>OY294044.1:61413947-61645736 GCA_958510825.1 Brachypterus glaber | reverse complement strand
ATAACGTTTGAGACTAAACATAAAGATGTCACTAATCTAATGTTATGTTAAGTTAGATTTATGTACTTTTCTACCAGTATATTCGCACATCCAATATTCGAATTTGTTATAAAAATATTCACTGTGCGATTTTTAATTTACATCTTGCTTGATGAAACAGACCATAGTCATATATTATTTGGATTTTGGCCCTGTATCAGAATCACTGAATTTTTTATCAGGTTTATCAGGTGCGGATCTAATGTCAAGGCATGGAACATTTTCAAGGGAAATCTTTTACTTAATTGCGCTAGCCAAAAAAGACGCCGATTTTTTCTTAAAAACAATACAAAATAATGATAAAGTTGTTTAACTTTTTCTCTTAAAATTATGGTCATGGAGGGCACTTACTCACATCTGAAAAATGAGTTGACGATTTCCATTTTCGCATTTTTTTTTATTTGGTTAAAAGTTGGTTTTTATAGCTATTTTATTGCTACAACATTTGCCAAATCATCAAAGTGTTACAAAATAATATTTATATTGATATCAATAAAACATAAGTTTTAAAAATCAATTATTTTTATATTACCAACTATTATGCAAACATTACTAAAAAGCCATGGAAACATTACTAAAAGCCATGCATGGTGTTTCAAAAATAAGATAGCCATAGTTTTTGTTATAGTCACAAAAGTAATATGATTTATTTAAAACTTGTAGCTACAAGTAGGCCTATTATTATAGCTTTTATCAGTGGATTTCTATTATCATTTTGCAAAGTGATAACAGTATACACAGAGAATTTCCTTTTAAATGGTGTTTCTACATCAAAAATATGAAAAAACTTTCCAATAAATATATCGCTGGTTTAAAATTATAAGGTTCTATGTGCCGTAATGGCAAAAATTATTATGGGATACTATAATTTGCTACCAGAAAGCATAAAAATTTTATCTTACGAAAAGTCCAAACATTACTAAAAAGCCATGAAAACATTACTAAAAGCCATGCATAGTTTTTGTTATAGTCACAAAAGTAATATGATTTATTTAAAACTTGTAGCTACAAGTAGGCCTATTATTATAGCTTTTATCAGTGGATTTTTATTATCATTTTGCAAAGTGATAACAGTATACACAGAGAATTTTCTTTTAAATGGTGTTTCTACATCAAAAATATGAAAAAACTTTCCAATAAATATATCGCTGGTTTAAAATTATAAGGTTCTATGTGCCGTAATGGCAAAAATTATTATGGGATACTATAATTTGCTACCAGAAAGCATAAAAATTTATCTTACGAAAAGTTTAAAATCAAAATTAAAAATTTTATATTATAAAAAGCTTTATGTAGCCATGAGGAATTTAAAAAAGAGGTGAACTCCTTAAGGGGGACTAGAACGCTCTCAGGTCTGTTGACTTGATTTTATCTTTAATTTACTTTTAACCTAAATTGTGCACATTTTAAAATTCGAGCTTATTTGTAATACATATATAGGTTCATGTATAGTGTGCGTAACTATTTTTTAATCTATTTATGACTGTGACTTGTGTAAACTATCTGTAAGACACCAATAAAATCTTATTCTATTCTATAGAAATCCCATATAACATAAAACCTTATAATTTTAACCCAGCGATATATCGCCACGTTAGAGTAACTAGTTACATAGTTGTATGCACAAAACTACGTTTTTATTCGATGGATTCTAAAAGCGACACTTTTTGTTAATGATTTACGGGCGAAAAGTTGAACTTTGTGGCCCTAGGGCCAAAAACTTTTTTTCGCCCGCTAACTAAAACTTGTTATATTTAAGCTTTTTAAAAGAAGATGCTTTACCATTCATAACGGACACATTTTAACAGAAATTAATCACCAAGCTATAGCTTTTTAATTTTTAAAATGAAACCTCACGCAAAAGAAACGATTCAATTGTTTTTTAGCGATTTGATTGGATAGCAATTTGTCATGGATAACTAGATAGGTAATAAGACAGTAAAAATAAAGATTTTTTGCAATTTAAAAAGAAGTATATTTAAATAATTTATTAGATATAATTAGTAACAATCGAATAAAAAATATTGTATAATACACAGGCAAAAAGTAAAATTTCGATTTCGTAGGTTTATTACCCTCGGGCCGGCCCCAGCAGCCGGCCCTCGGCTTCTAAAAACCTACTCAATCGAAAAACTTGACTTTTCGCCCTTGTATTATAAATAACTATTTAAGTAAATCGAAAAAAAATCACTTTCTACTTTTCTTACACAAAATAAAGATATACGGTTATTTCGAATTAAAAATAAAAATCAAAAATCGTCCGAGAAAAAAATCTTGGATATAAAAAAATAAGCAACTTTTTTTTCGAATTTTTAAAAAAATTCAAAAATCGTCTCAGACAAAAAATCTTGGATATAAAAAAAAGAGGCAACTTTTTTTTTCGTTCGACTTGAAATTTTCAGGAAAAATCGTTTGGAATTGTTTTTGAAAGTTAAACTTTTAAAAAAATCTAAAAAAGCTGAAAGAAAATTCCGATTAATGTAACTTTTTTAGGAAAAATTACTTTTATTATAAGGATCAATTCTACCAATTTTTGAAAAATTCAAAAATCGTCTTAGACAAAAAAATCTTGGATATAAAAAAATTAACAACTTTTTTTTTCGTCCCTCCGTCCGATGTCACGATGTTTGTGAACACGAGAGCGAATAATTCGTTCGACTTGAAATTTTCAGTAAACATCTATTGTTTTTGAAAAACTTTTAAAAAAATCTAAAAAAGCTGAAAGAAAATTTCGATTAATGTAACTTTTTTAGGAAAAATTACTTTTATTATAAGGATTAATTCTACCAATTTTGAAAGTAATCCCTCCAAAAACAAAAAAAAGTATGGGGGTTAAACTTAAAAAAGAAATCGAAAACTGCTGAAAGAAAATTCCGATTAACGTAACTTTTTCAGGAAAAAATACTATACTACTTATTATAAGGTTTAATTCTACCAATTTTAAAATTAATCCACCCAAAAACAAAAAAAGTTATAAGGGGTTAAAAAAAAAATATCTTAAAAAACTATAATTTTCATTTTTAATTTTTCGTTTTCTGCAAAAAGAAAACAAAATAAATTGAAAAATTTTGACTTTTTTTAAGTTTTTCTTTTTATTCTTTTTATTCGTTTTTTTTTAAATGTAATTTATTTTTTCACTTTTTTTTGAAAATTATTTTTTTTATTTGCGAAAATGCAATATACCATATACTGTATACATGTATATAAGTTTTTTTAGGTAAATCTAGAAAATAATAGAAGCACCTAGGTGCTATTAATAATAATAATATGACTGGATATATATCTAATATATTCAGTAGTTTCTAGCGCTAGCTAATCTAGGCGCTAAAAATATATTTTAAGATATGGTTATTATACTGTGCGGAATTTTTTAAATAAATAAATTCGATAACTTTGAAAATAATATTTTTTAGAAACATTCCTCGACCCCTTCGTTTTTTATTGTAAGGGGACATCTTATGATTTAAAAGAAGGTTATGAGGTCAATATATCCTTAAAAAATTAAATAGGGTCAAAAAGTCAAGTAATACCTCATTTAGAAAGTGTTTTGTTTCTGGTTTTCAGTGTTTTTTTTATTGTTTCAGGGGTTCTCAAGTTATTACATTTTTTTATCTTTAATGAAATTCAGCTCTCTTGGGAGATAAATCAATCATAAAAGTATTAAAATCCTAAAAATTACAATTATACTGCTCTACACTCAAAAATTTGCCGACACCATTTTAGTTGACTTTAGACCTATTTTTCGGAACCTTGCTTCGTTTTTAACCGACTTTCAAAAAAGGAGGAGGTTATCAATTCGACTTTTTTTTATGTTTGTTCCCGCATAACTTTGGAACGGATGAACGGAATTTGATGAAACATTTTGCAACTTAAAGAGGACATTTATGAGGTGGTCCCGTTTTAATTTGATGCTCGGATAATGCCGGGCAAGCCGGATAATTAAGATAAATCTAATCGTTTTAACGCAATTTCACTTAAAACCGGCTTAATTTGGTTCTAATACCAACCAATTTTTTAGAAAATGATCGGATAATTCGGATGAGCCGGATAACATGATTAAGGGGTTATTCAAATATTACGGCATCTTTTAAATGCCGCTAAACTTGATTCTGTGGACCTGTATATTAAAATACCAAGAGAAAATTATAAAATTTGTGATTGGTATAATCACAAATTTGATTATTACTTAACGCTTAAAGTTTAACAAAGATTTTCTTTAGTATTTCGTTTAGAATAAGGTTGGTTGGACGCACTAATAGTGCGTTGTGACGTCAACATCTTGCCGAGATGGAAGGACAATTATAATTTAGCATAGATGATGTTACAAATCTACAAGTTCTGTGTCTCTAAAAAGTAAAAAATAAAAACTTTTCGCAAAAAAAATGAACCGACTTCTGTCTCTAAAAAGTAGAAAATAAAAAATAAGTCGGTGCCAATTTTTCCGGTTTGGTCAAACTTTCGATTTTTTTTTAATGGGCTAGATTGTTTTTTTTACGTTTTGATTCAGAAATCAGTTCTGAGTATAACCATGTGTCACTTGTCATCTCTTGACAAGTTATGTAATTTTGTATTAAATTTTCATCTCGATTTTCATTTTAAATTGCCCTTGCCTTGATTGTCTTATTCCTTTTATTTTTGGTCTACACTTCTGCTCAAAAATATCGGCCCACCTAAAAAAATACACATTTTTGAATGCAAATATCTCCAAAACTATTTAATGGATTTATTCGATCTTTTTTTATTTTGAAGCTTGAACTTTTAGCTCTTACTTACTGGAATAAAAATTATCAAACATCTTTTTTTATACCGGCAGCAATGAAAAGTGCACAGCTATGTTTTTTACTGCACCTTTCGATATGCGCATGGTTCGCCACTGCATATTTTTTTACAATTTAATTAATTGATTTTATAGCCTAATTAAATGGAAGTAATCTCTTTTTAAATTTTTTAATTTTCCTTTTCTCGTTTAGGAGATATAAGGTTTTTTCTAAAAATTTACATTTTTGCAAGTAACAAAAAAACTACGCAATGGATTTAATTGATTTTTTTTTTAATTTGAAGCTTAAATCGTAAACTTTTATTTATTTAATTTAGGTTTCTGTTGGAAACATGTTTATACTGAGTTTACATTGCATAAATAGTCATGTTTTTTTTACTCGATCTTTTTTGTTGCAATTTAAACACAAACTCAAATCTTTCCATAAGTTTTAAAACTTATTCTAATAGCCACACTTATTGTGACTGATTCGGTCTTTTATTTTTTATCATAAGTCTTCTCATTTAGGAGAAATTATGTTTTTTTGGTAAATAAGGACTTTTTAAGTGGTGGGCTAGTGCCACCTCTGTAACTAACTTTTTTATGATTGACAAGACTTGTCACTTATGTGACAATACTTTTTTAACTCGTTAAAATTTTATTTAATTGTATTATTTAAATGGAAACAAGTCCGGAAGTAGCTGCCCAAGCTGTAGCTCTGCTACAAGAAGGGCACAGTCAGCGTTATGTTGCTCAACAGTTAAATATTACGAGAGCAGCGGTAAGAAGAGTATTCCAACGTTTTGAGGAGACCGGTTCCTTTAGTCGACGCCAAGGAGCTTGCAGACATAGGTGCACGTCCGCTCGGGATGAGCTTAATTCCCTGCGGAATCGTCGTCTAAATTCAGTTAATTTGAGATCACGGCTTCAAGAAACAAGAGGTGTAGCAGTAAGTAGGTCCACTATTGGTCGAAGGCTTTTTGAAAGAAACCTTTGCTCTTATAAGGCCGCAACTGGACCTAAACTCACTGCTAACCATCGTCGTGCCAGGCTGCAGTTTGCAAGAAGACATTTAAACTGGGACAGAAACCAATGGGCAAAGGTTATGTTTTCTGATGAAACCAGGATATGTCTATTTGGGAATGATGCAAGACAGCGTGTCTACCGACGTCCTGGAGAACGTTATGCACAGGCCTGCATTGCAGAAAAAGTTAGTTATGGTGGTGGATCGTGCATGATATGGGGAGGTATATCATTGGAAGCTAAAACTGAACCCGTTTTTATTATAAGGGAAGAACGTGGACGGCAAAGGCGAAGTCTTACAGCGGAAAGGTATGTCGAAGAAATTTTGGAAGAGCACGTCGTACCTTACGCCGGATTTATAGGCGATGACTTTATTTACATGCAAGACAATGCAAAGCCGCATACTGCAGCAAATGTCAGACGATACTTAAGAGATGTCGGTATCGACGTCTTAGAATGGCCAGCTAATAGCCCCGATCTTAACCCAATCGAACATCTCTGGGATGAGTTAAAAAGAAGAATTCGATCAAGGAACCCAGCGCCAGCGACAATTCCAGAACTAATTATAGCAGTCGAGGAAGAATGGGAAAATATACCTCATAATACTATAAGAAACTTAATTCTCTCTATGAGTAATAGAGTACAGGATGTACTTAGGGCTAGGGGGGGAAATACCAGATATTAATATTAGACATATCGCACCCGTTACAGAACAGTGTTATAACACGTCTAATACGTTTTTTTGTGTTTATAATTGTTATTAAATAATTTTAATAAAATTTAAAATTTGTTTATTGTTATTTTATTTGATAAAATATTTTGTTTAAAAAAAATTAAAAAGCAAAAAGTCCTTAAAAAGACGTTAGAACTTGTTTTTGGAGTACCATTAGAGATTTAAACAGTCTGTGCAAAGTTCGTTCGACATATATGCCTCAAGACGCAGTCTGAGCTGGGAACCAAAAAGTTGCTAACGCAGAAAACGTGTTAATTAAATGTATTTATTTAAGCTAAAGTTATAGAAGTGCAATAGATCTTTATATTCTATCGACGCTTTTCCGTCATATACAGTTTTACAGGGGTGGCACTAGCCCACTGATTAAAAAGTTACTTTTTCCGAAAAACTTTAATTTCTCCTAAATGAGAAGACTTATGATAAAAAATAAAAGAAGGAATCAGTCACAATAAGTGTGGCTTTTAGAATAAGTTTTAAAACGTATGGAAACATTTAAGTTTGTGGTTAAATTGCATCAAAAAAGATTGGGTAAAAAAAACATGACTATTTAAGCAATGTAAACCCAGTTTAAACATGTTTGCACCAGAAACTTAAATTAAATAAATAAAAGTTAAGGACTTAAGCTTCAAATTAAAAAATAAATCAATTAAATCCACTGTGTAGTTTTTTTGTTATTTGCAAAAATGTTTATTTTCAGAAAAAACCGTATATCTCCTAAACGAGAAAAGGAAAATTAAAAAGTTAAAAAAGAAATTGCTCCCATTTAATTGGCCTATAAAATCAATTAATTAAATTGTAAAAAAATATGCAGTGGCAAACCGTGCGCATATCGAAAGAAGCAGTAAAAAAACATAGCTGTGTAATTTTCATTGCTGCCGGTTTAAAAAAAGATTTTTGGTAATTTTTATTCCAGTAATTAAGAGCTAAAAGTTCAAGCTTTAAAATAAAAAAAGGTCAAATAAATCTATTGAATAGTTTTGGAGTTATTAGCATTTGAAAATGTGTATTTTTTTAGGTGGGCCGATATTTTTGAGCAGAAGTGTAGTACCTTAAGAAAAATTATATTTTTGCATGACCAAGACTAAAACCTAATTTTACGCTTTCATTTTAGGGACTAAACTTGCCGTTTTTCTCCCCAGGGAATAAAAATCACGGCAACCTTGATAATATTAAAATATTATACTTACTATGTGCTTTGCTGGTTCAAAAATTAGGTTTGGTGGTGATTTGTAATAAATTAGCGATTCAAACCAATTTATTTGATTTTAACAAAGAAAACCTTTAAAAATAACATTGTTATAACAATTTATACATAACTTAAAATTTATCATCTTCGTCCATTTTTTTGACGTTTGTGTCAACCATATTAAAAATTGAAATCGCGATAGCCATGAAACTGACTTTTCGCAATTTACAGGCATCTTGATTAAATTACGAAAATAAAACAACCGATTTTAGACGCGTGGTTTTTAATTTTAATTTTATCTACCTACCTAAATTATGTTTGGTCCTGCAAAAAATAGTGTATATACCTCAGGACTAAACTTGGCTGTTTTAGTCCCTTGCATTTCTGTTTCCCTCGCTCGCTACGCTTGCTCAGGAAACACTAATGCAGCAGGACTAAAACAGCCAGTTTAGTCCCTTGGTATATAAATAACTATTTTATTTTTCTTTGAAACACCCGGTATTCAGAAAAAAAAGTATTTGATAAGTTTTACATTAACAATAACAAGCAAATGTACGTATACGTACGTATATATATACATAACTATAGTTATTTAGACTAATAATAACACTAATAGTGGAATTGTATTTAACAATGATATAAAAAACATTTCAATTACTTAAATAATGTTAACTATTTGATAAACAAATTATTATACTCTTCGGCGGAAAAAAATGATGAAATAAAAATGGTCACCAGACTATACGTTCACATTCAAAATTTTCAGCTGATTCCAAAAAAAATATAAATAAATTTAATGGTCGCTATATAACTCGAGAAGAATTTGAAATCTTTAGCAAAGGGAACGTTCAAGTATTACGTAACGCAAATTGTACCAAAATTCAGTTATTATTGTGTATTTATGTAGTTTTGGTAATAATTATCTAAATCTAAATAAAAACGGTTTGGACTTTTCTTGGCTGCCAGCGTTACGAAGCGTTAGAAGGGTAAAAATTGCAAAATTTAGCCTTAAGTATTTAAAGTATGACCCTATGAAATAACTGCAAAATTTAAAAATTGCTTATTTGTGATAAGATTTTTATAAAACCTACTTTTCGTAAATTAATACATAAAATTATACAAAAATAAAAAGTTGAGAAAGCCAATTTCTAAAAAATAATAATATCCTTTTTGTTATTTGGGTAATAGTGGGGAATACATAGGGGAATAGTGTTCAGAAATGCATAGTATAATATACTATAATCATATCATGTATGATTATTTTTTAGAAAAAACTAAATGAAACGTTGCAAGCACCCTGTCAAAACATCGACACTATTGTACACTAGAGCCATCTAGTTTGCAAATTTCAAACTAGGCGTTTTGTTTTATTTTAAATTCTGTATCTTTAAATCATAATATTCTAGCAAAAAACTGTATATAACATTTTTTATAGGACTTTTATTTAAAATATAATTTTTTGAAGTCGAGTTATAAGTATGTGAGATATGCTAAAAAGACCTTTTACTGCTTTAAACGCCAATATCTCGAAAACAATGCGTTTTAGGAAAACGTTGTTTATAACATTTTTTGACCAATTTGAAATTATCTTTTATATAAGTGCTAAATTAACCAAATACAATAATAATTGCCTTAATTATAAACAAAAACCGCTAAAAATAGGAGTTTTACCCTATTTTTACCCCCTTACCCCCAATCGTTTACCCCCAAAATCTAATCAGCTCTTCGGAGTACGATAAGAAACAATATGCAAAAAACCGCAAGTCGATATCCATGTAGCAATGGAGATTTTTACTTTTCGGCGAAGATTTCAATACATCGGCACTCTTAGTAGCACTAAGTGCCGATGTAAAAAGTAAATAGCTATTTATACTATTATTTTTATCTAGATATCCACCGTGAAGAGTAAACCCGGTAGGCGAAGCATTATATATTACCACTTGTTTTCTATAAGGAAAATATATTAAACTCTCTACTGAGCATTAGTGCTGTCTAAAGTTTAAAAAAAATCGTTACATAATTTTTCCATTTGTTCATTTGTTTCCAAAGTTAACAAAAAACAATTTTAAAAACTTTCCATTTGAATAAATTCCAGTCAGCTTTTTTGCATATACATATTCGGCCGGTCTCAGACAAGATGTCGTATCTATCGTGCCGCCCTAAGACACGATGTCGTATGACATCTTGTCTTATGACGGCAGTATTAGGGTGGAGCGAAATATGTTTTTTTTCGAAAACGTTTACTTTCAAAAAAATAACTTTTGGTAAAATAACTGTATACCTGTATTTCAAGTCTCTAGCTTAAAGCGTTCTTAAGTTATCTTGACCACAAGATTTCCCGGACCGGGGGCTAGGTTTTGATACGGTAATTAAGTTCTTTTGGTTCTATTTAAGATTCTTTTTTTATTTAAATGTTATCTTTTGTAATAAGGGGCTATCCATATATTACGTAACGCAATTTTTCAAAAAAAAATACCCCCCCCCCCCCCCTGTGTAACGCGTAATAATATAAAAATTTTGTTTCGCAATAAATTAAACTGTATTCTCACTATTGATTCGTTTTTCTCGAGAAAACAAACATGAACCTAAAATATAGTATAACATAACCTTAAAAAAAATACACGAAACAATTACTCAAACTTAAAAAAATATTCATAATTAATATCACACAGGGAAAAAATACTAGGTACCTTTTTTTACACTGAGTTTCACATATAACACGTATATTGTTTATGCACAGGTACACAAAATAGTACACACATCAGTGTTCTGTTAGTACACATTCCGCGCGGAAATGTATCATCGCCGATGATTCATGGGCAAGATCACGCAAGAACAGGGCCTTAAGATTTTTTTTTTTTAATATCAATGTCAACAGTTTTTTTACTGATTACAATATTATTTAAATATGCATTGTTTCGTCAATTTCAAAAGGGAATTATGGGCCACTAAATAGTAATTTATGTTCAAATAAAAATAAATCTACCAAGCTTAGGAAATAAACAATAAATTTATTAAATTCTGTTACGTAACGT
This sequence comes from Brachypterus glaber, assembly GCA_958510825.1. NCBI lineage: Eukaryota > Metazoa > Arthropoda > Insecta > Coleoptera > Kateretidae > Brachypterus > Brachypterus glaber. The sequence continues at coordinate 61,634,964 of OY294044.1, read as the reverse complement.
TTACCTAGACCCCCCTCCCCCCTGTAACAATTTCTCTGACCCCCCCCCCTTAGGCGCGTTACGTAATATATAGACAGCCGCTAAAGGATATAAAGGCTGTGTAAAAAATTGTAAGATACCCTATATTATATATTTTTTTTTCAGTTATTTCCAATTGTTACGAATGGCTGATAGTGTATTTACTGAAACAATTTGAGGAAAAATATACAGAAGTCCTTCAAAAAACGAAATGTAGGTTCACAGCGAGAAGCGAATCTCAAGTTTATAGAGCTGCCGTCCTATCACGCACGTTTTTAGAATACACCGCCTTGAAACATTATTGGACGCACATTTTCAAGGCTCATGCTAGTTTGAAACCCACACTGGACAATTTAGGCAACTTGTACGCTCTGAGCTGTTTGGACAAACATTTGGTATATTTTTACCAGGGAAATTTTGCTAGTGGCGGACAATTTTCAAGCTTTATCAAGGAAAATGTGCTCAGGCTTTGCAAAATAATGAAACCTGATTGTTTAGGTGTTATAGATGCCTTAGCTCCCACCGATTTTGTTATTAACTCCGTATTAGGAAAATCAGATGGAAAGGTATGTATTCTCGGTAGCGACCTCTAAATGTTAATTGATTTTGGCGAAATTTGGAATAACCTTTAACCACAGTGGTCCTGTTACAGATGTCCGGTAAATTTAACTGGTATTTTTTTGTAGTTACAAAACGATTATAATCGTATATGTATAAATACAAAATACACTGCCCAGTAAAAGAGCTTTCTCATTTTTCACCTCCGCTCGTAAAATGATATTTTTATTCAGATTCACTTTTAGCAACCGTAAAAATATACCAATTTTCACGAAAACTACCCCCCGCCTCTTAAGGAGTGGAGTTAGATTTTTTTATTGTCATATTCTCTTTCAGCAACGTTAAAACCCCAAATACCAATTTTCACAAAAACTCACATCCCTCAGGGGGGTGAAATTAGAAAAAAAATTATTATAAGATTCAGTTTTACGGACCTCAAAAACCCCAATATCAAAATTTTCAAGAAAACTACTCTACTGAAAATTATATTTTAACGTCATAAAACCACATAAAACCTTTCACTAACCGAATTAAACCTCATAAAACTTTTGAGTTTTGAGATTTAATTCGGTTAGTGAAACAGGTTTTATGAGGTAAAAATATTATTTTTAGTAGGGTACCCCCTGCCTCTCAGGGAGTGGAGTTCCCCCCACCCATCAGGGGGTGAAATTAGAAAAAAATTATTATCAGATTCATATTCGTCGACCCCCAAAACCCCTATAAATATTGAAAATATTTAAAAATATTTACCCCTCAGCCCTGCGGGAGTGGAGTTAGAAACATTTTATTATCAGATTCAATTTCAGCAACCTTAAAAACCCCTGTATAGCAATTTTCAAATTTTTGTAAAAAAATGTATTTTTCCCCCCTTGGCGCGCCCCAATGTTCACCATAAACAATCCCGAGCGAGAACTTTTGGTAACATACCTGTATGCAAAATTTTAAGTCTCTAGCTTAAAGCGTTCTTAAATTATCGTGCCCACAAGATTTCCCGGACAGACCGATCGACCGACCGATCGACCAACTGATCGACCGTACGTCATAAAACGCAAAAATATGCAAAAAAAAAAATTTGCACGAACACAAGGCTTTCCGAAATTTTGAAAATTTTCAAAATGGGAATGTTTGGAACAAGAAACTATTAAATTGAGTAAGTCTGCCGGTAAAATTTACCGGATGACTGTGGTTAAAGCATGAAGTAGTTTTTTATCATGAAGAATCAAATGAGGTGCTCCATTAAAGTATTTTTATTTAAAACCCTTCCTGCCTTAGTTTTTTATGTAGAATCACCCTGTATCATTAAAATTTTCGTTTTTAACATCCTTGAAACGTGATATTTTAGCTTTAAATTAATTCTCCTCGAAATCGGTTAATTCTACGGTGTTACAACAAGAGTACCTTTTTATGCATTTTTACCTGATAAATCATATTCTAATATTTAATTTACAAAAAAGATACACAGAAAAAGTTTTGGGGTAAAAAAGTCCAAAGCCCTCCCGTTTCACACGCCCCTGTTCAAAATAAGTAAATGAAAATAACATACGATGATAGGACTTGTTAAGTTTAGATTACATGCAAAACTTAGTTTCTATATCTTAAAGGATTCCTGAGGTTTTAAATAAAAAGCCCCTTTAAAGGAGCATAATATATTATCTCACAAATCGTTTTTAGACATATTCCAACTAGCATTTTTGGTTGCCGCTACGTGATCATTACCTTAACTGAAACAAACATGATACATCGAAAACCATATTTATTTATTTTTCACGATATTCTGAAACTTTGAAAACTGTAGCAGCGCATAACAGCCGAACAAAAATAAGTCTGGGGACGAGAGGTAAATATTCCTATGTATTTTGACGTGCTGAATCCGAGTCCGCCACCAGAATTGGCTCAATGGGTCTTGGTTTGGCCCTAACCTCCTAAATCACCTCAAAATCGCCAAAATTGCATTTCCGCTGCTACAATTTTCAAAGCCCTGCACGGGTCAATATTAAAAGTGCCTTAGATTTGAGACACCCTGTATGTACATGTGGATTTTGATGCGTCTTTTTTTTTTCAGTTATATGAAAATTTGCAGAATGTAATTATGCACAATCCTGGTGCTATGTCGAGGCCTTCATGGTGGCATGAAATAATAATTCCAGACGCACCGGACTTCCAAAATGTGAAAAAAAGTAAATTATAAATAATGAAATTTTATATCGGGAGTATTTTATTAGTATTGTTTTTGAAAAAGGTTAATTTTAAATTTATAAAATAGCATTTAACGTTCAAATTTAGTGCCTTTGCATTTATATTGATAATATTAATAAATCGCAATAATTTAAGTAGTTTTAAATAGTTGTATTTGTCAAAGTATTTTAAATAAAAATTCCAAATATTATTTTTATAAGTATATATTTTAAAAATAAAATGTATGTGTACATTAAATTAAAATTTTACGAAATAAAAATGTATTTTATTAAACAAAAATAACAAACCAACAAAAACTTTTTTAAAGTGAACATTTTATTTTTTAAGAAGGAACCTTAACATTTTATTTATAGTAATCTTATAGCAGAAAGGAAAAATTGTGCATAAGAAATGTACAAATTTTTGTTTTATATGGTTAAAACAGATACAGTTCTATCGAAAAAAAGTGGAATGAAATAAGCTCTTTTTTTTCGGAAACGTAAAACGGGTAAGTTGCATTTGGGACAAAAATAAAGCATGTAAAATTTGACTTCCATATGAATACTTAACCATGTAAAGCCACATTTTCTAGAGAATAAATATTTTCTAAAAAGCTGAAAAATGTTGATTTCTGCTTAAAAAGAACTACATACAAAACATTTTTTCAAATAATTTATTCCTTATACTAAAGTTTTGGCGTAATTAAATTAATAAAAAGATTTTCTTTCAAATAAAAATATACTGCCAGTTTTTATGACTCAAATATAAAATATTATTTAAATAAATTATAATTTAAATTTTTAGCGTGAAATATCATCACTATGTAGATAACAAACAATGAATACTGAAAATATTTTTAACAAATATAATTACCTAATGAGTATTAGGTCAGCTTCAAAATGTTGTAGTTCTATTATACACTTGTTTTTATCATATTCATATTTAGATGATTAAAATTACACAGGCCCACAAAAAAAATTAGGTTTAGTTACTCGTAACGAGATCATATTTTTCTTAAGTAATTTTGGGCGGTAAAAACGAATTTAACAATGATAAATCTAGCTGATTCTTAAAGAACCTCGCTTGATTCTTCTGGAAAAGTGGTTTTGGTTGAATTTTGGATATGTTATAGTCCTCGACTTTCTGATCTAAGGTGTCCGGGCAAAACTCCCAAAATTCATTAGTCTAGGTGATAGAAGATTTTGAAGACCTTGAGCTAGCCCATTCAATATAATTTATTGCATTTTTTTGAAAAAGTTATGTGGTCAGCAGGCTTTTTCACTGTCAAATTCGTTTTTAACGCCCAAAAATATGTAACAATAATACAGGGTGTCCCATTAACTTTCCTACAGTCATTATCTTAAAAACTGTAAGAGATATCAAAAATCTAAACAGTAGGTCAATTAGATATTTTTAGTAAGCTTTATATTTATGTAATCGGTTCTTAAACTCGCCCCCTAACTCCCAGCTTTCACAACTTTAAAATCCAGGGACAGAAACTTTTTACAATATTTTCAGTGCACCATGGTGCTCCGAAGCGTTTGTTTTATTTCCCAACTAAAAATTGAAAAATTTCCCAAATCAAAAAAACGGAATTACCCCTGCCCGTGAAATTTTTCTGACTAGAAAAGAGGTCCTAACCTCTGAAAAAGTCCCAAGCTTTCCAAGTTTTCCCAAGTAAACAATTTACTGACCAGTTTCCCTTTACCTCTCAATTTTTCCAACATACATCTTACAAAATCTGTCACTCAATTTTATCAACTGAACTTGAGCACCCCCTGTGGGGGTGCTTAGAGCTTATTTTGTCAGGGGGTGCTCAAAATCATGCCAGAGGGTGCTGAGCACCCCCCCAGTTATGCTTTATTTGAAAGGTATTTTTATTTTAATTAAAATTAGTTTTTAATTTTTAAAATCGAATAAGCGTTTCCGGAGATATCCATTAAAATAGCTAAAAATTTAAAAAAAGTATTTAATATTGAAAAATAGTGGCAATTTAATTGTTATTGGCAAAATTCTAACATTCTCTACATCCATATGACATAAAATGCTCGAAATGACCACCATTTTCAACTATGCCCTGTTAAAATCGTGACATTAAATTTCTTCTGCAAGCTGCATATAATATTACCATATCCGGATTAATAGTCTCGCAAGCATTAGTAATGCGTACTTCTAGGTGGATATATTTGGTAAACTATTCCTTCCTCATAAAAAAATCTAGTGGCGTTAGGTCAGGAAAAAATCCCCTATTTACCATTCAAAATTACATAATTAAAACAATGATGTTTAAAAACAGGTTATTCAATACTAATGAACTATATAAAGAAGCCAAACTTTTAAACGTTAGACAACTTTATATAAAAAATATTATCAAAGTTTATGATAAAAACAAAACATTATATACTACTGTATCACATGATACAATAACGAGGTCAATAACTAATAAAACTTTAACAATACCAAAAACATTATTTGCAGGTTCCCAAAAACATTATAACTACCTGATACCAAAAATACTGAACATCCTCCCCACTGATCTAAAAAACAAACCTTTCTGTAAAAATAAAAAGAATATTGAAATTTGGGTTGTCAATAATTACAGACTAATATGTGACATGATACATGGGTAATTATTTCAAAAAGGGGATATTTCTGTCCCCGTTGATTTTTTTAACTTTAATTTTATATTAAAAAAAAATAACCGTTAGTATTCAGAAAAGGAATAGTATCTTTTACTGAAACACACATAAAATAATGAGTTGTTATTTTTTAAATATTTTTTTTTATCCTTAAAGTCTCATTTCTCACCTCTGTTCAGTGTCCCCACATAGACATTATAATATACTGTTTTATTTTTTTTCGACTTAATTATTATTTACTCTAAATAATAGCCTTGTAAGACCTAAAACAACTCAAAATCTAATAAAAAAAAGCGTTTTTGTATTTTTTGTTTATTTGCCCTTTGCGGTATTACTAAAAATAAGTTGTCCTCCTTTTTCTCTCACCTCCATAACCAAGTGCGTTATATTCAGTAAAATTCAACGAAATGAAGAGGGGGGACTTTTTTTGGAGTAACCGCATTCTTTTATACCACTCTGCTCCTGTCGGCGAAACGAAGTGGATGTATGCCTGTAATTAGAGCTAGTTTTTTGTTACCATGCGGTGATTTTGACACAGGGTAAGTTCAATTTTCTCACTATTGTAACAGCTATTTTGAAATTCGTTTGAAAAAAATAAAATATGAGTTTTTTTGTTTTTGATGTAAATAAGGGTAAATTTTTTAAATATAAACTTTGAAAAGAAAAGGATTTAAAATAAATGCTATAATATTAAAAAACCGTTAAAATTCTCACCTCCGTAACCTCACCTCCATAACAAAATTTTTGTTACGGAGGTGAAACTTGTAGCAAGGAGGTGAGACTTTTTTTATATTTTAACCTCTTTAGGACAATATGGCTAGACACAAAATAAACAGTAATGAAAAAACCTGGCAGGAAATAAGAGAAAAGGCAAAGTTAAGAGCAAGAAAATTTAGAGAGGCGATTAGAAGTAATCCAGAAAAGTATGAAGAAGCAAAAAGGTTGGAAAGGGAAAGATATAAACAAAGAAAAGAGCAGGGAAAAATAAAATCTATCACTGAACTTACTCCTCGACAACAGAGGTTATTAAGAAAAAATTGAAAGGATCGAAGTAAAAGATGTTATGACAGAAAAAAAAATGCAGCAAAGAAGTAACAGCTTCCCCACATCAAGATGATCCCATTGTTCAAAACAATAACGTTCCGAAAAATCCTAGACCATCAGCAAGATCTGTAGCGGGAAAACGATCAAAAAGCAACAGAAAAATGTTAAAATTAAAACCCTAAAGAAAGAGCTACAAAGTGAAAAAGCTAAGAAAGAAAAGTACAAGAAACAGCTCTATAGAAATAAAAAAAAGAAACCAAAAAAAGATTCTCCTAAGTCGAATGTTAAAGAAATTATTAAAGGCCAAATAGTTACCCCAGAGGTAAAACAAGCTTTACTTTTTGGGGAAGTATTATCCACGCAAATTAAACAAAATGTATCGGGCAAAAATAATCGAGAAGATAGAAGAAAACTTATGTCGACTATTTCAGGAAAAGTTATAAAAAGATACAGATTTCAAGAAAAACTTAAAACGTTGGTTCCTAAAAGGTTTCTTTACTGTAAAAACAAAAAGAAATGCGATCTTGTCTGGACAGAACTTAAAAATCATATTAAAAACTTCTACGAAAATGATGACTCGAGTAGGATGTGTCCTGGCAAAAAGGAAACTATAACGTTCAAAAAAGTGAAGAAGCAAAAGCGGTATTTAAATTCCAGATGGCATCGGCAGATGTGTGAAGAGAACTGCTGACAGCATTGTAGCCAGAGGAGAGGATATACCCAATTACGAGACACTACTGGATAAGCTTGCAACGTTAAAAGGAATCAGAATTTTACCCATAAATGTTGGACTTTGACTCTAAACTTCCGACTTCTTTAGAAGTGTTTAAAGGTACAATGAAGGTTCACGAGGCTGTTTGGACCAAAACAAACCCTTTCGTGATTCGTTTTAGAGAACTAACTTGTAAAGATTGCACTGCAGATGAAGTATGCATGCATTATGATTTGGGATCTATGTCTTATAAAGTAGAAATTGAAAACCCGTACAACTATTATGGTAAGGACAAGATGGAAGATAACATTTCTAATAAAGATCGTATCCTTTTTTTTTGTATTCATTTAATTCTTTGGGTTTGCATTTAATTATTTTCGTTTAATTCTTACTTATTACTTACAAAATTAGGGTTTTAAAACTTGGCAAATATTATATTAACTTTAAACATTTAGATATGCATAAAAAAATCCGTTATGCAGACGTTTATGGTTTCGACACAGAAAGCGAAGAAAGCCTACCTTTGCAGCCACTGTCATCTAATAGACTATATTTATCCAGTTCAGATGATGATGTGCCTCTTTCAAAAATTGTTAAAGATTCTTTAAGTCTTAAGATAGATGATTATGTATTGGTAAGGACTTCAGGCAAAAAAAAACAATTTTTTCATTATGTAGCAGTGATTATACCCTTAGAAAACCAAAATGATTATCTTGTTAAATATTTCCGAAGATCATCAAAAGGAAATTTTTTTATTTTTAGAAATGTTGAAGATGTCGGGATTATATCAAACGATGATATAGTATCTGTTTTAAAAAAAAACCCAAATTAAAAGAGGTCAACATATTTTTAATCTTCCCGTTGTGCCTAATTTACGTTAAAGTAAAAATGCTATAACTTTTTTGGTAAATGTTATACAGTTTTTTTTATTTTAATATTTTAATACAGATTTTGTACAAATTATTTTTAAGAAATATTTTTAGTATTATTTTTTTTACCTGAAAATAATTTCTTTGGTTCCTATATAGGTTTAAATTGTTATGTTCCTTCTTTAAAAAGTATGTAATATTAAATATAAACTATGTTTGTTTCATTATAGTGTACTCTTACTTAAAAATACACAACAATACTGTAAAATATTTTTGCTTTCTTTCAAATTTCTCACCTCCGTAATAGCCCCTCACCTCCGTACCTACCAACTTCAAAAATTATTGTTTTTTTTCTAAAGTTAGTCACATTAAATAACGACCACTATTTTTTCCTTATTTGTTATAACATATTCACAATAAAACTTAAACAAAAATAACAGAATTAAAAAAAATATATAATTAAAAATATGGCCTATTAATATCCCCTTTTTGAAATAATTACCCACATTGGTTTCGGACATAATTGGGACAACAATAATAATAAAAAAATAATAATAAAAAAAAATACTAAAATTAATAAAAAAAAAATCAAAAGAAAAATAAATAAATAAAATATATATTTATAAAGTTGTATTCAAAAATTGCTAGAAATTATGTATTGTAATTCAAATAATTAAGTGTAAGTAATGTAAGTTTTGTAATATTTATAAATTATGTAAATTACGAAAAATATTGGAGTGCACACACAAGCTTAAAGCTTATTTTGCAATATAAAATGTACTCTCTTTAAAATTGTACAAATTAAATAAATAAATAATAAAATAAATAGGAGAGCTTGGTTGCCAATAAATTATTCCCCTGGAAACATAACGGAATTAATACCATGAGGTAAAAACGCGATGGCAGCAAGACAGCGCTCCCCCACATGGTATTAATTATGTCACTCAACATTTAAATAATAATTTCCCAAAAAAATGGATTGGAAACAGGGGAATAATTTCTTGGCCACCAAGCTCTCCTGACCTAACGCCACTAGATTTTTTTACGAGGAAGGAATAGTTTACCAAACATAACCAACTCACTTGGTGGATACGCATTACTAATGCTTGTAAGACTATTAACCCGGATATGGTATATGCAGCTTGCAGAAGAAATTTAATGTCACGATTTGAGCAGTGCATGGTTGAAAATGGTGGTCATTTCGAGCATTTTATGTTATATGGGTGTTAATGTGAATGTGAATGTTAGAATTCGGCCAATAACAAAATTAAGATACCTTTATTTTTCAAATATAAGATTTTTTTCAATATTACTTTTTTTAATTTTTTGAAACTGCATATTTTAATGAATATCTCCGGAACGGGTTATCCGATTTTAAAAATTAAAAATGAATTTTAATCAAAATAAAAATACTTTTCAAATAATACATCCATATTGCTATTTGAGATTTTAAAGTTGGGGTTACATAAATAGAAAACTTACTAAAAATATCTAATTGACCTGCTTTTTAGATTTTTGATATCTCTTACAGTTTTCAAGATAATGCCTGTAGGAAAGTTAATGGGACACCCTGTATAGTCTGGTTAAGAGTAATCGACGTTATTTTTTTTGTGAGTCAGTGTATTTGTTATTTAATTTACTAATCATTGCAAGTCATAATATCATAAAAGTAGTCACTTGATCGGTTGTTGTTCTTTGTGTTTTGACTGTTGGGGTGATTTGGCCGTTTTCTGAGGAGAACTTCTAAAGCACGCCACGGTTCGGCGGGAAAGTAAAAATACCGAAAAATACGAAGAAAAAAAAACATGAAATCTAATACCAAAACTTGATTCCTTATCGAGTTTTGATAAAATAAAAAAAAAATAATAATTTGAATTTTTTAATTTTTTTCGTCCTATTTCGCCCTATTAGATAGCAGTAAGCACAAAATATTAAAATGGCGTTTAAAGAGAAAGCAATAAGGTTTGCTTTGTAGGATTTTTTTCGCTATTTTCAAATCTGTATTCAGAATTATTCTATCTCAAACCGTATTATGGTGGCAAAAGGAAATATATATTCAAAAACTTAAATTTCCATGTTTTTATTAGTTTATTACAGAAAACCAAAGATCTAGTGTCAGCGTAAAAAGTACCAAAAAAAAATCGTACATACATTCTTTGGTATGTATACTTTTTGCTTCTCATGGTACTTTTTACGTCAAAATCAAATATATTTTCAGAACTTCTATTTCTCATTTGGTTTTGATGTAGTAAAATTATAAAAAAAAGTTTATTTTCTTTATTGACCAACTAAATAAAGCAAAAACCGATCAAGTATTCAATAAGGGAATTAATATGTAAAGTACTTTCACAGATTAACAAACTTACAAAAAAAAACATGGAATTATTATCAAGTGGTCTCAGAACTTGGTATAATTCTATGGTCTTTTTGCAAGGGTCCTAACTGTGTTAATATGTAGTATCTCACAGAGTAAAAAGAAATAAGCAAATTACAAGCATTGACTGGGTTTGTGCTGACTACTCACAATCATCTGGTGAGTGATCTTCTCAACCTAGATTGGACTTTTTGAAAAAGTACTGCTTGTCAAACTAAAAAGTTATAAAGCAGTTCTCGGCTTTTTACACTTTCTGTCCACCAGCACAAAAATACGTATGTCTGTCTGTACCCACCATAACTCAGTTTCTAAAACTAGGTAAACTGTTAGACTGTAAGGATCATTGGCCAGGGATAAGTTGGTTAAAATGGAAATACTAGTTAAAATAAGCTTGTATGAAGCTTTATTCCTTTTTACTTAGTGAGAACTTATAAACTTTATGAAAATTTAAAAAACAAAATAACAAAAACCATTTTCAAATGTCATAGATTAAACACAACAAATCAGTGATAGTTTCGTCACATTCTAATAAAATTATCAACACTGTTTTTGCAGAACATCGACACAGACCAAATTATAAAATTTTAAACGTCGACGGTTTGGGCCACCTTCTCTTATATAATATAAAACGCCCTTCTTAAAACGTCCTTAGGTATGAAAGTTTAATAACCTGTGGGTGAAAGTCGGAGCCGTGTGCCTCTAAATTTTATAAACACTTTAACTGCCGTGTGATTTCGACGCACAACGGCCGCTCACTGTGCGTCGTGTGTGACAAAACGCAACACATGGCATATAATTAAATCTATGAATTTATCAACGTAATAAATAAGGAATAAGCATTGTGTGACAAAAAGTCACTTGCTTTTTTTACATTATTCAGTAGCTCTTCCACTTGTTTTGTCATAAAACATTAAAATATAAAAACTGACTCGTGCGTAATTGCAAAATTTCCTAAAAATCTCGCGGTATTTAAAGTTTAAAAGCCACTGTCCAATGTTAAATGTCGGCTCTAGGCAGGCGCACAGTGCCGACGTTTATCCACAGGTGCCAAACTTTTATAACAAAGAAGAAACGTTTAACAAAAAGCCGCAAGGCTCCGCCTTTCCTATATTTTAAAAAATAGAAAACGATGGAATCGAATAATATATAAATACGTCACAGGTTCTTGCCTAGTTGGAATTAAAAACCGTCTATGTTGTATTGCATCATCACCAGTATCGCTATAAAGTTTTATCCACTGCAATTATCATACAGACTGTATGTATTGATCATGACTTTCTTTTAAAAAAATGTATAATATTTGTATTATAATCAATACTTACGCAGATTTCAGAGCCGTAGCGAAGGCAAGGTAGCAATTTTGTCAATTTATTGACCAATTTTTTATCCTATCCAGAATAGTGCATTCTGTAAAAGGTGCAGAATGATACATATTCCGAACGAGTAGATGTTTGTCACCCGAGCCGTAACAGCGGTAAAGGGAACGTTCCAAGAGTGAGGAATAGCCATTCTACACGTGTTGCAGACTATTCTTTTTCTACGACTGAAGTTTTATACATTCATATTTTTATATAAATTATATAACAACCAAAAGTTTTAATAAAAAACAATAATTTACATCCAATAATTTAATTTTCATCTAATAACTTAATATTTTATAGTAAATTGTGTATTATTTCGTTGATTTAGCTAAAAATAAAACCCTTACATTATGTGTCATATACCGTCATCCGCTTACGGAATGTGGAATATACCGTAAGAGTTTTCATATACATATAAGACAGTCATAGAAAAAAAGAAATTACTTAATTTATAAAACCAAAAAAAAAGGCTGCTCAATTTTGCAACCTCTTCGATTTCTTTCTCATAAATACAAACTTTTTATCACATTAAAATTATCCCCCCCTAACCCCTCTTAGCTACGGCTGTGATCGATGTTCATGCCAGCTTATTTTTGTATCAATAATTTTTAAAGTAGAACGGCTAAGTGTGAAATACGATCTGACAAATTGTCAGTGACAATTGATTATAATTTAAGTATTTTATACAAAAAATTATAATTGAAAGTTTACGCATTGTATACCGGACAAATAAAAACATGCAGTGCAGTCCTCTTAACATTTCAACAAGTTGAACTATTGATTTAAAATTTGGAACTCTTAAATAAGACAACTTAAACTATCTTTTTAAATATATTCTATATTTCCAGCTCTTAAAATGTGTGCAGTGGGCATGAATGGGGATTTTTTTAATGGAAAGGGGGGTCGTTTGATACATCATTTTAAAGCTTATTTGAGAGTTCCAAACTTGAAGTTGATATATTAACTCGTTCAAAAGTTAAAAGGGGGGGGGGGGAGGATTTTTCACCACACTGTATAACATAACAATGCTGGTTAACAGCCAGCAGTAAAGCTTGTATCCTACCACCATGGTAATACTGTACCTAGATGGGAAAACTGGGAACGGCGCTGTTTCGTCCTTATTTAGACTCTTCAGCACAGTCTGTTCCCACAGGGTGTCTGTTTCCACAGGCATAGAAAATCCATACTTATCCGTCGATATGCGACAATGTAGCTAGGTATAGCTGGCTAACTAGCGACTGTAGAATACTCCATAAAAGACAATATATATTTAAAATGTTTTTTAGTGGTAAAATACAATATGTGGCGCCACCCATATCATAACGCTGCCAAGCGCAGATGAATACTGTCAATGCCTCTCAAACTGCCATCGCATTTGTGAAATATTGTAGTCACTATACTGTCCAGCTATGCAAGATAGTAAGAGACGCGGCCCGTTTTACACCACAGAGCGCATAAATAGCAAAATTATGCATAAATCGTAGTGTATCAAAAATTTAACGGATGTCGGTACTGTTTTCCTGGCCTATCCAAAGACTCGCATAACAAGCATAGTACATAAGAATGCGATGCCAGGATTGGCTTGATGTGCCGTCATGTATCTTGTAATGGTTGTTATGCGAGCCTCTGGATAAGCCTTAAGTTGTAATTGTAACCTAAAAATTTGACGTTTTCCTTGTGTTCAATATCATTTACGTTTGTAGAATATGCTTATTTAGTGTGAATGTATGAAGAATAAACCAAAAAAGTACCTTTTTCAATACCATACAAAATAACATTAAGTATAACCATTTTTTATGTAACTTCCTCTTCTTTTATTAGCTTTAACGACCATCAATCATTGTCATACTATGACAGTCATAGACAAAAAATGTCACAATATTTTATGTTAAAAGGTACGAGTTTTTAACCAATGATGTAGCTTAAAAATCGCGGAAATTTTAAACTACTATCTTGCATAATTGGACGGACTATAGTAAGCTTAATTGACGCACATTGCCGGATAAGTATGGATTTTCTGTGGGAACAGACTGCAATAAAGAGTCTAAATAAGGACGAAATAGCGCTGTCCACAGTTTTCCCATCTACAGTATTACCATGGTGGTAGGATACAAGCTTTAGTGCTGGCTGTTAACTATTGCTACTATTTGTCCAGTATACCAGAAACCTTTTAGTACTAAAGTGCGGACAAGAAATATTTGTTCAAAAAATTATATATTACTGTATTTAAATCCAAAATATTGTATACTGACCTAAAATTATTAAAGCTTCTGCATGTCTATTCAATAGTCCTATTATTGATCTTCATCTGCTGATAAAACATATGGCGCACTTTTCTGTCAGTAGGATATTCCTTCTCCTTTTCGGCGTTGGGGACGTAGTGCGTTTCGAAAAAGTGGGAAAAGTGTCTTCCCAAATCGTCGTTCAAATATAGAAAGCCAGTGTCTGTTGACGGCTTTAAATTTTCTAAAAAAATAAATATAATCAGATTTTAAAACTACTTGCCTATTCAAGTTCATAAATCTTTTGATGGAACTATACTAAACTGCGCAAAAGTGGCAGGCCTATAACCAAGTTTTAAGTAAAAAAATACTGATGCTAACAAAATAATACTTTCCCCTACAGTTAAGTACTTAAACCAGATCTTTACTATAATTAATTAAAAAAAGTTTTTTGCATTTTTTCCCCAGAAAACGAAAATTTTTTTTTTTAATAATTAAATTTGGCCTCACAAAAATTTTCAGACAGACCGCCAAATATCATATTTTTGCATATAAAACGTGGAGAAATGTAAAAAGAATTTTATACATACATACTAAAAAGTCCAAAACTTACCTTGTGCAACGTATCTGTGAGATCCATCCTCCACCAAAACGTTATAAAACGGCTGGTCGTTTTTCAACGTTAATTTTTCAACGTTATTCTGAACCTGCCATTCTGGGGCCGCCAAGCACACCGGATCCCAGTCATAAATTACGCATTTATAGTTCAAGGCCAAATGCGTCATGACCATTCCAACTGCGAACTTCAAGTTCGTAGTTCTTTGAGCTGCTTCCACCTGCACGAAAATCAATTCGTGATTCCTAGCGTGGTGGGCTTCATAATCTCTCAGCATAGCTACCACTCGTTGTGCCTGCTCGGGTACCTCAAACTGTTGAGATAACAAAAACAACTCCAAAGGCTTCGTGTCCATATTGTGTAACATGTACAATCTTGCAAGGCTCACCAAAGCCGAAATATCCCTCGGGTTAACCAACTGGAGTAACTCCAGGCTTGATCGTAATCTAGTTATACGTCCATTTGGTTGTGCGTGCTGCCTTGCTGAAACTTCCAGATTATTCGCCATTCTTTCCACAACTTGCACAGAACCGATGGGCAATAATTCCTTGGGTGAAGCGAACATGCTATGGGGACAAGCTCCTCTACGCACCACTTGCCCGCCTTTGAAAACATCTATGTAGTACCAATCGGAATCAGGTTCGTTACTTTCGGTAAAACGTAGTAAGAAATGAGCAGGTACGCTGATAGGATCACATTTTAAGCCCAACCTTCTAGAAACAGCTTCGAACACAAGAGCTAGCGTTATCGGCAGCCCATGTCGTTTGTCTAGTACTTCGTTAATAAAGGAATTTTGTGGCATGTAGTAGGCTTGGTTGTTTCCGTGAAAACATTGTTCTTGGAAAAGCTCTTCGCGAATCGCTACTAAAAGCTGGCGACATTCATTAACTGAGAATTGATTCTGTGTTAAGTTTTCGATACGCCAAAGATTGAACTGTTCTGGAGTTATTTTAAACAAAGAGTGGTGAGGTAAAGTTTGTTGTAATCTAGCTTTGCATTTTTCTGCTAGACTGTCCAATTTTGCTGAGATATCATTGAAAGTAACTTCAACGTTGGGTTGGCACCATTGTGCTACTATAACAGCGCCGATTTCTAAAACTTGACGCCTTGACGGTAAGGATATATAGTCCTTCCATACTTTAGAAAGGTGCAGTTGTCTTATAAACCTTAAAACTTTATTAGCATAATACTGTAGTGTCTTATTTCCAACAGTACTAAAATAATGAAAAAAAAATTATTAGTTATAATTAGTTTTTTTTTTCATAATAGTCCAGGGATATGAAACTTTTACCATGACACTGGCTGATGCAAAGGTCTGCTAAGTTTTTCAGGTAATACAGGTGTATAGAAGCAAAACCTATGTATTTGCTGCGGTGGATTTGGTGTGGTTTTTAAGATATTAACAATTAAAGGTCAGAAAATGTCTATTTTTGCAGTAAAAAAGTTGAGTTTTTTATGAAAAATCAAACTAACCATCTTGTAGGAAATTAAAAAACCTTAAAAAATCTGGGATAAACAATTGCAATTTTGCAAAAAATATTGAATGAATCGTTCTGAAATTTACACAATGACGAAGTCGTTGATTTTTTGCAAAATCTATTGTTTATTGAATAATATGCAAATTTTGATCATTTTTTGCAGTTTCTAAGCAACAAATCATCGTATCGACATTTAAAAAACGCCATTTTGAAGGTTTTTTAATTTCCTACAAGATGGTTGTTGATAAAAAAACTCAACTTTTTCACTGGTATGCAAAAATGTGCAAAACTAGACATTTTCTGACCTTTAATTATTAATATCTTAAAAACCACACCAAACCCACCTGAGCAAATACATAGGTTTTGCTTCTATACACCTAGGGTCACTTCATCTTAGTCTTACTTTGTTCTTTCGTTCTCTTTCGTTAGTTTTAGGTTTTTGGACTTTTTTTGGAAGAAAAAAAAACGAAAAACAAAGCAAAAACAGACCAAGTACAGATGAAGTGACCCTATATACAACTGTATTACCTGGAAAACTTGACAGACCTCTGGGTGAGCCACTGTCCCTAACAGGGTATTTTTTTGCTCATATCCCTGGACTATATATTGTATAAGTATATTGATATTTTGTACAGCACCCAGGAATTAACGGAATGAGCGCCTTTCGCCATATTTTAAAACTTACAAAATTTTAACGTTTTATAGCTTTAAACTATGCGTGCGTAACGTTAATTTTTAAAACCATTTTAGCGCCGCAGGTAAAATTTTTGATAAATTAAACCTTTTAGTAAAAAATCTTGGACGGAATCGGACCTGGCTGTGAGTCTGATTACATTATTCGTAATTATATTCAATGGGCATATATATTTCTACCCTGTTAAAGTAAACGGCAGTAAGTGACATTTGCCGCATAGCGGCGTTTTCTCGCCAAACCTGATGTAATATTTTGAAAACGCTGCTATTGACCAATGTCACTTACAGCCCTTTACTTTATCAGGACAGATTTATAGGGTGATTTATTAGGATGCGGTACTGTCCCTCTCACTTTCACGCAACCTGCACCCTGCCGTTGAGTTGAGAGGTCGCAACCTCAAAAATCTTACTATATTAACATTTTTTCACACTTTAGATTCTAAAGTTTAGAAGTAAGAAGTAAATTATTCTATAGTTTTCTAGTTAAAAAATTTTCCATGATACATATTTAAGATCAATATTTTGACTGGCATAGGGACTCGCCTGTGATTGTGACAGATTTTATTTTTTTTTATGCACTTGGATCACTACATCTTTTATTATAAACTGTCAGGAGGGCTCAATGAAAACGCCAGGGTTTAGCCCACCTTCGACCCCTCTGGTTACGGCTCTATGCACAATATAAAAAAATAGATATTTTGGTTTCCCAAATATGTCTTTATTAACAATTTTAAAACGTACTTCCTTGCAAATTTTAAAAAGCGGGAACCAAAATGTGGCAGATTTTTTTAAGGGGGAGACAAAACAACAGCTTGCACAAAAATATTCGTAGAGGAGTAGGGAACTTAGCGATAATTTGTTTGTGATTCCCATTTCTAGTAATGATTGCTTAAGATTATTCGATTACACCGGACAATGCAGAATCGGATTATCCAGGATTATCTGATTATGTGTGATTAGGGAACGTTTAAGTACTAAGAAACGCGCTAGGGGGGTGGGGGGTCTCTAAAACGTTACGCCGCGTTACAGAAGGGAGGTGGGTGTCAGTAAAAATGTTACGTAACACTTAAAAAATTATAAAATGTTTATTGAATCACGTTTTTAACAATGATCTAGGCCTAAGATACGGATTCGTTTCAAATTTTATTGCATCCGGCGTTGATTAAATCCTCAAAAAAATTACACATAGACATGGAAAACCAGGGGCAATAACCGGTTTTCAGTTAACCGGTAGCGGAAATTATCTCAGACCGGTTTTTGGTTAAAACACGGAAGCAAAAACCGGTTAAAATCCGATATAAACCTTAAAGCAAAATTTCCTTTTAATTTCTTTACTTTTTGTAAAAAAAATGTTACGTAACAAATGGGGTGGGGAGGTGGGAGGTCTTGAATATGTTTTGCCGCGTTACATGGGGGGGATGGGGGTAAAAAATGGCCACATTTTGCGTTACGTAATACCCTTGTGCAAAAATATTTAATATTATCTAAGATCATTTAAGATGATGTATTCTGATTATATGCTTAAGGGGATGTCAATAGAGTAGTTAAGTCACGCTTTTTTTGATCCCTTTCCTCCCCCTTGTCACAAAGTGTCACACCGCCACTGACTCGCCCCTCCTCCATGTGTCACATCACGTTAAATTTTTATATAAAAAAAAACAATTTTGAATCTTACATCAAACTCCTGTACCCCTCTAGATCTAGAGGGGTCACATTGCAACGTGATGAAGCGTGATGAGACTGTGGCAGGCTAATGAAAAATGTAATTTTATACAGAGTCCCTATTTATACTTACTTTAAGGGTACGACCTCAATGCTCTGAATAGGGACACATGTATTAACAATATCCATCAAATCCAAAACCAAAAAATGGTAATTTTCAGGCCTTTCATTAACAAGAACTCCCCATTCTTCAAAATCTGAGTCAGATAGTTCATATTTTTTGTAGAATCTTGGAGGCATTGTCTCCAATATTGCTCTAGTACGGTTTTTAAGTTCATAGATATATCTGACTTCATCATAAAAACAGGTTTGGTTGTTTTCCAAGATTTTGGACAATTGTGGCCATCTAAAACATAAAATCTGTAAATAATACTGCTACTAACAAAAGATTGTTTCCTTGTAGTTTTTCCAATAAAATTTTCTTGGAAATAAAAATTAAAAAAAAAGTGTTTTGAAAAACTTTTCAAAAAAAACCTCCCTTCAAAAAAGTTTTTTTAACAACTATTTTATCAAAAACAAACCCATTTTCCAAATTTTAAGCATTTAGCTCAAAGGATTCTCAAGCTATCATAGTTTCTGACAGACAGACAGACAGATCTAAGATATACCCAGATAGCAAAATGTATTCACGATGCGCGCACTTGGAGTGCACATGTGCGTCTTGAAGTCGCATATGGCCTTACATTTATTATATGTCCACATATGCATCACTTGCATGAAGATCGCACTTAGGTCTTATCGCGTGCGCCCAAAACTCACGCGTGACTTCATATTGAATGCATAATAGAGCGAACGCGTAAGTCTGCACGTCGTGCGCCTTTTGTGCGACGCACCATTGCTATGTGGGTAAGTATAGGGCAATACCTAATATTTATACCCAAGTATTATTACAAATACTGGATGCCACAGATCATGTACACCCCACTTAATTTCTTTATTTACAAATATAAAATTTTGAAATTTGGTACATGGAACTCAAGGAACCTCAAGTTGAGGTTCCTCAACTTTTGACATAAAACATTTAGCTACTATAAATCGCAATTTTCAAAAAAGAGTTTTTTATTTTTTATAATTATCTAAGTAGGTAAACTTTATTACATATTTAATTATCATACAATAATTTTTATGGAAAAAAAATACTGTTAATTTTTTTTCTGTGAATTTTATATTTAGGTTTGAGGAGCACTTTGTAGCTTTCAAAATTTGATAATCAAGATTGAGAAGCTGGTGCTGTGTTCCATTTAAATTATATGTAACACCCTGTGGTGTAAAATACCTTAGAAAAGATCCCTAAAGATAAAGACAATGTACACAACTGCTTTAAATGTTCAAAAACTTGTTTCCATAAGGATGTCACAGTGAGCAAGGAAATTAAGGACACCTTTGGAGGGCCCTGCGATTTTTGCAAAAACATTTTTTGCAGAGATTGTACCAAACTAACATCCTCCGAGATACGTGCACTTATGACCAAGACCCGTAGTAGTAGTATTTTCTTCTTTTGCCCGGAATGTACTAAAATAATGAAGAAACTGCCCATCATAAGCAATGAATTCTCTAATATGAAGCAAGAATTTCAGCAGTTATTATGTGAAACAGAAAGTATCAAGAAAAATGTTGTAAACCTAGATAATAAAACCAAAGAGCAAGTATTACCAACGGTCAAAAAAGAATACTCTTCATTAAAAAAGGAAGTGGAGACTCTTAGGAGCAAATTTGATTCACAGGCACAATCCACCACTTATGCTAATATTGTATCTGAGACTAAAAGTCTTAAATCTCAAATTCAAAATCTAAACCAAAAGGTGGAGGAAAAAGAAAAAGTATCACTCAGCAACCCGGCTTTCTTTCAATCCACACTAGAACCAACAATCTCCGAACTCCAGGAAAGGGAGAAACGTTCATTAAATATTCTTATTTTTGGTGTCGATGAAACTGTGTCAAGTGATAAAGAAGAAGTTCTGCATAAAGATCTTGAAAAAGCTGTTAAAGTAATCCACAAAGTAAAAGAAGGTGTCGACCCCAATTCATTAAAGTCTACTCGTATTGGTGTTTATGTAAAAGAAAAGAAGAGACCCATCAAGGTTACTTTTCAAACCAAGGAAGAGGCTCTTCAAGTCCTACGCTCTAAAAGCAAGCTAGCCAACTCTGATGTATACATCAAATATGACCATACGCTTGCTCAAAGAGAATACTTGAAAAAAGTTATTTGTGAATATGAGCAAAGAAAAACAGCAGGTGAAGACAATATACAGATTAAATACATTAACAGCATACCAAAAATCATCAAAAAAACTGTGCAAACTGAAAATTCAAAAAACTAAAAACTTCAACTCTGGTGGAAATCTCTTTTTGGTATAGTAATCTCAATTCAATAGTGAATAAAATCGATGAGTGGAAAGCAAGTATCCAAACCTTTAAGCCAACTCTAATTCTAATATCCGAATCCTGGCTAAATGACCAAATCCCAGACAGTATGATTAAAATTCCTGGGTACACTATATATCGAAACGACAGGCTAGATAAGAGAGGAGGCGGAATCTGTGTACTTGTAAAGGATTTCTTATGTGGACATCAAGTAAATTCTGTGGTTTTATCCACCTTTGTGACTCCACCTACAATTGAATCACTATGGATGAAAATTTTAATTGGAAATAGGAGTTTTATAGTTTTTTGTGTATATAGACCCAAATACATTTGTGATGAGCAAGGACAACGCATACCAATGACTACAGAGGATAATCTACAGCTTATCGAAGCAATTGACCAAGCATGTAACTTTAAAATACCTGTTTATATTTTCGGAGATTTTAATTATACCGAGATTAACTGGCAAACTCTATCAGTCCATCCAAACAATCAGTGCTGCTCCGACTTTTTAGCAAGCTATAACGAAATAAATGCCTTTCAGTTAATTGATTTCCCCACTAGAATAAGAGGCGATGAGGTCTCTTTGCTCGATTTGTTGCTGACAAATGAAAAAAATTTGGTCTATGACATAAAAGGTCATGCCCCTATTGGTCTAAGTGACCATATAGTGATTACTGCCAAAACTCAAATTCAGTTAACGCCGAAACTAACCCGTAAGGTCTACAAAAGATGTTTCTGGTCTGCAAACTATGATGAAATAAACAACTATCTATTAGACAAACTAGCTTTAAAAGCTGAAATTTGGAGTTATGAAGAAATCATAGAGTTAATATCATCTGCAATAGACCTCTATGTACCCTTAAAACCAAAAACTACTAATCCTCAAAAACCCTGGCTAAACAAAGAAATTTTCAAAGGAATCCGTAAAAAGAGAGAACTATGGCATAGATATAGAACCGACAGTACTGACACCAACTATGCAAACTATAGAGCCCAGAATAACATCCTAAAGCAAAAGATTGACCAATCCAGAAGAGAATATGAGATGAATTTGTTAAACTCTGCCGACAAGCATTTTTATGCCCACATCAGACGGACCTTAAATTCTCGCCTTACTCACTTTACCCTGGTAGAAAAATCAACCGGTCGAGTAATCACTGATGAGGAAGAAATAGCCGAAAACTTTGCTGAGCAGTTCCAGAGCGTTTTTACTGAGGAGGACTTGGAAAACATGCCCACACTAGATCCAGATTCATTTTCTGCAAACTCTTTGGAACAAATTATTTTTACCCCGGAAAAGGTTGAAAATGCAATAAAAACCTTGAAAAGTGATTCCAGTCCAGGGAAAGATGGTATTCCGAGTGTCTTCTTAGCCAAATGTGCCTCTTCGCTTTCTCGTCCCTTATCAGACCTTATGAATGGAATCTTTAAAACGGGTAAAATGCCCAAGGATTGGAAATCTGCTATTGTCGTACCGATATACAAAAAAGGTAACAAACTTTCTCCTGGGAATTACCGACCCATAAGTTTAACGAGCAACTTGTGCAAATGTATGGAGAAGATCATAGCCCATGAAATGACAACTTTCCTTCTCGAAAATAATGTTATTCCTTCCTCTCAACACGGTTTTCTACCAGGGAGATCGACTTTTACAAACTTATTGACTAGATTTAACGACTGGACATTAGCTGACGACCTAGGGGAGCCCACGGATATCTTCTACCTAGATTTTATGAAAGCCTTTGATAAAGTACCTTTTCATAGACTACTCTATAAGTGTTGGCATTTTGGCATCAGAGGTGACCTACTAAAGCTTCTTGGCGAATTTCTTCAGGGTCGATATTTTTGTGTTAGAATTGGTGCATTCTTATCCAAACTGCGTGAGGTCTTCAGTGGTGTCCCCCAAGGATCTATTTTAGGCCCTTTACTGTTTTTAATTTTTATCTGCGACCTAGCCACCTGCATTAGATGCCAAAAGACCTCCTTTGCTGAGGATTCAAATTGTAATTGTAATGCCACACGATTTATGGACCTTCAGAGAGACATAAATGCTATAAAGGAATGGACAGTAAAATGGCAGATGCCACTGAATGACTCAAAATGCAGTATTCTTCACTTAGGACGTTCAAATCCAAGACATCCATATTATATTGGTACTACTCAGGTAAATGTTGTCTCAGAACAAAGGGATCTAGGAATTACAGTGACTCAGGATTTTAAATGGGAAACCCACATTACCAACATAGTTAAAAAAGCAAACAGCTTCACATACCTCATTTCAAAGGCCTTTAAAAATCCTAGTCCTGAGATGATACTTAAAATTCATAAATCATACGTTCGTCCCAAACTTGAATATGCACAAAGCCTGTGGAGTCCTTATTTTGCCAAGGATATAGATGTTTTGGAGAAAGTGCAAAGAAGAATAACTAAAATACCAACTATTCTCAAAGACCTGTCCTATGAAACCCGCCTAGAAAGGCTTCATCTACCAACTCTGAACCAACGAAGACTGCGCGGTGATTTGATTGAAACGTTTAAGATTGTTAATGGTTTTTATAAGTGTAACTTGGATGTTTTTCAATTTCCTCAAAATCACCAACAACTTAGAGGTCACAATAAAAAACTTTTGAAAGAAAAATGTGCTAAATTACTTCGGAGAAACTTTTTGTCTAATCGTGTAGTCTACAATTGGAACAGGTTGAGTGAGGAAACAGTTAATTCAACTTCAGTTAACCAATTCAAAAACAGACTGGATAGAGAAATAATTTCATGGAACAGTACCTTTGTCCACTACACTTTGTGATAACCTTTTTTTTTTTTTTTATGTGATATTAACTGTGATAATTTTAAAACTTAAATTGTGATAAAACTGTACGAAATATCTTTGAACTCAAAGCAATAGTCTCATCGTTTATACAAACGCTTACTATTGCCAACTATAATAATAATAATAATAATAATAATAATAAAGTATAAATAAATACTAAAATACTAATACATATAAATTAATACAAATACAAAACTAAAATAATTTTTTAAATAAATCACTGATGAGCAGACTTTCAGTATTTATTTAATGGGGGCCTGCTAAAGTTATATTATAGACTATTTTTAAATTAAATCAGCACTTTAAACAATATATTACTAACCAGACCATCATGGTTATGCTTTTATTACATAGTGTTGTGTCTATAGATGTTTATAAATGGATACTTCAAACTGGTGTAAACCAAAAAAGTACAGCATAAAAATGGTCATCTAGTTACTGAAATATTGTTACAAATTAATAAGGTATACTTCAGATAATTCTAGTAGTAGTAGAAAACATTTATTTCACCCCTGGGGGAGGAGCAAGAGTTATCGACCAAAGTCCTTCCCACTCATGTTTTTACAAATTTATATGATAGTCTAGGTAATTATATTTATTATACATAATATAATTATACATATATTTTTAAAAATTGTAAATTTTATGAGCCCCTACTAAATGAATATCAAAAGTCTGGCCTTTGCTAATGAGGCTGGAGTAATAAGTTTCAGGAGTTAGACTTAATAAAGTAAGAAATAGTGCCTACTAGTAATATACTAAAAGTTTTAATGAGTGATGGTTTATATGGTTGGAGAGGGTGGCAAACAGGGCCATATTGGCCTAGTTCCCTGGCTTAAAGTGAGTCATTAGAAAAGTTTCATGCCATTATAGGGCATTATAGGGTGACCATACGTCCCGGATTTCCGGGGACATCAATATTTTTCATCTGTTCACCCTAACTAAATAGGACATTTTTACGTATTGTTTTTTAGTTCATCTGCTCACCCTAACTAAATAGGACATTTTTATGTTTAGTTTTTTAGTTTTTAGTTAGTTCGCATTGCAGTTTTTAGTAAAAACTGCAATGCCGTCCCTGGTTTTCCGGGGACAAATCTGGTCACCCTACATTAGGCAAGTTTTGTGTCATTTACATTTACATGTTTTTTTAACCTCGTACTATTCTACTTAATTAAGCATCCCCTAAGTCCAGGACTTGTGTGGGCTAGTAGTAGAGGGAACCACTGGCTTATACTGACTTTCGAACCAGTTTCTAGGGAGTGTCCGTTTCACTTATCACCTTCGCCAAATTTCAATGATTAATTAACTGAAAAAGGCAAATCGGCGCCAGTGAGAATCGAACTCACGATAGTAGACTTGCTATGCATACGCGCTAGCCACTACGCTATGCCTCCCATGCAAGAAACAATCATCAGATAGAATCATTTGAATTTAAATTTAAAGGCTTCCATTGGCTGATTTCTTATTGCTTATCAAGAAATTGACAACTGTATGACCACTTTAAAAGAATTCAAAGTTTGACCATCTCTGGCATAACTTAAACTTTCAGTGCAAATTTAGATGATTGTAGGATGTATAACTGGAAAAGAGATTGTATAATCAGCCATTCCTTGTAAAAAACTTACGTCTGTTGTAGTTTTTGCTTCCAAATTAAATTACTGCATAAAACTATATTTCTTAAATACTGACAGGTTGATGAAAAGTTTACCACATCTTCTATACATAGCTTAGGATAGGTCAAAATGTTTTCTATTATTTCTAAAGGAAGTTGATCCATTATTGTTTGTATTTAATATAATAATAAAGAATTATTTCTACTTTAACATCATAAAAATTTACACAAAACATTCAACTTTTAACAGCTGTCTTTCGTTGTTTAATAATAAAACAATGACAGGTGAAAGATTGTCACAATCCTTAAAAAATTTTGCAAAAAAATAATATGATTGAAAATTTTAAAATTAGCTTTATTAATAATAACATAAATTAATAATTTCTTCATAAAAAAAAATACTTTTATATCAATTTATTACAAAAAATATTACAGTTTTAAACAAATTGCGGAACACGATCTTTGACAGCCACATGTTAGCCAACAAAAAACAATATAACCAGAATTACTTTTTTATTTTTTGCCTACATTATAATTTTTTATATTTTTTAAAATACAAATTATATATACATTTTAGCATTGTATTTGAATTCAAAGTAATTCTTTAAAAATACAAAAATAAATCCAAGATAAAAGTTTAATGCGGAACGCACTAGGATTCTATTTTCCAGCTGCACCAACTTACAGATAAAAGTTACTGAGTTAAAAAATATCACCAATCTACTAAATTTTCATGATTTTATCATTTTTTTAATAAATACGTAAGTTTACATGTGATTAAACTATATTTGCATAATAATATGTAAATTAAATATATGGGCCAACTTTTTTTATTAATCATAACCTAACTTTTTAAAATATGGTACTGGAACTGGCGCAAACCCTAAAAAAGGAGTCTGGGAGAGTATGGAACGTTTGTTGGCACCCAAAAGGCGATTCTTTAGCCTCATGTGGTGAAGAAAAATCAATTAGGATATGGGCCAAAGATCACATTGGTTCCAAATGGTCAAATAAGGTGGTGCTTACTGATGGTCATAAAAGAACTATAAGGCAAGTGGCATGGTCTCCTTGTGGGAATTATCTAGCTTCTGCTAGCTTTGATGCTACTACCTGTATCTGGGATAAGAAAGGTGGTGACTTTGAATGCAATGCTACCCTTGAAGGGCATGAAAATGAGATAAAAAGTGTTAGCTGGTCACAATCAGGACACTATCTAGCCACATGCAGTAGAGATAAGTCAGTATGGATATGGGAAGTTGCAGAGGAAGATGAATATGACTGTGCTGCTGTTTTAAATGCACATTCACAAGATGTTAAAAAGGTTTACATACATTTTTACCTTACATTATTAACATAGAATATGTTTTATAGAGGGACCCCTTGTGAAAAAGTAATAATTTCATAGGGAAAATATGTACTGTCTCTAGTCTGTCTACATGGTCTGATGATGATCTGTCTGCCTGGTCTCTGTCTGTCTACCCGTATGCTATTTCTGCCCTTGGGCTGTCTGTCAAATATTGCCCAAAAAACATATTTTATGCATGATTTTTTTTTTAAATGTGTTAAATTTATGAAATTTGATACATCATAATATTATATCGTCGGCTTAGAGTGTTAACCTGCTAACTCCACATTTGTATGAATTGTTGTTTTTGATACCTTTTAAAAGGGGGCACATAGTTACACTATCTGCAAAAAACAGGCAACTCTATCCTTTTCCCAAATATAACTTTTTCCATGATGCTAGTTGAAAAGCTGTTAACTCCCCCACTTCCAGCAATTATTGCAAAAGTTTTTATTTTTAAAATGATAGCTTTTTGATGTTGAAGACAGGAGGTCAAAAATTACAACTTTTTTAGCCTAAAAACACAACTTAAAAAAAAAAGGTTCCACACTTTCTCAAAATCAAAACTCAAAAAAAAAGTTTATGACTAAAAAAAAAAAAAGGTCCCACCCTTTCTCAAAAATAAAAGTTATATAAGTTATCATCAAATTACACCTTCTGGTTAGGTTATTTATATTTCTTAATTAATCTATGAAGTTTACAACTTTTTTCACAAGATTAAAAATTGATAATTTTATTATTTTTTACCTATGAAATATGCAAGTTTTATATTTTGAATCCACAAAATATGCAAGTCTTTTGA
Source organism: Brachypterus glaber (assembly GCA_958510825.1). Taxonomy (NCBI): domain Eukaryota; kingdom Metazoa; phylum Arthropoda; class Insecta; order Coleoptera; family Kateretidae; genus Brachypterus; species Brachypterus glaber. The sequence continues at coordinate 61,607,530 of OY294044.1, read as the reverse complement.
AAATCCCAACTTTTATATTTTTAATACATGAAATTTACCACTTTTTTCCCATAATTAAAAATGTATTATTTTAATATGTTTATCCCATGAAAAAATATGCAACTTTTATATTTCCCAAATTTCCCAAATTTTATATTTTTGAGCCATAAAATTTAAAACTTTTTTTCCCAAAATTAAAAATTTATTATTTTATTATTATAACCCATGAAATATGCAACTTTTATGTTTTTAATCCATGAAATATGCAACTTTTTTGATTTCAAGATAGGTGGGGGAAGCTCCCCCCCATCCCCCCATAGCTATGGCCCTGCTAAAACCTGCCAACTCCTTGAGGGAGATTTGTCTTAATTCAATAGAAATCAAGCCCAAATAATTTTTTTTTGTAGTTGATAGTTGTTAAAACCTCCACAATATGCTAATAAAGAAACGGGATTTTTCATTTTGTTATACAATAATTATAGAAATAATTATAAGGTTTTTTTCATCTCCTGTAAAGTTTGGTCAAAAGGAGTTAGCGGGTTGACAATGTATGTTAATATCTCTTAAAATATAAAATTTTCTTTAATTTGACTGGTTTTCGATCTCATATGCTTACTTTAGCTAAAAAAACCTCTCATGCACAACATGTTAGAATTTTTTTTGCACAATCCTAATAGTGATGTGCAGATCTTGGGTTGAGGTTATCATTTACCAGAGGCTCACAAATTTTAAAATTTTAAAACCTAATTTAATAATAATAATTTTAAAGCAAATAGACACTTTAAACTATATTTTACTAATTGGACTTTCATGTCGACGCAATTATTGTATAGTGAGTCAGTTGGGACACAAAAAAAAAATAATAAAATAAATTAAAATATTAAAAAAAATAAAACAAAAAAATATATTTTTTATATTCAAAATGACTGACCTTGCAATAACAGCGTCGACATTTCAACTGTTTACTTACTTAAAAGGTTTTTTTAAAATTGGATTTTTCATGCCCCTGCTAAATGAATACTTTGATGGTTATGTGTTATCTTCAAGTAAAACATGTATTTTAGATTGTCTGGCATCCAAGTAAAGATATGTTAGCTTCAGCTTCATATGACAACACAATCAAACTATTTAGAGATGACCCAAATGATGGAGATTGGATTTGCTGTGGAACACTGAGTGGACATGAGTCAACAGTTTGGAGCATAAGCTTTGAAGGTAAAAAATACTGTTCCCAAAAAACAAAGATAAAGTCAAGTTTTTTAACTGGATAGGCCCCGATTTACATTGTGACAGCATGACAACTTCAGTTGTTATTAATGTAGAGTCTAGCCCTTTTAAACTAAGCCAAGGGGTAAATCTCCACCGAATTCGTGTACACAAGATTTTGCTTTACCCCAAGATTTCGTGAGATATCGCAAGATTTCGCATTTTATTTTGCAAGATTGGTTTTGCAAGATTTCGCAGATTTCGTAAGATTTCGCAAGATTTTGTAAGATTTCGCATTTTATTTTACACGATTCGGTTTTATAAGATTTCGCGAGATTTCGTAAGATTTTGCAAGATTTCGGGAGGCTTGTACACAAGATTTCGGTAGAGATTTACCCCTCAAACTAAGCTTTTCTACCTATGTATGGGCATTGGGATATCAGCATTTTAAAAAATATTAATTTTTTTCCAAGATGGCCCAGTTACCTTGATGTTTAAGGTAACTGGACCACTCCTATGCAGTTTGCTATTAAAGTGCGTTGTTTGGGTGTTGGGTTATCTGGACGCGCTGTTAATTTTTATACTGCCATACTTAAGTAGATATAAAAAAATGCCATAACATAAAAAAGTTTTTACCACTGTTTTAAAAATTTGGATCACAATTCGTTTGACTATATTTATATACAATTTTATTGAACTCTGGGGCCCAATATGCTTAAAAATGTAAAAACTGTATGTTATGACCACTGTGCGGTAAATTATAAAAAATGCTACAACACACAAAAAAAGTTTTAACCACTTTTTTCCAGATTTTCCTTAGACTATACAGGGTGGGCCATCTAAGATTAATCAGATGATTTCTGGCGTTATTAACAGAGATATCACTATGAAATTTTTACCAGTCAATATAGACCAAGTTACCTTTAATCAGGGGGGGAGCCCCCCCACCTATCTTGAAAAAGTCTTGAAAAAGTCCAAACCTAATTTTTCTAGTAAAATTTTTAATTTTAAAAAATCTTTAAAAATGTCACTTTTATTGTGGAATGACCGGGAATGACGCTATCGCAATAAAATAGGTTACTGTGGAATTATAATTCTGTAAAAATAAATCGTTTAAAACTTAAAACGACCTTGGATAAAGTATAGAATTCTACTCGCGTATAATAGCTATTAATCATTCGGGTAATTAGGTCAGTCGCCTTTCGGCTCGTGTCCCAAAATTCACCATCATTGATTAAAAGCAATTATTATACGCTGATTGAATAATACACTATTAAATACGATTTTTATATAATGACATTAAATGTCAGTTTTGATACAAATCAAATCAAATCATTTATTTCGTTCGTAGAAACAAGTTTTTGAACATGTCAAAGAGAATTACATAAAAATGTTAGATATGTTAAATTACACAATTGTTAACTTACAGATTAAAAGCTTATCATAAGCACAAAAATAGGTACGTCACAGATATAAAATTATAGAATGAGTATATACATGTGTTTATACAGTATACTATCACTCAACCAATGGCCATTTAAAATCATTTACTTTATAGAGACATTCTTTTAATAGAGTTTTCTTTACTGTTTTTCTAAACAGGTGTACGTTTTTAATGTTTTTTTATGTCACAGGGTAACAAATTGAATAGTTTTAAGCCAAAATGTATGGGAGATTTGTCATAAGTTTTATATAATCTTCGATAATGCATATGAAAGTTATTAGCATTTCTAGTGAAATAATCATGAACTTGGTTGTTTGTGACATAAGTAGTTTTATTTTTATAGGCATTTGTTAGCAGTTCAAGAATTAGGATTAGGATATACGGTAGTGAGAGAATGTTCATGTTTAGAAATAGAGGTTTACATGGGTGATCATATGAAGCCCCAGCTAGGCAGCGTAAAACACGTTTTTGTGCCCGGAAAACACATTCAAAGTTTGTTGAGAGACCCCACGTTAAGATCCCATAAGATAACCGTGATTCTATATTGGCGTGGTAAAACATGACTAATTGAGGTCTTGTCAGTATACGCTTTAAGGCTCGTACTTGATAGCAGGTTGTGTTAATTTGTTTGATTAGTTTATCGCATTGGGCGTTCCATGCTAAGGTTTCATCTATTGTTACACCCAGAAAAGGTACTTGATCAACTCTTTCAATGTTTTTGTCATTAATTTATAAGTTAATATTATTTAGATTCCTCTTTTTATTGGTGTGAAATCTTAGGTATTTTGTTTTAGAAGCATTTAAGTATAACGAGTTGGCATTAAACCATTGCGTTAATTTTTGACAGATTATTGGTAGATGATGTTTCCATTCCTCCTCGGACTTAAACGATAGGAGGATAGAGGCATCGTCTGCATACATGATAATTTTTTGTTTTATGAAATGTGGGAGATCATTTATAAAAAGGATGGGCCCCAGGATAGATCCCTGGGGCACGCCCATGTCTACCTCTATTGGTTCAGAACGGTTCAGAACTCGCAAAGAATAAGATTTATTGACAGACTAACATCTCTACTCTAAATTTCTCTACTCCCTAACATCCCTACTCCATAACATCCCTACTCCATAACAACTCTTCTCTGTAACATCCCTACTCCATAACATCTCTACTCCGTAACAATTCTACTCCACACTATATGCACTTTATTAGCCACTTTATAATAAATGAGTGGTTTGTAGAACAAAGAAGCTTCTTCTAGACTATTTTATTTTTTTCCTAAAAAACGTTTATCTTTAAATTTAAATCTAGAACAATCATAAATGAATTATTCTAAAAGCAACAATGACCGCGTACTCTTAACATGCACTAATATGTAAGTAATTAATAAACTAAATTCATATTTGACAGTGACTTAGCATGACATATATTTTTTTGAGTTAAGACAAGTGGCTAATCGAGTCCATATAGTGCGGAGTAGAGTTGTTACGGAGTAGAGATGTTATGAAGTAGGGATGTTACAGAGTAGAGTTGTTGTGGAGTAGGGATGTTATGGAGTAGGGATGTTAGGGAGTAGAGAAATTTAGAGTAGAGATGTTAGTCTGCCGATTTATTTAATAAGATTTAAAAAAACTGGAGTGATTTGGGCAAAGCATAGATTTTCCCATAAAGACATGGCATTTTGTGGAGATATTGGTTTTCAGGATTCTACCCGAGATTTGGCCGTTTAGATAACAATTGAAAATAGTTAGTAAAATTGGTTTTACTATAAAAATTGTTGAAAAACATCAATATCCAAACATTGGGTTTTATAAGTAGATTGACCACAGTAAATTTTAGATATTTTACACAGTGAAAAATAAATTGACATGGAGACATTTATTTTGTTAAATAATAAGAAAATACTTTTATCCAACACCTTCACAGAAACACTTGTTTTGAGCACTATTTTAAATGTCAAAAGTGAGTTTTTTTCCACTAGTGACTAAAAAATTTTTTACCCACTCTTTTACGTACAGCTTTTGATCTCACCCAAAATTAGTTACATACCCTATTAATTTTAATTAAGTATTATAACTATTCTATAAATAGAAGCACGTTAACTAAACCATAAAAATTAAAGAAAACCCCAAATTATTCTTTAGTTTTTGAATAAAATACTGTTTTTATTAAAAATTCTGTCATCACCGCGTCCATTTTGATGTTTCTAAGAAATTTAAAACTAGCAATTGTTTATTTTTAATAGGCATACTTAGGCCATGGCTACCTATTATTTTAGTATTAAGAAAACTTAATCTTAATATTTTTAACATAATTTTTCGCAAAAATATAGATTTTTTTTTAAATTAAAAGGTGTTGGATAAAATTAAATTCTCAACTCGTGTATCAACTGATTTTATCCACTTAATACACTAGTTAAGAAAATAACTATTTAATTAAACACGTAGGTAGACATAATTTATAAAGCAGTGTACCTTATTAATAAGATTACAATAAAATTATTGAATAAATTGCCAAATTTTCGTTTTCTCTACGGCATTTTCTTTAACCTTTTTTAAGTTTCGGACAGCTAAATGTGTTTTCTACATAACTGTTTTCTTCATGAAGATTTCCAAAAATCTTTGTTAATTTTTTTTCATTCTAACAATGAATGTTAGATTAAATCTATTTCAAATTTTGGATATTAGATTTGATATGTTTTTATGAACGTTGACAGCAGCAGAAAGCTGCCACTGGAATGAGCGACCCTACGTCATACTTGAAAATTTTAATTTCACAGCAAACTATTTTTTTTTGATAGCGTCCCCAGGTAGCAAGGGATGTTATATTACAAGAAATTAACATCACTTTTGGGTGTATTTTTAAACTAAATCATAACATCACATAATATTGAAAAATAACATGTATTTAACATCACATTTGCAACGTAACACGTGTGACGTGACAACCATGTTATCTAATAACAAATATTTAGCAACGCTGTGAATATATCGCATGTCACATATTAACGTGGCTTTCACGTGAATGTCATGTTATTTTGCTTCTCACCGACGTTCGAAGCAAAAAAATCGATATAAGATGATGTTGATAGAGTAAATTATTATAAGGAAATTGTATACACATTATACGATTTCCAATGGATAGGGGGCTCTGTCGGGCTTCTCAAGACCACGGACACGGATTAAAGGAATATATTCTCCGCTTAATCTGCAATTTTTTATTTAGAATCTATCTGTTTCAATCTGTGATTGTTTCAATTACTAATTGATTTTAAATCCGATTGTTTTATAGGGTTATAGCGTTTTTAATGGTTTTAATTTAGAAAAAGCTAATATCCTAGAATATTATTTAAATATTAAAGTACCAGTAACGGCATCCATAAGATATTAGATATAACAGGAATGTGGATTTATGATGTCACAAACACGTTATTTTCGGGATGTCATTATATGATGTTATTAGGGGCGGACTTAGGACATCCCCACCATGCTACATTCTTGTTAAATGAGACTACAATCTTAACATCACATGTCACATATTAACGTGACTTTCACGTAAATGTCATGTTATTTTGCTACCTGGGTCATTCCACAATTAAAGTGACATTTTTAAAGATTTTTTAAAATTAAAAATTTCAATAGAAAATTTATGTTTTTAGTAAAAACAACTATTATACAATAAAGAAAAAAAAATATATTTTTTAATTTTGGCATTGAAAAATGTTGTTATGCTAATAAAAGCACGTGTGGAGCTCTAGCTCAAAACCAAAAAAGAGTAGAAAACTTTTGTTTGACTGGTTTGGACTTTTTTTCATAGTGATATATCGGTTAATAACGCCAGAAATAATCTGTTAAGTCTTAGACGGCTCACCCTGTATATGTAAATAAATTTATTAAACTTTAGGGTCCAACTTAAAAATGTAAAAACTCTATTATGACCACTGTGCGGTAAATCATTTAAATTTTTATACTGTCATACTTTTTATGGAAAATGAATTTGAGAAAGATACACTTAAAGTTTTGCGCAATAAATTTAAAAATCATTATGTCCACGCAGGGATATGCAGGCATCTACTACGTTCTAAATGAAAGTACTAAGTTTAATATCTCTAAAACACAATGCGACGTTATCCCCTATACAAATATCCAACTGTGGATATTGTGTTAAATGCTACATCTAAATATATCCATATGTGGATCCAATGGAGCGGAAGGGGTTAAGCAGACATAAAAAGTGCTATAACACACACAAAAAGTTTCAACCACCTTTGCAAAATATGAATAATCTAGCCGAACTAAATTATTTGTAAGATCAGGTTAATAATAAAATGAATAATAACTTATGCATATTGTTATACATGAGGGTTGCTAAAATTGTATATAGTATTTTATCCAATACATACAGATAATGAGACAATTACCAGCTTTATTTTAAATAGATAAACTCAATAATAACCCCCGCGTGGCTTTTACTTTATTGAGTAGATAATTATGTATTTTACCCACTCAACTGTCACTTGTCAACTTATTTTCTTGTAAATGTCATTAAAATTTTTAGCAAAAATATGAATTCCTAAGCTATTTATTGGATAAAACCTTGTATGGCACTCATGGGTAAACCGATATTGCCCTCTCGAAAATTAACCTGCTTGGCTGACGCCTCGCAGGTTAATTTTCTCATGAGCAATATCTTACTTTACCCACTAGTACCATAAATAACTATTTTTATATAACTGATAACGCACAGTGTTTTTTCTTTAATAATTTTATTTCATTTTATTCTTTTTTTTAACAGGTACAAAAAAAAAATTTCTGGCAAAAAATGAAAAGATAATTTACTATCGCTCATCATTATTCGGGTTTCTATAAAAAATTTTTGTTTTTAATAATTATATTAAAGGTGTTTTGAATTAGTGCTCTTTAAGTGTTTCCGAAAGAAACATATTTTTTTAAATTATATTAATATTTATTAATGTGGATAGTAAAGAATTTGGTAGGATTAATTTAGGTTAATTTTCAATGAAATGGTTATTTTTTAAATTGGAGTTTCAAAAATGCCCCCCTTCGCCCCTCTTCGATTTTTTTTTATTATCTATAAATCCCTTTAAATATTGTTTAGTTTTCAGCTTCTGGCTTTTTCTGTTTTTTTGAGATAATAATTATTTTCAGTGATCACAAAAAGACAAGTTTTTGAAATATGGAAAAAGCATGAAAAATCGGGAAAAAAAGTAAAACATATTGGAATATTTAATGGAAAAAAAGTCCATTAAACAACTAAAACAATTTATTGGAAGGCTAAGTGCTAAAATTAAAAAATGGGAACAAGTCAGGCATATAGAATAGTATATTATATAACTAGTATGGAATAGAAAATATTCCGCGCGAGCGGAAAGTTTGTCTTACGAGCCGGCAGGCGAGTATGAAGGTCCCGCGAGCGCGGAATGACTATTTCATACGTGTTGTAGACTATACTTTTTCTTAGACTGCAAATATGAAACACTGTATGGCTTTAAACTGCGAACAAGGTTAAAAACAATGTTTTTTGTGACTCGACATTGTAAATGCAACAAAACACTTATTTTTAAATAAAGCAATTAATGTTATTTAATAATTTTATCAAGTCAGTACTTAAAATATATTTTTATTTAATTTTAGCACATATTTACAAATTATAATGCAAAAATTAAAGGTTATGTCAGATTGTTGTGGCAGATATCAGGTTTAAATATTTAACAATAAATGCAGCGGTTTTAATTTTTTGAATTAAATTGATAAAAAACTGGTCAAATATTAAGAAAAACTAATAAACTTTATGTAATTTTAACGCAAAACTTTAATGGATTCATTCTGTGTTTGAAAAGTGTGTGTATTTGCTTACATTCTAAAGCAGTCGTAGAAAAATATATTTTAATAGATTTTGAACAGTGGCTTACAAATATAACCCTACCATCATGATGTTAAGTTATTTAATGAACTCTTCTTCCTGATGATAATTGAACTTTTCCATTAAATATTTAAATATCTTTTCTTTTTTCCGATTTTTCATGCTTTTTCCATATTTTAAAAATTTTTCCACTTGTGATCACTGAAAATTATTATCCGTTATTATCTCAGAAACAGCAAAAATCAGCAACTGAAAACTAAACAATATTTTAAAGGGACATTTATAGATAATTAAAAAAAATAATTCGAATAAGGTCAAAGGGGGGAATTTTTAAAAGTCCAATTTATTAAAAAAAAATACTATTTCATTGAAAAAAATAGTAATAAAATTAACCTAATTAATCATGCCTAATTCTTTACTATCCATATTAATAAATAATAATATAATTTTATAAAAATGTCACTAGAAGGAATATATTTCTTTCAGAAACACTTGAAATAGACTAATTTAAAATACCTTTTAATATAATTATTAAACTAGCAAGCACCCTGTCAAAACATCGGCACTATTGTACACTAGAGCCATCTAGTGCATATTCAAACTAGGTGTTTTGTTTGATTTTAAATTCTGTATCTTTAAAACATTATATTCTAGCAAAAGACTGTTTATAACATTTTTTATAGGGCTTAAAAGGAGCTTTTATTTAAAATATAATTTTTTGAAATCGGGTTATAAATATGTGAGATATGCTAAAAAAACCTTTTACTGCTTTAAACGCCAATATCTCGAAAATAATGCGTTTTAGGAAAACGTTTGGACTTTTTTGACCAATTTAAAATTATCTTTTATATAAGTGCTAAATTAACCAAATACAATAATAATTGCCTTAATTATAAACAAAAAACGCAAAAATAGGAGTTTTACCCTATTTTTACCCCCCAATCGTTTACCCCCAAAATCTAATCAGCTCTTCGGAATACGATAAGAAATAATATGCAAAAAACCGAAAGTCAATATCTCATGTAGAAATGGAGTTAGAGTTTACACCCAGACAGACAGACGGACGCAAAAATTTTTTTTACTGATTTCGACTCAGAATGGTCTAAAACGTCTAGAAATGTGAAAAAAAACGTGGTCAAAGATTTTGACTTTTCGGCGAAAATTTTAATACATCGGCACTCTTAGTAGCATTAAGTGCCGATGTAAAACAAACAATTTTCTATAAAAACCCAAATAATGATGAGTAAATTATCTTTTCATTTTTTGTCAGTAAAAATGTTTCGTACCAGTTAAAAAAAAAAATTATTAAAAAAAAACACTGTGTGTTATCAGTTACAAAAAAATACTATGTACATTTTTAGTACTCCTCATTTTATTATTAACCCTATCTTACAAATAATTTATTTAGATTTCTCATATTTCGCACTGTGCACAGTTCCCCGGATATTTTTAAATAATTTATTTCCAGGATCTGGCAATAGGTTAGTATCATGCAGTGATGATAACACAATAAAAATCTGGAAAGAATATCCCCCTGGAAACAAAGAAGGAATACCTACTGAAAATAACGACTCCACATGGAAATGTGTTTGCACCATTTCAGGTTTTCATTCTAGGTAAAATAAAATAGAACAGCAACAAAAAACTAAATTTTAAAACTTAGTGGCTCCCCTGGTGAAATGTTGTAGCTCTATTATAGTCCAGTCAAATAATAAATGTAAATTACAATAAATGTACACGGGCTGATATTTTAAAAGAGAGCTAAAAGGCAAATTTTTAGAATTAAAAATAATGACATTGCCGGCTCTTTATATATTTGTTTGTGTTGTGTATGTAAAAGAACATTTTAGTGAGTACACCCAACAGGGAGAAATTAATAATTGTAACACACGACAAAGCAGCGATTTAAGATTACCGTATTTTAGGTTAAGTAGTAGTAGAAATGGGGAAAATTTTTATGGTCCTAAATTTTACAATCACCTGCCCCAGCACATTAAAATATTGCCTCTAAAAAAAAAATTAAAAATAAATTTAAAGAACTACTACTAAAAAAGGCCTATAACAGTATGATTGATTTCTTAAATGACAGATTTTAATATTTTTATAATTTTTAATATTTGTGATTTTCTCGTAAATTTTCTAATTTTTAAATGTTTTATATGTAAATTCAAATTTTGGTGTATATTCCAACATTTCTATGTAAATTACAATTTTAAATCAAAGTTGACATGTGTAAACGTATGTAAAGCACGAAATAATAATAAATAAATTAAGAAATTCTTGATCCTTACTCATATTGGAGTTGATTTAAATCAACCATAGAAAAAATGTTATCTCTCCAAAATATAAATTTATTGTCTATTAAACAAACATTACAGCGACAATTGTTTCGACTTTTTTAATATAAAGTCATTTTCAAGCTACAAATAATGAAAAATTAGGTTGAAAATGGTACAATTCCTTTTAGAAAAACTTACTTTTTAAATTTATAAACAAAATAACTTGAGTACACATTATTAGAAATGTCATACTGACCTTAACTCTATTATTTTTATAAAATCTTAAAAATTTAAACAAAAAGAAAACTACAATAAGTTGAAATAAAATAAATTAATGAAATCTAAAATTTTAAATTGAATAAAAATCTGGGACATCTATCATAAAATAATCCAAACTAAACAGACTAAAGGAATTATCTTTAAATTGCAAAAAAGGTAGATAAACATAAAAAAGGAAAAAGATTAATTTTGCAACAACCATGACTATGAAAATAAAGTAAGCGTTTTGCATATTTCGAGGAACGATAGAGTTACAGATCTGCTAGAACAATTTGCCATTTTGTACAAAAAAAAGTTCCATAGGGATAGGTTAGTTAATGAACAAATAGATTTTTTGAACATTTATGTTTACAATAATGTTTTAAACGTTAGACCGGAGATTGTTGCCTGTCCCCTTACAGAGCATTAATCTTTGGAGTAAATATTTTTGTTTAAAAACTTTTCCAAAAATTTTGTTCCCTTTTTGTTTTGTTTTTGAATTATTTGTAGCTTGAAAATGACTTTATATTAAAAAAGTCGAAACAATTGTCGCTGTAATGTTTGTTTAATAGACAATAAATTTATATTTTGGAGAGAAAACATTTTTTCTATGGTTTATTAATAATAAATAAATAAAATAAAGGGTAGTAGTGGATGGTAACAGAACACTCCTGTTAGTTTTTCACCGGGTGATTTGCGTAAGGGGTGTCCGCTATCTTGAATTTTATGGGTGAGTTGCTTAATATGCATCACGATAAAAATGCATATAACCAATTTTGTTAAGTAGGAAATTTCCAACAATTTTTGTTTGAGTCATTTTTTTAATATATTAATAACAATCGAGTTATTTAAAAAATGGCCATGTTGGAGGTAAAATTGTTTTTCTCCATTTTTCAGCCAAATTATTTATCGGACGATGAGCAAACTTGTAGCTGTTGAAATTCTCTATAAGACTCATATATTATAAATAGGTACTTTGGTACCGTTTCAGAGGGTGCAACTCGACTTTCAGCGCCCACCGTAACCGTTACAACATACTTATGAAAATGCATAATATATAAAACTTATAGAGAATTTCAAGAGCTTTTATCCTCTGATGAATAATTTGGCTGAAAAATCTTAGAAACCAATATTACTCCTAAACATGGTCAATTTTGAATATTTATAACTCTATTATTAATATATTAACAAAATCATCCAAACATAACTTGTTGGAAATCTTCTTAAAAAAACTGGTTATATGCATTTTTATCGGAAGATGCATTTTTATCGTAAAATGCATATTTAGCGAGTTAACCGCACTCATTCCTAAAGTTCAAGATAGCGGACACCCCTTACGCAATCTCAGAGGAGTGTTCTGTTAATGTCCAGTACTACCCTTTAAAATATCAGGCCGTGTACGTTTATTGCAATTTAACATAGTAATTTCTCGTTATTTGACTGGACTATTAGTCACTCTATCTATAGTATACTGGGTGTTACCCCCCGTAACTTTTTTATTTTTTTAGGATGGATCATGAAATTTGCAGGAGCTATATTATGTTATGTTATATTATATTATTATTATTATTATGTATAATTTAAGATTTTCTGACATAGTTAAAATATGTTTGATACTCGGTTTCGCCGGAAATGAATCGAACTTTCTATTTTTAAATGGAACACCCTGTTTATTTTTACATATTAAAAGCAGCTTAATAGTGAGAGCCGTCCAAGTTTGTTTTGGTTTTTTGTTGTTTGGTGTTTTTTTTTAATTGGTTTACGTATACGTTGGTTTTGGCCTGTTTGTTGTTTTTTTTTTGTAAAAAATTGGTTTTTATTTAAAATTATATATTGAAAAACGGTCAGCCCCCTACGACGCATGCACAGTTCAGCACGACGCATGCGCAGTCAGCACGGCGCGGCATGGATCTCACTTATATTTCAATTCATAAATCAATTATGAGAAAAGGCATATGTCACTTGTCAATATTTGACAGGTCATGTCATTAGTTTTTTTAATTTTCATTTTATGGCGAGGCGAATAAGCTAATTTAAGGCACTTAAGATTTAAAATAAAAATTAAATAAAAAATAACATGACTTGTGAAAAATTGACAAGTGACACATGCTTGTCCTCAGAATTGATTTTTGAATCAAAATATGTAAAAAAATACAGGGTGTTTCGTTTAACAATCGAATGTTTGATTAATTTCCGGGGAAATCGGAAGTGTCAAAATGTTTTTTGCTTTGTCAAAAAAATCCTAAATTATACATAATGTAGCTCCTGAAAATTTCACGATCCTACCTAAAAAAGTAAAAAAGTTAATCGGAGTGAACCACTTTCCTGAAACACCCGGTATAATAAAACGCGCAGTGACGCATTTGCGAGAGAGTGGTAAAGGACGTAGATCATAAATTGCATTTTTTACGTTTCTATGTCTAATGGGAAGATCTTAATTCAGATGTTAAAAAATATTTTAGAACTATTAAATATACTAATGTATAAATAGCGCTAAATTGCTAAAACTCCCATTATACATTAATGCTAAAAATCTATTTAAAAAAATCTCGACGTATTTTATATCGGCACTTAGTGCTACTATAGTAGTACTAATAGTGTATTGAAATCTTCGCCGAAAAGTCAAAATCTTTGACCACGTTTTTTCACATTTCTCGACGTTTTAGACCATTCTGAGTCGAAATCAGTAAAAAAAAATTTTTGCGTCCGTCTGTCTGTTTGTCTGTCTGGGTGTAAACTCTCTAACTCCATTTCTACATGAGACATCGACTTGCGGTTTTTTGCATATTGTTTCTTATCGTATTCCGAAGAGCTGATTAGATTTTGGGGGTAAACGATTGGGGGTAAGGGAGTAAAAATAGGGTAAAACTCCTATTTTTAGCGTTTTTTGTTTATAATTAAGGCAATTATTATTGTATTTGGTTAATTTGGCACTTATATAAAAGATAATTATAAATTGGTCAAAAAATGTTATAAACAAAGTTTTCCTAAAACGCATTGTTTTCGAGATATTGGCGTTTAAAGCAGTAAAAGGTTTTTTTAGCATATCTCACATATTTATAACCCGAATTGTAATATAGGCAGAAAGACCTCGGTCAATAGCCTTTTGGATTTCCAATAAATATATTTATTATTATTATTATTATAACCCGATTTCAAAAAATTATATTTTAAATAAAAGCTCTTTTTAAGCCCTATAAAAAATGTTATATATTTTTGCTAGAATATAATGTTTTAAAGATTTAATTTAAAATCAAACAAAACACCTAGTTTGAAATTTGCAAACTAGATGGCTCTAGTGTACAATAGCCGATGTTTTGACAGGGTGCTTGCACCGTTTCATCTAGTTTAAAATTTTGTCAACTAAGAAACTTTTTTAAACCGACTTAGAATTATTTAATTAGTGAGGAAATAATGTTATATACACTACCCTATTGAAAATAACGGGTCTGCGCGGGTATAAATGGTGCACAAACTGCACTTGAGCTAGTGAATTTCATCGGCTCAAGTCCGGTTTATGAACTAGAGCACTGGATAGGCAGGTTTGTTAGGGTAGGAAGGTAGTTTACACACTACACAAACAACCAAACAAATAAACAAAGTGGTTCCTGCGGAATCACTCAAATTATCCACCTACCCGAACAAACCTACCTATCTAGTGCTCTGTTATGCACCTGCGCAGACCCGTCATTTTCAATAGGGTAAACTCAATGTTACACTAATTAAATACTTGATAAATAAAACATATTTATAATTTATGGCTGTTTTTCTAAAATTTGACAAGCTGCTACTATAATGACCAGATGCCAGACATTTGGAAGCTATACTGCCCTACTAAGCTAGAAAGCATTAACTCCATTTGTCGCATAGCGACGTTTTCCTGTCAACTCTGATATAATATTTTGAAAATGCTGCTATTGACAAATGGAGTTCCATCAACGAATCATTATAATTCGAATTCAGGGACCCAATGGGAGTTAAAAGAGTCAAAAATGAAAAACATTTGTCGAGGAAAATTTTTTATAACGAAAAACGTGTTTTTTTTTGGCGCGCCATGAAGAAAAAATAATCTAGAAATACTCTCTCAATTATCTTGCAATACTCTAAAGAGTAGGAACTTGAAATTTGGTATGTTTGGTACAATGACAAACAAAAATCGACAAAACCAAAAAAAAATATGGGCGACCTGTCAAAATGACATTTTTTGAACGGTAGGTCCGAGGGGAGGTCGTAGAAACTTAAAATTCGGTATGTGGGGGTATAATTACATACCAAAGACGACAAAACCAGAAAACAAGGTGGCCGACCTGTCAAAATTACATTTTTCGAACGGAAGGTCGTCGTAACTTGAAATTCGGTATGTAGGGGTAAGGTAAATTTTGGTTGTTTTCGTTTGGGGATCACTGTGTTATAGCTTCCAAATGTTCGGGCTCTGATAATGACAGTGATCTAATCTAATCTATACCATATACAGGGCGGGCCATCTAAGACGTATAGGGAATTTTTTGGCGTTATTTCTAAAGCTAACAATTTAAAATTAAAACTATTGATTATAGACCCAATAAGCTATTAGTCTGACCAAACAAAACATTTTAACTAGCTTTTATTTTGGAGTTGCGGCCATATGAAACTGAATTTCAATGATAAAGTTTAGTTAAAAACTTTAAAATCTAAAAATATTTGCTTTTTCTTTAACGTTCAATACTTTTTGTAACTAGTAACTCAATTTTTTAAACAAAAAATCTAAATTGAAAAATTAATAATTTTAAAATTTTCTTACAGTGTATTTAAATAAAATGATTTTATTTAGTTTGCTGTGATAAAATTTTTCTAATCGTGAGTCTTTCATAAATGTCAATTTATTTTACCTATGATGTCAACTGACTTTTTCTTTCGCAATAACTATGTTCGAAATTAAAAAATAAACTTATTTTTTTGATAAATTAGTGAAAAATGGATTAAAAAATAGGAATCAGTTAAAAGTGCTTCTGAATTTTATCACCAACCAGCTTAATTTGTATACATGTAGTTTTTGAACGTTTTAAGAACTTTTATAAAAATAAGGTCTACACAATAAATTTATAACTAAAAACAAATAAAAAAACTAAATATTTGAATTTTTATTTAAGTTAAGCAATTAGAAGTATAATTTAGTTCATTAGCTCTTGTATCTCTTGGCTTCTGAGACAAGAAAAACCCAAATTTAAGTAAAACTCGAGGTAAAACTGCACCATTTTTATGAAAAATAAACATGCACCAGGCTTTTCTTGCTTATTTATAATCTTTTATCACTTCCAAGTTATAATTTTAAAACCTTTCACTGAATAATAATTTTTCGTCAAACCATGGTTTACAAACTGTAACTTCCTAATACATGCTATTATTTTATTTTTCTAAATATCTATTTATTTATTATAATTATTAAGTATTTTTCTTGTTCATAAATAAAAAACTAACATTTTCAAAATTATTCAAACCACTGACAAGTGAATTGTCATTTTACAAGATTTAGTAAAGTGTCACAGCAAGCTTTATCTACTTGCGTTCAACTCATACACTGTTAAAAAATTTTTAAAATAACTATTTTTAAATTTCAGTTTTCTGTCTTAAAACTAACGTTATTAGTTATGAAAAGTATGGAACGTTAAAGAAAACGCAACAGTTTTTCAGATTTTAGAAGTTTTAACTAAAGTTTACCAATTAAATTCAGTTTCATATGACCGTAACTCCAAAACCAAAGCTAGTTAAACAATTTTGTTTAGTCAGATTTATAGCTTATTGGGTCTATAATCAATAGTATCAATTTTAAATTGGCAGCTTTAGAAATAACTCCAAAAAACGCCCTGTACGTCTTAGATGGCCCGCCCTGTATATGATAATTGACTTGACCTTCAAGAACATATGGTGGCATCTGGTTAAATGTGCTAGTTACTAAAATCTCAGAATAAAAATTTAAAAT
Organism: Brachypterus glaber; assembly: GCA_958510825.1. NCBI lineage: Eukaryota > Metazoa > Arthropoda > Insecta > Coleoptera > Kateretidae > Brachypterus > Brachypterus glaber. Next base: position 61,590,524 of record OY294044.1, on the reverse strand, counting down.
TTTAAGTTTTTTTGTATGTAAGATCGCATAACATGCAGGGTGTCCGGTCTTTAGTTCGCAAAATGTTTGTTCGCGCAAAACGTTCGCAAAAATAAGTTCGCAAAAAATAAAGGTCGCATGAAAATTAGTTCGCACGCGTTTAGTTCGCAATACATAATATCGCATAAAATTAAGTTCGCAAGATTTTTGTTCGCAAAAATTGTTTTCAATGAAGATATTTGTTTATTGAACCATTTTTTGTATTTTTGTATGGAAAGTTATAGGGTTTTAAGAAGCAACTAACAATTACCGACATTAAAATTGAACAGCATATTCGAGGTGATGTAATTTTACCGAAAAAAAAAATTAAAACAAATCCAAAAAGACTTAAAAAAGTTATGGCATATGACAAAAAAACACAATTAAAATATTTAAGAGTTATTTGCTATAATTTGTATTAATTTTGTTGTTGTAATTTTAATTTCGTATTTTGGGTTGGTTTTGGATTTATTGTTTCGTTTTGGTTTGGGTTTGGGTGAGCCAATTTGGTTTGTTTTGTTTTGCGTCAGATGTAAAATGATTTGGGTATTGGTCCATTTTTTTTTTTTGCAATATTATTATGTAGAAAATATTCTATATATATATATTTTATTGTAAATTAATTAAAATATTATTAATAAATGAATATAAATATTTTTCTAATTTTCATATTGTCGCTGCAATTTATAAATGGCCAATTTTTAACAAAACTACTAAAAGAAACTGTAAAAATACATTCGCAAACTTTTGGACTAAGCGAACTTATGTTTTTGCGAACAAAGATTATGCGAACTAAGTTTTTGCGAATGAAAGGTTTTGCGAACTAAAAGTTTGCGAACTTTTTGCTGCTAACTTTTTTTTTTGAACTAAAGACCGTGAACCAACATGCAGTTTTTTATTCTAGGACCATTTACGACGTCAGTTGGTGTCATTTGACAGGGCTAATAGCCACAGCCTGTGCAGATGATTCAATTCGTATATTTAAAGAGGATGATGATTCTGATCCGGATGCTCCCACTTTTAGTTTAGTTTCATCTATTGATAGAGCCCATTCACAGGATGTAAATTGTGTTACATGGAACCCTGTTGTCTCAGGCCTTCTGGCCTCTTGTAGTGATGATTCGGAAATAAAATTGTGGAATTATAAGTAAATATATGTTTTTTAAATATAGGTATTATAACAAATTACTTTATTTTCTGGAAAAACTATGAAAAGGTAATTATTATAATAAGAGGTAATTGTTATAACTAGACATCGGATTTTAGCGAGTCATGACGTCAAAATGCATAGCCAAGTACAAAAAGTTAACAAATTCATATTAATTTTATAAAAATGTTTAATATGTTGCCAAACTACTACATTATCAAAGAAAATTATAAAAATATTATGAATATCCCGTAACGTTTTATTGAAGTAAAAGAAAATTTAAAAAAATAATTCTGAAAATTACGATTTAGTTGGGCTTTTTAATAATCCAAATTTAATTTTATAGTATTGTGGTATGGTGGCTGGGTATTACTTATACCAAGTTAAAAAAAAATCTGCCTGGCCAATCGTTTTTTATTCCCAATAAATTAAAATTAAAATTAATTGTGTATTTTTTTACTTACTTTAAATATTAAATTGTCCTTGCTCCTCATCTCCTTATGGGTTTTTGTATTCACATATCTTAAAATATTAGTTTTTCTTTCCCAGGTTAAGTCTTTTTTACAAAATGTGCAGTGTAAAATATTTCCGTCGAACTCTAGTTCTGGATAATCTTTAATCCACGATTTAACCGTAGTAAGTAATGGTTTTACGAACATTTTATTGAGGAATTTAACTAATGAAATGAACGGTGACAAATTAATATTATATTAGGTATATTAGGAATAGGTATATTAAAAACGAAAAAATTAGAGCAAAAAAAAAGAAATTAATTTGCATTGCTAAGTCAAACGAAATGACTCAATTTACTTGCAATAAATACCTTGTTTCCGCATGCGCGTGTTTTTAGCCAATTAAATAACGTACATGGTACACGCTTGATCTTACATCTCACTTATTTCGTCGCACGCATACGGAAAGTAGTTTAGAACTTTTAGATCTCTGCAGAGTACATGTTTAAATAGATTTCACCTTCCAGTCACCTCTTCACAAATTGAATAAAACACAAAAAGATTTCGTCGGTAGTTTGTCTTTTCTACAAACACTATATGTTTTAGTTGTGTAATTTTGTTTTTTATTTTTATTTATAATATGTAAAACAAAAGATTTAAGTAAAAATAATAATTTCGAAGAAATTTTTAAAAACATTTTTCACAAGTTATAAAAGTCACGTCAGCTGTTATTTCGAATAGAAAAGGATTGGCCATGCAGATTTTTTTTAACTTGATAAAATTAATACCAGCCACCATGTTACAATACTATTAAATAAAATTTGGATTATTTAAAAGTCCAACTAAATCATAATTTTCGGATCTGTTATGTTTTTTTAATTTTCTTTTACTTAAATAGAAAAGTTAGGAGATTTCCATAATATTTATATACTTTTCTTTGTAAGTGTAGTAGTTTGATAGCTTATAAAACATTTTTATAATTTTTTTATTAATTTGTTGTACAGTTGGACCCACAAAAACGCAAGATTTAAATATGCTAAAATGTCAATTTTACTAATTATTTTATAGTTTAAGTAGGATTTTAAGAAATAGGTTAGGTTAATTTGACAATTAATTGTCAGTTTTTTCAAAGTTTATTACAGAAAATGCATGCGAATTATGTCGAATATTAAAAAAAATAATAATAATCAATAATAAACTGAAAAAACATTTAGAATATTTAATCAAATCAAAAATTAAAACACAATATTTAGTAAATCTTATGAAAAAATAAAAATTTGAACTCTACTAACCAAACATATAATTTATGAAAATTATGATTTTCGTTTAAAAAAAGTTTTTCCGGAGGTTCTTTTCGCTTTTTTAATCTTGGAACTATCGATGCGGCGACGGGCGATGGTTTTTAACGCAGGAAAATTTGTATTGTTTATAGCATTCTTTTAAATGGTATTCTACCAAATAATTAAGTAAATTTGCATCCTGTATTTCTATTGATATCTTCTTTCTTTCCGAGTCTGCACGCCCTTTCCTCCCCCATCAATTTTTTCTTCAATCTTAACCATTATTCTTTTTTCTATGATCTTAACACAACTCTCCGAAATACTAAATAACCTTGAAACAATTAAAGGTCTCTATAGAGTACACTAGCCACAGTCACTTCCGTACATCCTGCTTCCAATATACTAATAGTTTGAGATTTCTTAACATTTCTTAACGCATTTCTAATTACTTTATAATTATTATAAGTAATTTTGACAAATATTTTCAACATGACAACGGCTTTGTTTGTATTGTAATTATTGAATTTACGCAACTAAATTTTCAATCTTGTTTTTTTTTCGGATCCAACTGTACCCGGCTATGGATTTTGACGTCACGACTCGGTAAAATCCGATCTCTAATTATAACTGTTTATTATTGTACTCCTGGGTAGCTATTCTCATTTCGGTGAGTTTTATTCACGCGTGAAAGCCAACTTCACAGTAGTTCTTCTGATGATTTGATTGGCCTAGACCGTATAGCTCCGCCCATATTCATCGAAATATCGAACGGAAAAAATCCGCACGAAACCAGAATAGACCCCCTGGCAGCTTTACAGCAGAGGAGTATTACTTACTTACTTACTTAAAGATTTAAAAAAATCGAAAATAGTTCAAGAAAATATCCGATCAACTTTTTCAGGAAAAAATACTTCTGTTAACACGTTCACTGCCTCTTTTGCAACTCATATAATTTTTAATAATTTTCAGTAGTAATATCATAAGTGCATGTTGAATTATCGATAATTTTTTTATTGTATTAAAAAAATATTTTGCTTGGCAATTCCCTCGAGCAAAATGTTTTTTTATATACAGTAAAAAAAATTATGTATTCAACATGCTCAAATGGTATTTTAAAAGACTATTTTACAAACAAAATAAGGAAGTATATAATTTTACCATGTTTAATGTTCTTTCATATTTAAATTAAAAATTTTGGACTAAACAACAATATTACTTTACAACTATAATTAAAAATTTTAATCTCAAATTTTCCGTGCTTTTTAAAATCACGATGTTCACTTGTTTGCGAATGTTGCCAAGTCTAAACTTAGCTTGATGGATATTTTGTGCTTGAGATTATTCCAATAAAAAGTCATTATCATATATTTTAGTATTTAAATAAAGAACATTGCTGTTTTTGTTTAAAAAGTTTAGTTTTTAACTGAAAAGAAATAAAATAACGGGTGTTTCCACCCGTAAAAATACAATTTGCGATCGGTTTCTAATAAAGTTTGGCCACACTGTACTGGAACCAGCGCAGTCATTTGTTGTTTTAATTTCCGTCATTTAAAAGAAGTAAATTATTTACTTCTTTACTGTAAATATATTTTTAATAAATAAGCGTTTAAATTAGTTAGCCTGTTTTTAATACCAAGATATATAAATTAAATAAATTAAAATTTATGAATATCAGTAATTTAAAGCTTTTAAGATGAAAAGAAAAATTTATGAATATCTGTGATTTAAAGCTTTTAAGGAAAGGATGCGATGGTAATAAAATAAGTATTTGTATTGCTTATCAATAAAAATAAATCACCTTAAAGTAAGCTCACAAATTAAAAACACATTTTGCAAAGATATAACATTTATTAAGATGTCAGTAACCGTCAGTTTCTTGTTTCCATAGTAACCAATTGATGATGATAATTGCACTTGTGCAAAAATTATCAGATTCATTTTGATCTGATTGATCAAGAAACTAAAAATGCAAGGTTTTGATTATATATTATTTGTGAAATAGTAACAAAATTTTAAGTTTATACAAAAAAACTAACCGGCTCCGGCGGATGTGTACCATAACAGCGAACGTATTAAAAGATCAATCTTGCCAAATTTCAAACAAATCCTCTCAATAAAAAAAAGTTGAAGTTAATTAACTTTTAAAAAATCGAAAAAATTGAAGGAAATGTACTAATAACGTTGTAAAACTAGGGGTTAAATGCGAAAAATTGAACTGTAATTAAGGCCCAGATCTAGTATTTTCTTCTCAGTAACGTTGGAGATACACCCTTATCCTAGTGCGCGCAATAGCTTCGTGCGTAGAGCAATTTATTACTAACTGATGCGGGCGTTGACCTGTATGTCGGTGAAATACTACTGTTTTGCAAGGTCAATCGCAAAGAAAAAAAAAATAAAATTCAATAATATTAATAAAATTGTTATAAATAACAAAATAAGGGAAGATTAAACAAACGTATTTTTTTTTCAGAAAAAATACGTTCAAGAGTCATACCAAATATAAAAAACAAACATTTAAAAACAAAAAAGTTATAGGTGGTTTCACTTAAAAATTAAAAATGTTTGAATACAATTTAATGGTTTAACTTAAAACTCCACCAGGAAAAAATCTACTCGATTGTTTTCTGCGAGGGGTATGTTATAGAATGCGAAGCATTATACAGGGTGTTCCGTGAGGAAAGGGAAATATTTTAAAGATGTATTCTAGAGGTCAAAATAAGAAAAAAGTTCTTATAAACAAATGTCCAAAAACGATTCGTAAGGGAGCTACGCCCCTTCAAAGGGGTCCCAAAATTTCGATTTTTTATTAATAACTTCGGAACCCTTTGTGTTATAGCATCGAGGTTTAGCACGTGATCTATGCTTTATAAAGCCTATCAGTCAATGGTATTTGCATGTAGTTACTTTAACCAGGGGCGTCCGTAATGGGGGGTCTTATCACTTTTTTGTCCAAAATTTATTCTGATCAACTTTTTTGTGGGTTTATTTTTAGAATATTATAACCAAGGTAAAAACACATAAAAAAGGTACTCTTGTTGTAATACCATAGGATTAACTGTTTTCGAAAAAAATACAATTAAAGGCAAACTTACACCTTTCTAGAACCAAAAATTAAAACTAAAAAGTAAAAAACCAGAATTTTAATTTTGCAGTGTGATTCTACATCAAAAGCTAAGAAAAAAAGTTTTTTACATGTAGGTTCAAAAATCGATTTTAAAGGTACCATCACCCTTCAAAACTTTTGGAGACTATAACTCCCTCAGCATTGATTTTTGGAATTACCTGTATACAAACTTTTTTTCTTAGTTTTTGGTGTAAAGTTAACCTACACCATTTAAATTTTGGTTTTCAACTATTTGGTGTTTAATTTTTGGTTCTTGAGACTTGTAATTTTGCCTTTAATTGTATTTTTCTCGAAAACGGTTAATCCTAAAGTATGTTAGCAAGAGTACCTTTTTAATGTGTTTTTACCTAAAGAATACTATTCCAATAATAAACCCACAAAAAACTTTAACAGAAAAAAGTTTGTGGCAAAAAATTGATTAGACCCCTCTTGTCGCACGCCCCTGGTTTAAGTGACTACATGCAAATACCATTGGGTAATAGGCCTTATTAAGAATAGATCACATGCAAAACCTTGTTGCTATAACACAAAGGGTTCCTAAGTTATTAATTAAAAATTAAATTTTTGGTACCCCATTTGAAGGGGCGTAGCTCCCTTATGAGCCGTTTGTGGACATATGTTTATGGGAACTTTTTTTCTTATTTTGACCTATAGAACATATTCTTTAAATATTTCCCTTTCCTCACGGAACACCCTGTATACCTTCAAGGTTTGTTATAATCTTCGCAGCTTCACAGCAGAGGAGTATGTTTACTTGGACCCCGAAATTTGAAATAAATGGCCTAAAATTAATTTTTTTGTATTATACAATCCTACACCAGGGTTCCCACCAATTCCAGGCATTATCCAGGTTTTCCAGGTAAAAATTATTAAAATTCCAGGTATAGTAAAATATATTTAGTATATAATATTATTATTAAACAAAAAAAATCTGAAAAAAAAATTTCTCAACAAAAATTGTTTTTTGGGAATATGTTTTTCAAAATTTATTTTTTAGGTGAAATTTTTTTTCAGATTTTTTTTTTATTTTTTCAATAACATTTTTTAATGACAAAAATATGGATAATTAACAAAAAAAAATCATCTTCAGAAACGGCCACAGGATGTTTCGTTCCGTGGCAAGCCTATTTCGCTTTCTAACAGTATCAATAGTTTTTGTCAAGTCACAAACATGGGTGTAGCCAGACATTTTTGCAATATTGGTAAGCAAGTTTAGCTCTGCAATCAATTTTGATAACAATTTTCACGCACTTTTACGTCAAAATTTGAAAAACAATTTATTAAAAAAAAAAACTTCAGGAGGAAATCAGGAAATTAGTGCCGCTGGCAATTTTTTTTACAGTTCACAGTTTTTCAGGAGATGGAATTTTTCACATATTTCCAGACACCTCAGAATTTGAAATGCAAATATTTTTATAATATCTATTAATTAAAATTGTAATATCACATTATTGGTAATAAAGTTAGGCGAAATTTTTTACAGTTGTTAGGACAACCAATTTCGAATTCGAAAGGCAAATTATATTTATCAAACTTCACATAAGTAAGTGAAACATCTCAAAACATAAGCTATTATGCTTAGCGCCGCAGGCGAAAGTTTTTAGAAATCTTTTTGCATTTCTCAAACACTTCAAAATTTGACATGTAAATAATTTAAAAAAAATCTATTAATTAAAATATTATCAAATAATTGCTAACCAAGTTTAACGCCGCAGGCGAAAATTTTAAGAGTTTACAGTTTTTCCGGATAAGCAAATTGTTTTATAAGACTTTAAATGGGTTGGGTAAACCTATTAAAATACAACTTATTATGTGTAACGCCGCAGCCGAAAATCTTTAGAAGTTTTATGCTTCACATTTTCCAGTTTAATGGATCATATTATTTTGTAAAATGTATTAACAAAAATCCAAACATTAGCGCTGCAGGCGAAAATTTTTAAAAAGCTAACAAGCAAAATAGTTAAAAAATCATTTTAAAAAAGTTTAATTTGAAGGCTAATATTTTATATCCTTTAATTTTTGTGCCAAGTGCATTTAATTTCTCTTGAACAAATTATATTTTTGTATGTTAAATTCCAGGTGCTATTACAAAATTCCAGGTCAAAAACAGCTTTTTTTAAGAAAAAATGTTAAATTCAAGGTATTCCAGGTTGGGATCTAAATTCCATGCGTTTTCCAGGTTTTCAAGGTTTTCCAGGATTGGTGGGAACCCTGTACACAACTTAAGTTAAAATTTTAAAAAAATCCGCCCGTCTGTTTGTCCGTCCGCCTTTATGTCACGGTTTTCCGGCTTGATAACTAAAAAAAAGAATAATCCGATAGAATTCAAATTTTTAGTAAACACAAAGCCTGTTAAAACTGAAAATACCCCCCCCCCAAATAAGAAAGTAATGTGGGGCTAAATATTTAAATCGAAAATATTGGAAGAAAATATTTGATCAGCTTTATTTTTTCAGGAAAATTAAGTTTATTAAAATAATCACTCGTAACAAGTTTAAAAAAAATCCAACAAAAAAAAGTGTTATTTACCAAATAATTTACGTATTTATTCAGAACTTTTATTTCAGGAAAAATTACCTTCATTAAAAGAGCCATACCAAATTTGAAAAAATAAATAAAAACAAAAAGTTAAAGGGGGCGCCACTTAAATATTATAAATAACTCAACCATATACTTAACTTAAAACTCCACCAGGAAAAAGTTTTTTGTAACTGCGAGGAGTATAATATAAAATTATTATTATTATTATATTATTCACAGCGCCTGTGCCAGAATAAATTCGAGGGCTTCATAACATAGGGGCGTGACATGTTTTTTGATTTTGAGATTTTGATGGTGTTAAGTTTGGTTTATCAAAAAAAAAATGTCACGCCCCTATGTTATGATTTATCAAAACAAACTTAAAACCATCAAAACATCAAATCCAAAAAATTTCACATAGGCCCCTATGTTATGAAGCACTCAATATACGGTAGTTTCGAATTAAAAAAAAATCAAAAATCGTCCTACAAAAAATTCTTGGATATAAATTTGTTTCTTGAAAAAATAAGAAACTTATTTTTTTTATATGTCCGGCCGTCTGTCCGATGTCACGATTTTTAGGAGAACGATAACTCAAGAACGAATAATCCGATCGACTTGAAATTTTCAGGAAAAATCAAGTTCTACGAGAGGAAGAACCCCATTGTTTTTGAAAGTAATCCTCCAAAAAACATAAACGTTATGGGGGGTTAAACTTTTAAAAAAATCGACAAAAACTGAAAGAAAATTCCGATTAACGTAACTTTTTCAGAAAAAATACTTTTATTAGGATCAATTCTACCAATAGTGAAAGTAATTCCCCCAAAAACCAAAAAGTTATGGGGGGATAAACTTAAAAAAAAATTAAAAAAATATAATTTTCATTTTTTTTGTCTTTCATAAAAAGAAAATGAAAAAAAAATTAAAATTTTTGATTTTTTTTTTGAAATTTTATTTTTTTTCTTTTTTTTTTGTAAAAAAGAATTATTTTTTTTTTTGAAAATTAATTTTTTTAAGTATTTGGGAAAATGCAATATATACATTTACTGTGAATAATATCTAATGGAATGCGTAGCATTACATATCTTCACGGCTTGTTTTTATTAGTTTTTATTTTATACATTTTCATTAATTTTTAATTAGGCGCTGCGAATAGTATAATGACGTCTGTATCCAGAATAACTTAAGAATGCATTGAGCTAGAGATTTAAAATTTGGTTCTGCATGTAATCTTATATTATTTTAAGATTGCGATCTATTGGACAAGTTCGTATTTGAGTAAAATCGGTTGGGGGTGAGGGAGTAAAAGGGGAGTTAAAATTTTTTGCTTTGGCCATAAGTTTTTTATTATTCACAGCAGAAAACTAATTTAAAAACCACAAAAAATATCTTTTTTTTCATTTTTTTTTAGAAGAAAAAACCCCCTAAAGGTAAAAACAGGGCCGTAGCTATGGGGGGATGGGGGGAGCCTCCCCCCTACCTATCTTGAAATTTAAAAAAAGTTGCATATTTCATGGATTAAAAACATAAAAGTTGCATGTTTCATGGGTTAAAAAAAAATAATAAATTTTTAATTTTGGGAAAAAAAGTTTTAAATTTTATGGCTTAAAAATATAAAAGTTGGGAATTTTAAACCTTAGAATAAAAAAATTGCATATTTTAAGGATTAAAAATATAAAATTTGCATATTTTTTCATGGGATAAACATAATAAAATAATACATTTTTAATTTTGGGAAAAAAACTGGTAAATTTCATGTATTAAAAATATAAAAGTTGGGATTTTCAAAAAACTTGCACATTTCGTGGATTCAAAATATAAAACTTGCATATTTCATGGGTTAAAAATAATAAAATTATAAATTTTTAATCTTAAGAAAAACGTTGTAAACTTCATAGATTAATTAAGAAATATAAATAACTTAACCAGAAGGTGTAATTTGATGATAAATTTTATTTTTGAGAAAGGGTGGGACTTTTTTTTTAGTCATGAACTTGTTTTGAGTTTTGATTTTGAGAAAGTGTAATTTTGACACCACCAAATCTCCTTCGCTACGGCCCTGGCCCAGGTAGCAAAATAACATGACATTCACGTGAAAGCCACGTTAATATGTGACATGCGATATATTCACATTTCGCTAGATTTGGACACGTCTCACGTGTTACGTTGCAAATGTGATGTTAAATACATGTTATTTTTCAATATTATGTGATGTTATGATTTAGTTTAAAAATACACCCAAAAGCGATGTTAATTTCTTGTAATATAACATCCCTTGCTACCTGGGGGGTAAAAAAGACCATAAGCGGCCTCTCCCCCAAAATGCCAATACCCTTAATAATTATTACTACCTACATTATAATAAATTTACGGACTTTTTTATTTTAAAATAATTTCCCCTATATAACTATGTATATATAGGGGAAAGTATTTTGTTAGCAGCAGTATTGGGTCCTTGAAATAAAATGCGAAATAAACTAAATATAAGGCACAAAATGAAACCAGAGGGGAATGACATTCCCCCATCAAAAAGCAGAAGGGGAACGCCTCAGCAGGACACCACTGGTGTGGGCCCTCCCTGAAATAAAATCCTGCCTTAGTCATAGTAGAGCCTTGAAAATAAACCCAGCCTCAGCAGGACACTACTGTATTTCGACTTTTTAAATAATAGTTAAATGTCTATTGCGCAACACATTATAAAAATACAATATATTATTATTATTATTATTCGAACTCAGTGAGCGGTAACTAAGCCGATGATAACTGGTGTTTATCTTAAATATCAAATTTATATTAATATATGTAAAAAAAAGGATTTAAATAATAGAACAAAGAATAAATATCACATTTTATGCCGCTTACTGTTTTTTAATAATAATAAAAATACTATCACAGTTAAGATTTTGACTAAATTAAAACTAAAAGTACTAGCTAGGGTAATTTTTATTTTTTATTTAATATTTATGTATACTTTAACATAGAGTCATGGACCCATTGTTCTCTTAACAGTCCTAATTCTCTGTCCAGTCTGTTTTTAAACTGGTTCACTGAAAGGACAGGCAGGTTCAAGGAGGATTCAAATTAGAAAATGGCTGGGATTACCTGGGGTGACAAAAAGGCCATAAATGGCTCAGTAGGGCAATAAATGGCCCAGTTGTCCAGCTTTGGCTAACACAAAAAAATTTATTACTACAGAGTCCTTAAAAATATGAAATATCATTATTTCAAGTTTTTATTTCATGTAAAGTATATGTTACATATATGTATAAAATCAAAAACAATCGTTAACATATTAATACATAATTATGTATTAATATATAACAGATTTTAAAATATTTCCTAATTTAATCACCGTTGGCGGCAAGTCCTCCAACTGCAGCACCGACTGCACCAGTAATCGCTGTTGCTACCGGTGTAAGGACTCCAGTGGCCCCGATACTCTGAAGGGTGGCTACAACCCCAGCTGCTGGCACTGCTCCACCATACAGACTCATCATCGATGCAGCAACTGATCCTGCCGCTATTCCAGCTGAGGTAAAACCAACCGCTGTAATCACTGCTGGTGCGGCTAGTATCGCAGCTCCACCAGCTACCACTGCACAAAGACCTTCCATTACAACCACTAACTAACGTGATGCTTTTTATAAACAATTCCTGCACTACAGGAACTAATATGTGTCTTGCACCAAAAAAAATATGCACTGCAGGACGACAAAAATATATATTTACGATATTCTACGTCACAAAGAACCCCAACCAAAGAAAATATATTATAATAAGAGAGATAGCTATCTATCTATATCTCTGATAATAATATATAAGCAGGTTAACTACAGAAAACGAATTAACAGTGTCGCCAACGACAAGCTTTAAAATTATTTGGTTTTGTTGGGGTAAGGCCATAGACAAGGAAAGACCTCCAAAGCCGTTGCGGAAAAGTGTGATAATTTATCACTGATAAATGTGGGTTTGGTGTGGGTTCTGTGATATATACCAGAATTTGCTCAATCTTTAACATAAAACCAGCAAATTTCAAGTGGTAACAAAAATAATTGATTTTAGCTTATTATCATGTGGCCTTTATAAGGGCACATCCATAAGTTTCTTCTTTTTTCCATAAATTTATCATTTAATAAAAATTTTAGTCTCATATAAATGGCGGGAAAATATTTAAACATATTTCTTTTTTGTGGAAGTTATATATTTTTTTGGTGGTGGTACGACTTGCAAACTAACCTAAAAAACATTTTGAAATGTTCTGTCAGTGCTTTTTCAATACTTCTTTGTGTTTTTATAGTAAAAAATAACATTTAAGTGTGTTTTTTTCATGAGAATAGTTTTTTATAATAAATTATCGATATGGCAGATATAGATGAAGATATGATCAAAGAATTTGACACCGAATGGGACGATTCTTTTAATGTAAGTTTTTGTTATACCTTTAGTGTCCACCTAATCTTCTATTATATTGGATAAATAGCTTTAGTTAATCACCAATTCGTAACTTCAACAAAACATGTTTTAGGAGAGTTTTGATGAAAGCATTCCAATGACTTCAACAACTCAAAGTAAGCAAAATTTACCAACCAGTGGCCTCGTCAGTGACTAAATTTAATGAAGTTAACTGTTATTTATTTATCTATTTTGCTTTTAGACCATTCTGAACCTTCAAAATCTCATTTAGAAACCTTAAAGAAATGTTTTGGACATGATAATTTCCGTCCTTTGCAATGGAAGATAATTAATTCTATAATTAATGATAAAAGAGATAACTGTGCCATTATGGCAACTGGTTATGGCAAATCTCTTTGTTTTCAGTACCCATCAGCTTATTTAGGTGGAATTACTATCGTAGTATCTCCTTTGATTTCTCTGATGGAAGATCAAATATTATCATTAAAGGTACGTAAATGTAACATTATAGCAGGCCCATAGTGACCCATCTAGAATTCAGAAAATTCCTGAATCAACACATTAGGGAATGTTCAAGTATTATGTAATCTAGAATTTCTGCTAGATGATGGGTTTGTAATATTTACCATTGAAATAATTTCAGGGCAATCTACGGTTCCATGTAATAGCTTATAAAGAAATAACAACAACAACAATAAAATCTATTTTGTACATTTTCTATTCTCTTGGAACATTTAGGTTCCTGATTAAAACCAAGTCTTGGATAATTTCAAAGTTAATCTCTCTTTAGGAAAAAGTGTTTATACATAAATATGAATTTTTATTTACAATCATAAGCAGGCCTCCCACTTGTCATAAAATGTCATAAAATTACCCAATTTGTCCTAAAATCATCATAAAATAAAATTACTGTCATAAAAGTCATAAAATTTCATAAAAATACTCATACTTTTTACTTTAGAGCGACCTGGGAGAGAAGTTTTTTTTGTTTTTTTTCTGATTGGTTGTGGGCCATTCCAGCGTTTCGGGTGTTTCACTCGTACACATTAAAACAATTTTTTAAAATATTTATTGCACTAATAGATTGTTACAGGTGTGCTACAGATAGACTAATATATCAGTTAAACAAGCTATTAAAACCCAAAAAAAATAAAAAAAAAATAAAGAAGATGTAAGCAAATTCTTCCATTTTGGGTCTTTCATTTTTTTGCCTTGTATTATTTATTATTTATATTATGCTTCGTTCTATCATAAAATTAGCAATAAATATTATAAATATATATATATTATAAAATGAACGTTTTGGGTGTTTCATATAATTTGTTTTGGGTGTTTCACTTAAAAAATATATACGTTTTTAAATCCTAAATTCAAATTTATATTATGAATTAATAAGTAGTATCCCAAAAATAATTTCGGAAAGACGATTCGGCATAAAAAAAAACAGAATAATTTATTTACTAATAAAAATACAAAACATTATGTTCTTAAAGAGTTTATTTCTTACATAAATATTATTTTTATTATTAATCATAATGAATACTAAAAATAAAACCAGACAATATTTTTTACTTCAAAAACCTAGAATTTCCTATAAATATTTCTAATAAATTAACAAATTTAACAATATTTTTTATAATTTATTAAACTTAGACCACAGCCTACTCATGAAAAATGTTTTCATAGATGAAATGATTTTTGTATACTTTTTTATTATAATAAATACTGACAATAAACTAAAATACTGCTGCCAATAAAATAATACTTTTCCCTATAAGCCTAGCTTCATTAAAATCGAAAACGAAAAAAAAAAAATTAAAAAAACAATTTTTTTTTTGTTTTTCAAATTTTTTTTTTTTAAGTTTATTTTTTCGTAAAACGAAAAACAAATTAGAAAAAAATATTTTTGAAAAAATTGTTTTTACCCCATTTTACCCCAATCCGATTTTTACCAAAAACAATCCCAGCCTAGAACTTTGGATAATCAACCTATGGTCCAAATTTGAAGTCGTTACAAATATTCCGGACTGAAAGACCGACAGACAGATTTTTTTTACGGAAATCGTATTTTTTGGATATAAAACGTCAAGAAACGTAAAAAAAGCAATAAAAATTTTTCGATTTTTTTTTACTAAGGCAAGACTTTTCTTGGGGAAAGTAAAAACCCAAAATATTTCTAGGGCGGGGGTGAAGGGGGTGATCTGAAAGTTAAAAATAAATATCGCACTAAAAAAATAATATCAACGTCTAAATTAAATAATAAGCGGTAGGAACTAAAAAATTTTATTTGGCGTTTCGGGTGTTTCATAATTTCTTATGCCGTTTTAGTACCGAAATCGTGAATAGAATCGGACTACTTTGCAATCTTTAGGAGTGCCCATATATATAGTGACTTCCACCAAATATTGCCAAAAAAGCTTTAAGTGGTAGGCTACAAAATATTTTTTTGTACTTTTTTCGTTTCGGGTGTTTCATTTTTTTCTTCATTCAAAAAGCTTTAAAAACAGTTTTAAACAGGAATAATAACTAAAAATATATATGTTATTTCAAAAATAACAGTTCTTTTCTTCTAATTAAAAAAAACGATATTAGGTTGTAAAACATTACCATCACTTAAAACTAAAAATACTACTATAAAACACTAAATCCTCTAATAAAACCGATGTCTACAAAAATATATAAAAATTAAGCTTATATATTACTTTCATTAAAAATGGTGTTGGATTAATAAATTATAGAGTTTTTACTTTAGTTATTCACATTAATTAATTTTATACAGTAATGTTTAAAAGTTACTACCCATGTCCTTAAACGGCTGGAATGGCCCTTGTGGGAAATTATTTTTAAATATTTTTAATATTTTCTTTAAAATTGGTGTATGGGGGTTTTTGAGGTCGCTGAAACTGAATCTGTTCATACATTTTTGCTACACCCCCGCGGGCAGGGGGTAATTATTTTTGAATATTTACAATATTTTTTAGTGAAAATTGCTATACAGGGTTTTTTAGGTTGCTGAACTCTGTTTTGGAATAAATATTTTCTTACTCCACCTCCTGGGGGTAAAAGGCATACATTTTTAATTTTTTGAGTTGAATCTGTTTTAACTTCATCTTTGCAGGGCAGGAGTAATAATTTCCAAACGATTACAGTATTTTCGTAAAAATTGGCATATAGGGGTTTCCGAGGTCGCTGAAATTGTATCTGGTCCAAAACCACCACCCCTCGGGACCCGGGTTCAAGGAGTGCTGACGTCGACAGTTTTAGTTAATACTTTATTTAATGAGCAAATATGCGAATCGTTTCTAAGTGGACCATAGACCTTCAAATTCGTAAAAATTTTTGCCTTTGCACTAGGGCTTTTAACGAGGCTTTAAACATTTTTTTTATTATTAATTAACGTGAATTAACGTAAAAATGTCGCCTTCACATGGTGTTTGTAAAACTTAACGTCAAATAAAAAAAAATCGCCCGAGGTGCTAAGCTTTCTTGCATTTTATGAAACTTTGCAACACTGTTTTAAAATTAAAATACACCATAAAATTCTGTTTCCGCGGGGTTTCGACTGGCTCGGTCAGGCCCTAGCTAGAGATAGAGTGCTGTAGAATAAGGATTTAAAATGGAAGATTTCCGCTTTTTTTCCAAATATTTTTTCATTAAATTTGTCATAAGTTACAAATATATTATAATTTATAATATATTTATATCCATACTTATACTATAGAGTTATGCTCCCCCCTAGCCTTTCACATAATATATTATGTTTTGTTTTTAATAATTTTGTGTTTGGCTCTCCAGGTTTTTAAAAGATTTGGCCTGTGATACTAAAGATGGTTACCAATAATATAATCAGTCACAAGCAAGCTCCAGTTCAAATTCATAGTTGTTTGGAAAATAACTTATAAATATTTTGCCTGCAGCACTAACATAATTACCAATAATAAAGTCATATACTTGCAGTCATGGCATTCATGAGAAAGCATTATTTGGCCAAAATATTAATTAAAAGGTTTTATAAGATACACTGCCGCACATTAAATTCCGGACACCTAAAAAATTGACATTTTTTAAATTCAAATATTTAGAAAACTAATTAATGGATTTGACTGATTCTTTTTTTTTGTTTTGAAGCTTAAAAATTCTCTACTTTTGTTTGTTTTAAGAATGATTAGTTTTTTTTTTGTATTAACAGCAACAAATAATGTACAACTATGTTTTTTACCCCATATTCTAGGACTTGCATGGTACGCCACTGCAACTGTTTATCAAATTATTAAAGTCTTTCTTATTGCCGCAGTTTTAATGAATATTTTCTTTTTTATTTTTTTACATTTTTACTTCTGGTTTAGGAGATATCAGGATTTTCCTGGAAGCTGTAATTTTTTCAGTTAACTTAAAAAGTAATACATGAATTTGATTGATGCTGTGCTTTTTGAAGCTTAACCGAGTTACGTTATTCTTCTAATCAAGTTTATCAAAAACATAAATTGGGTTTTAAAAACTTGAGTAGAAGAAAAAATAGGGTCACACCGTCCGGACGCGTCCGGCGGCAGTTCTGCGAAATCACCGTTAAGCCTCCGTCAGACGGCAATAAAAAGTTGCTCCGGGATGAAGAAACTGTAAAAGAAGAAGTAAAAGACATAAGCGTAGAAGAAGAAGACATGAGCTTCAAATAAAAAACTCTGCTGATTTAGTACTTTCAGGAAAATCCTAATATCTCCTAAACCAGAAGGAAAAAAGTAAAAAAATAAAAAAGAAAATATTCATTAAAACTGCGGCAATAAGAAAGACTTTAATAATTTGATAAACAGTTGCAGTGGCGCACCATGCAAGTCCTAGAAGATGGGACAAGAAACATAGTTGTACATTATTTTTTGCTGTTAATACGAAAAAAAAAAATTTTATCATTGTTAAAACAAACAAAAGTAGAGAATGTTTAAGCTTCAAAACAATAAAAGAATCAGTCAAATCCATTAATTAGTTTTCGAAATATTTGAATTTAAAAAATGTCAATTTTTTTAGGTGTCCGGAATTTAATGTGCGGCAGTGTATATAGATTTACAAATTGTGTTTGAAAAGTTTGCCTGCGATGTGAAACTTGGTTATTATCTCACAATTTTAATAAAATAATTCGCATCAACAATCTCAAAGAAACGGCTTAAAATAATCTTAAGGTAGCAGAGACAAAAAGCCTTAGAACAATTACAAAAATGAGACACTACCTGAACTCCTTGCACAACCCATCAAATCCAGTTCTCTATGAGGAAACGGGAACAGATCCAGTTCTCGAACTGTTGAAGAGTCTGTCCAAAAAATTTACAGAAAACACCCAGAACATGGACAAGATAGAAGTTATGCTTAATTGCACTATACCCACTGACCAGCCAAAAAGATTACATGTGTTCTAGAAGAGCTTTTAAATTACATGACAACTTCCATTTTTTTTTTCTTTTTGGAATTTGTTATATGAGCTCTAATTAAAAAAATAAGACCTAATTTTTAAAAATCGTTAGAGCCGTTTTTGAAAAAAATGTGTTTAATAGAAAATATCTCTGATATTTCACGCTAACATACTTGGTTTACCCCCGATGTCTCGGATTTTGACCAAACTATGGTACCTAAGCACTCCATCCAATTTTTTTTCAAAACGGTCCCTCCGTTCACTATACTGGGTGTTCAAGTTCTTGAAATAGCTTATCTCCGTTATTTGAAAAGGTATTAAAATTTGCAAAAAATAGCATTAAATCAAAGCCAAATAAGATTTTACTGACTTATTCAAAACCGCCCCTTGCTTACCCACTCCCTTGAAACTACCCCCAACTTCTGTTTTTCAAATAGCACCCTCTAATTCCTCTTAAAGACTATGAAAGTGCACTTTATTCTGAATTCAACCATTTATTATAAGTGGTATCTTAAATTTTAAGGGGCTCTAAATAACAATTATTATTTATTAATAGAAGGGTGGTATTTAAAACAAAATTGCGGGTAGTTCCAGGAGACTGGGTTGTTATGAGTTGGTTTTGAATATATTGATCAATTTTCTTTTGGGTACAATTTAACGTAAGTTTTTGGAAAATTTTCTGGTTAAATTTAAAATGAAATGTGCTTTTATATTCTTTAGTAAAATAGGGAAGTGCTATTAAAAAACTAGTTGAAGGTGGTTCCAAGAGGGTGGGTTAATAGGGGGTAGTTTTGCATGTCAGTAAATTCTACTTTGACTCCAATTTAATTTATTTTTTTTTAAATAACGGATATAGCCCGTCTAAAACCTGGTGGGACATTATTATTACTAAATAATAATTGTTATTGGAAGCCCCTTAAAAGAATAAGATACTATTTATAATACATGGTTTAATTCAAAATGAATGTAATTTCATATTCTTAGATAAAAATGGGGGTGGAAGGTGTTATTTGAAAATCAGAGGGTGGGGTGGTTACAAGGGAGTGAGTAAGCAATGGAGGGGGGGCGGGGTTGAATAAGTCAATAAAATCTTTTTTGGTTCCCATTTAACGCTATTTTTTACAAAAAATTTACCTTTTCAAATAACGGAGATATAACTTGTCAAGAACCTGGTTGGTGGGACACCCGGTATGGTGAACGATTGGACCGTTTTGAAAAAAATTTGGATGCAGTGCTTAGGTACCATAGTGGTACCACTATGCCAAGTTTGGTCAAAATCCGAGATATCGAGGGCAAACCGAGTGTGTTAGCGTGAAATCTCAGAGATATTTTCTAAAAAACACATTTTTTTCAAAAACGGCTCTAACGATTTTTAAAACTTTGGTCTTATTTTTTTAATTAGAGCTCATATAACAAATTTCAAAAAGAAAAAAAATGGAAGTCGTCATGTCATTTAAAAGTTCTTCTAGAACAGCGTGATTACATCTACCAACACCACTTTTTCACACCCTACTAAATCATACTTTGACATTGACATTGGTATAATATATTTTTTTCACTACCAGCCTAAAACCACATCTTTATTACTGTTCTTTTCATTGGTAGAAATATTATTTCTCTACCTATGACGTCAGAGGTTCTAAAAATAATGAAATTGCACCATGGTTAATAATGAATTTTTATTCAGCTGTTTTTGCATCTGACGTTTTACTTAATTATTAAATCACATTGCTATTTACAAGTGTCTTTAGGCACCAAATTTATTTATTGCATGATAAATTAAAAAATATTAACTAAATTAGTACCTATAAAACATATTTTACAAAAAACACCTCGATAAGTAAAAATCATTGGTCCATCACATTCAGCCATAGATTATACACATATTACCGTAAGGATCATAGATTACAAGAGGTACAACCCCCACATATTGATTTTTGAGGCAATAGATTCTCCCTCACAGTTTTCGCCTGTCCCCTTATTTCTGGGGGAGTACCAGAATCATCACTTTGCATTTCACTTTCCATTTTTATATATTTTATTACACTTAACACGGAAACACTTTCTAACTTAATAATTTTAGCAAATCACCAGAATATTTCTGCCAGAAGTGTCAAGTTATTCATTTGTTTTTTAATGGCCGCGAACGGCCAGCGTGATATTTTAAATTTATAAGCATTTTCATAAAATTTTACTAAAATAAATAAATATATAGCTAATTAATTGTACTGGTAGTGAAAAAAATACTATATTTTCCACGTGAGTGAAGATTTAACATTTTAGACCGCGTCTTGTGGGCTTCGCGCTAGCGCGCTCATCCCGCAATTTGACGCAGGTCAAAAATGTTAAACTTCTCTCACTTGGTAAATAATATACTATTTTATATATATATATATATATATATATATATATATATATATACCGTGCGATTATAAAGTGCCGAACACTTTTTAATGCAAAACTGGCATTAGCGATGAGTAAAATGCAAAAAAGCTGTGTGCTGGCCACCGAGCTGTTGTACATAGCAATCACATGGGCTTGTCGCGCACAACTCTAACAGAGGCGTGGCTTCAAACGAAGAGTATTTTCTTTTCAAACTGTTCGGCACTTTATAATCGCACTGTATATATATTTTTTTATTTTTATACATTGTTATACATTGTACATTTTTTTATATTTTTATTAAAATGTGATATTTAATTTTAAGTTCAATTATTATTTATACTTGTAAAGTAAAAGCTGTTAAAAAACGGGCAGAAAGACCTCGGTCGTTAGCTCATTTGGTAACCAATAAACATTATTATTATTATTATTATTTAATTCGCATATCAAATTCTGAAGTGTCCTGGAAATGCAAAGCAGCAGCCTTAATTATGATGTGTTAAATTTTAGGAGGTTTCCTCTGGCTAGCTAAGACCTAGATTTAGTGTCCCTAACTATGGGCCTACGTTATTATAGGTATATATTTTATTTATTGTCTTTCTTTGACCATAGTCGACTGTTTTCATACATCAAATTTTCAATGGATCCTCTTCCCTTCTGAATTATAATAGAACAATCTTTTCCTGTAATCCTTTATCTTTTTAGTCGATGCTTTATTAAGATATGGTATTCAAGTTCTTTTGTTTTTAGATATCAAATATTTCTGCTTGTTTGCTTGGGTCAGCTAACACTAAACAAAAACAAACAGTAGAGGAAATCTTTGAAGATAAGTATACATTAGTGTACTTAACTCCAGAATTTGCTTTGGGAGACTCTGGACTAGGTAAGAATTCGAGATGAAACATTTTTCAAAAAGATCTCTTATATTATTCACAGCACCTGCGCTTATATACGGTGGTTACAAAATTTCAAAAAAAAAAAATTAAAATTCATCCTAGACAAAAAATTCTTGGATATAAATTTGTTTCATGAAAAAATAAGCAACTTTCTTTTTTTTTCAAATGTCCGTCCGTCAGACGGACTCTATCTGTCCGTGTCCGTCTGTCTGATTTCACGATTTTTGTGAAAACGATAACTCAAGAACGAATAATCCGATCGACTTGAAATTTTCAGGAAAAATCAAGTTCTACGAGGGGAAGATCCCCAATTTTTTTTAAAAGCAATCCCCCAAAAGCAAAAAAATTATGGGGGGTTAACTTAAAAATCGAAAAAAGCTGAAAGAAAATTCCAATTAACGTAATTTTTTTAGGAAAAATTAGTTTTATTAAAAAAGATGCTCTAGGAAATTTGTGACAACGATAACTTGAGAATGCTTTGGACTTAAGACTTTAAATTTGGAAAATAGCTTCCTTATCCAAAGTTTTTAGGTGGAATTGCTTTTGCTAAAAATTGGGGTGGGGTCAAAGGGAGCAAAAACCAAACTTTTTTTTTTAAATTTTCGTTTTTCAAAAAAAATACATTTTTTATTTAAACTGAGAAACAGACAAACAAGAAAGTAAGGATCATGTAATGCAGAAATAAAAAATATACCTAGCTATTTTTTATAAACCCCATATTTAGCTTAACATTTTTTTTTGCGGATAGGCCCTTTTTTATTGAACCATCGAAAGAGTAAATATATTAATATATACCAGAGATTAAAAACAAGTTGCTATTGTTCGATTTAAGTACACACTGGCTGTTGAGTACCGGTGGGTCGGTGGGTCGCAGGGTGTTATAATTTTCGGGAAAAAAGCTTATTGTCTCTTGCACCCTGTATATGCCCAAAACTGAAAATTGAATAAGAAATTCTTTTGCATTACTGAAGGATGAACCTACATTTCAAAATAAAAAAAACATCAATATCCTGTTAGCAGTTCGCGGGAAAACCAACTTTGGAAACTGAAATTTTAGTGATGCGTTAATTTTGACGGTCGAAAAATTAAGTAATTTTAAACCGTAATTTTTTGAAAACTACGAAGATTCTTGAATTGAGTAAAAGGCTATTCATTTGACCATTAATTGTAGGATTACACATTAAGCTTATTGTAATATACTAGGTATTGGATAATTTAATAAGAACGAGATGATTTAAAGTATATCACAGAGATTTATTAAAGGTATCTAATTATGTACAATAAACTGCTTAATAGTATGACTGTAGGACGTAGAATGGTCGGTCGCGTCGGCTTGCCAGGGGTCGCATCATCGGGTGGGGGTTCCACGTCCTCAACTCTTGCGCAGGCATTTGCGCATGACCAAATGGTTCATCACCATCACACTTATTATTTCATCAATCTATTTTCTAATCATCGTACAGAGTGATATTGGTAGACTGACAGTTTCGGGCTGCCGTACAATGATTAGAAAATAGATTGATGAAATAATAAATTAATATGTTTATAATTTTGTTTAAAATTAGAAATTTCTGTCCTTACACCTTAAATGTTTTAATTTTAGAAATTTTAAAGCGGATGAAAACTCAGCTATGTATAACTCTGATAGCTATAGACGAGGCACACTGCGTTAGCAATTGGGGCCACGATTTTAGATTTCAATACAGAGAGTTAGGAATGTTTAGGACTCTAATGCCTGAAATACCTATTTTAGCTGTGACTGCCACCGCAACCCCCAAGGTGCAGAATGATGTTATCAGATCACTAAGACTAAAGTAAGAAATTAGGTTTACCAACAGAATAGTAGGTATTGCGTCGGATGAGCCAACCCCCTCCACTTTTCATTTAGGCCACGCCCCCTACTTTAATAGCCCTCTTTTTAATAGCCCCCATAACAGTGCTGTTTAAAAGGGCTGTTTCTAAATCACTTTATATCAGATCAGTTTAGATTGGATCAGATCTGATATAAACTGAATTAGAAACAGCCCTGTTAAAACAGCTCTCTTATGGGGGCTATTAAAAAGGGGGCTATTAAAGTAGGGGCGTGGCCTAAATGAAAAGTGGAAGGGGTTGGCTCATCCGACGCAATACCTACTCAGAATATCCTGAACCAAAATATTCCGATTAAAATCCCGGCCATAAAATGTGCAGCTCCAAAATATCCAGACTAAAAAACAGGTGTTCAAAATATCCTGCACTGAAAAAAAGGATACTTTGCGGTAATGACATATGAAATTAGGCCAAATGTTTCGTACACCAAAATACGTCCAAAAGCGCCTTCTCTTAACATAAAAATATAATTCACTTGCCAAGATCTTTGTGATTCTTTAACTTAATATTCTTTGATCTCGTGTGAAATGCAAGTAGTCTTGTCTCAAAAGAAAACTTATTGGGCCAAAGTATTTAAAATTATTTAATTTTTAACAAGTTTAAAACAAGATAAATGGTTTTTGCTTCAAATGCGTCAGGTCCAAGAGAATTTAAAAAATATTTCAAAAGCGACACTTTTCTTGGGATAAGATAAATACTTTTGTTTGAAGTAACACATATTTTAAGCTAAAAGAATAACTGCCAAGAGTGTTGACTACTTTGAGCAAAGAACGTCATTTTTTTCAGTGTGGTGACAACATTTTCTGAACCAAAATATATCGACTAAAGTAAAAATTCAACTAAATATTCCGATAAAAAAATATTTAGAGATATGTTGTCGCCGGAATATTTCATACTGCAAGCCCCTGTAAGTGCAGAATGATGTTATTAAATCTTTAAGATTAAAGTACATATCTTCACGTCTTGTTTAATGATTAAACTTTTAAACAGTGCTTGTCGAAGGTCCCTCCCTATTTAACTTTTATCCGCCTCAAGAATTAACTTGAAATTTGGAACACGTTATTTTTTTATCAAAGAGGGTCGTGTGATGTTTCATTTTATTAAAGCTTACAAAATTTTCTATTCGACCATACTTACATTTATAATTTTTTTAAAATTATTTTCAAATACACTGCCCAATAAAATCGCTTTCCCATTTTTCACCTCCACGTGTTAAATGGATTTTTTATTATCAGATTCACTTTCAGCAACCTCAAAAACCCCAATATACAAATTTTTACTAAATCTACCCCTCACCCTCCAGGGAGTGGAGTTAGAATATTTTTATTATCAGATTCACTTTTAGCTACCTCAAAAACCCTTATATACCAATTTTCACGAAAACTACCTCCCGCCCCTCAGGGGGTGGAGTTGGATTTTTTTTATTACCAGATTTACTTTCAGCAACCTCAAAAAGCCCCATATACCAACTTTCACAAAAACTTTTGTGAAAAATTATTGTATTTACACCATTTGCCCCCCTTACCCCACACCAATGTTTACCAAAAACAACCCCGAGCGAGAACTTTTGGTAACCTACCTGTATGCTAAATTTCAAGTGTATAGCTTAAAGCGTCCTTAAGTTATCGTGGATACAAGATTTCCCGGACAGAACGACCGATCGACCGACAATTTTTTTTTGATGGTTGAAATTAATTTATATCGACATAAAACATCACAAAACGCATAAAATACACAAAAAAATTGAAAAATTTTGCGCGATAACAATGCTTTCCGAAATTTAGAAAATTTTCAAAATTGGAAAGCAAAAAGTGATTAAAATGGGAATTTTCGTCAAAACTTCTTTAAAAAAATCAAACTATTTTTGTTTATTAATTAAATAATTAATACAAAAACGTAAATTATATTTTAAAACTAATTTTAAATTATATAATGCAAATTTCAAAAAACAAATGTAAGAAAATCGCATTGTTAACAAAAAAAAATAAAAATTCAGCAGCTTCAAAAAAAAAGTTCTTAAAAATTATATGGTTAAAAAGAGAATTCAATAAACTTTAAAATGATTTATTACACTACCTCCTTTCCATTGAAAAAATGTTTCTCCGTTTAAAAGTTAAAGGAGGGACAGACTTTAGACACGCACTTCATACCAAGTATTACTTATTTTAGAAATCCTCAGATAACAAACTCCGGTTTTGACCGTCCAAATCTATATTTCTCTGTCCATCTTAAAAGTAACCTAGGAGTGTTTGACGACATTAAAAAATACGTAATGCAACCAGTGGCTGGAAAATGGAAATTCAGAGGATCTACAATTATTTTCTGCATAACTCGAAAACAAACGGAAGAGGTTTGTGAAATTTTGCAGGGATTTGGCGTAAACTGCCTAGCATACCATGCCGGTATGTATACTGTTTAATTTACATAGTTATATTTAGGGTTATTTGTGTTAAACACTCGAAAATAAAGCAAATAAAATTTTATTGCATTACATAATCATGCCAACGTTTCACATAATATTTAGGCTTCTTCAGGGCTAAAAAGACATACAAATTATAAAACTTTTTGGGCATAACTTGGACATTATAAACTGATTTTTTGAAAAAAAAATGTATATAAACAAAAATAAAAGAAATTAATAAATTAAAAACTTACCTAAATTATTAAATATGCATTAAAACAAACAAATTAAACAAAAAAATTACATCAACAAACAAAATACACTGGACATTTTTCAACAGGAGAATTCTCACTGTAGAACAATTAATTACTGAAATTTTAAAAAAGTATGTATCTATAAATTTGGATAAAGTAATGTTCCATTGTTTAAAATAATTATATTTAAATATTTTTGTAAAATTATTTAAATCCACAAATAGAACATATATTATTTAACATTTTTGAAGCTGTTTTTGACTTTTTGACCTAGAACTCAAAAACCAGCCGTCAGATCAAGTTGGGCCAATGGAAGCTTTTGATCAGAAAGATGAAATCTACATCATACTAAAAATTCAGAATTTTTGACAGTTTCCATAAGAAACGTGCCTGTCTGTTTGGCAAGGTATTTGGCGACTTGATCTCGAAATGTTTTAAATTGCATCTTTAATAAGCTATAGATCCCTTCAGAGATAATATACGACCCAGTCAGCATGATTTTTTTTCTTCTTATTTTGCTTTCCCATTTGAAATTTTTCGATATTTCGGAAAGCCTTGTATTTGTGGAAAAATTTTCAATTTTTTTTGCGTATTTTTTTCGTTTTATGACGTTTTATGTCAATATAAATTTCAAGCAAAAAAAAATTGTCGTTCGATCGGTCTATCCGGGAAATCTTGGGGGCACGATAACTTAAGAATGCTTTAAGCTAGAGACTTGAAATTTGGAATACAGGTATGTTACCAAAAGTTCTAATTAGCTCGGGATTAATTTTGGTGAACATTGGGGTGCGGCAAATGGGGAAAAATACATTTTTTTACAAAAATTTGAAAATTGTTATATAGGGGCTTTTAAGGTTGCTGAAATTGAATCTGATAATAAAAAATTTCCATATATATAATATATATATAGAGGTTTTGAGGGTGCTGAAAGTAAATCTGATAATAAAAAAAATCCAACTCCTACCCCTGAGGGGTAGGGGGTAGTTTTAGGGAAAATTTGTACATTGGGCTTTTTGAGGTGGCTGAAAGTGAATCTGATAATAAAAAAACTATTTAACGCGCGGAGATGAAAAATGGGAAAGCGATTTTACTGGGCAGTGTATTTTGATGTATCATAATTTGACAATATTATTTCATTTTTATAATTTAGAAGAAAAAAAGGTTGTCAATTATTTTTTTTTGCAAAAAAACGAAAATCAAAAAAAATATTACTAAACTTGATAAAACCTCTAATAAGAAAAACAACTCACATGGACAAGAGTCCATAATCGACTTCTTAGAGCCCTGGAGCTCATTTAAGATGTATGCCATATGTTGTTAGTAAAAATATAAATTGTATAGCTCGAAAAGCTCAAGAACCACTAAAACAATTTTTAAAAACAAAAAAAAACTGTTGAAATCGGAATCAAAAGACCTTTCAAATGAAGTGTCACTTGATATGATATATTGTGGTCAATTTAGGCCTTATTTTAATTTTTAGTCAATTTTTGGCACTTCAAGGTCAATTCGCGCTCATCTAACGTGATTTGTTTTGCATAAAATTTGATGGGGGGTTTTTATTGGGACCCTATGGATTCCAAAATCAGGCAAGTCCGAAAATGTCTAATTTTTACCTGGCACCTTAATATGCATAAGGGAACGTTCAAGTATTACGTAACGCAAAATGTACCAAAATTCATACACTTCATACCTCGGTTCTCGCTCCATATAAATAAATAAATAAATAAATAAACAAATAATTTTTTTTCGAGTCATTGTTCGAGAACTTGTGACCTGTTTCAACATTTGAAATTTCGAGGTGAATTTTTTTTCCTTCCTGCGCAAACACCATCCTCGGCCTCCCCTGTAAGTAACTTAAACCGAACCGGTAGCCAGTCCAGACTGGTCGCCACCCCCCAGATTTAAACTTGGAGGGCTCTGAATCACGGTTATAGCCGGTAAGGGGCGAAAGAGGAAGGTCCAAAAAGGTTTTGGTTCCGGTCATGACCTAAGGAGGTCATGACCGGAACCTAGGGTTTGGAGGCGGCATAGAGCTCAGACAAGTATAGCGCCTGTTAATTGCTGCCATTTTTTCATTCATTACATTCTTCCTCTTTTCTCTTTCTCTGTGCTAATCTTGAACTTCTCCCTCTCAGCACTAATTCAGATTCCATCCCGTCAATCTAAACCAGGGCAGCAACCAAAAAGTGCAGCACTAAGCGAATCTATAGACTTCGATTTTGAGAAGCTCTACCGCCGAAATGGTGTGGGTTAGTAACTTCCGGTTCAGATTCTCGGTGCTCCACTATCTGAGAATGGTTGGTGAAAATTTCATGAAGAAACGAGTTGTAAGGGAGAAGTTATGGGTGAAACACTAAGTCACATACTTTTTTGGGCCACCCTGTATTTTTATATACATAATTTAATTTATTTACTGGTGGAAACACCCGTTATTGAAATCGACCCAGGAATCAAAAAACATTTTTTACATTTTTGAGTTTAGAATGTCATGAAACGTGGAGAGAAGTGAAATTTAAATTTTATTCGTTTTTTTTTTTAATAAATTTATTTGATAAGGGAACGTTCAAGTATTACCTAAGCAAAATTCAGTCACTCTAAACGCCTATTCTCGGCTTCGGAAAACTCGTACAATTTTTTCTTCCGGCTCCTCCCCAACACCCACCCTATTTTTTAGGGAGTATAGGGGTCTTTACCTCGAAAAAATTTACCTCGCAAGCAATTTCGAAGATTTTTACCTCGAACACCCTTACCTCGAAAAATTTTACCTCGAAAGCTAATTACCTCGCACGACAATTACCTCGAAAGGACATTACCTCGAAACAAAATACCTCGAACGGACATTACCTCGCATAAAAAATTACCTCTAAAATACATTTTTTAAAAATTATAAAAAAACAAAAAAATTTTTTTTTAGAAAAAGTTAAAATTTCAACTATTTATTTTTCTATGCTTCCATAGGTATGTCCATGAAAGAGCGTAAAATTGCCCATGAAAACTTAAACCGAACCGGTAGCCAGTTCAGACTGGTCGCCACCCCCCAGATTTAAACTTGGAGGGCTCTGAATCACGGTTATAGCCGGTAAGGGGCGAAAGAGGAAGGTCCAAAAAGGTTTTGGTTCCGGTCATGACCTAAGGAGGTCATGACCGGAACCTAGGGTTTGGAGGCGGCATAGAGCTCAGACAAGTATAGCGCCTGTTAATTGCTGCCATTTTTTCATTCATTACATTCTTCCTCTTTTCTCTTTCTCTGTGCTAATCTTGAACTTCTCCCTCTCAGCACTAATTCAGATTCCATCCCGTCAATCTAAATCAGGGCAGCAACCAAAAAGTGCAGCACTAAGCGAATCTATAGACTTCGATTTTGAGAAGCTCTGCCGCCGAAATGGTGTGGGTTAGTAACTTCCGGTTCAGATTCTCGGTGCTCCACTATCTGAGAATGGTTGGTGAAAATTTCATCAAGAAACGAGTTGTAAGGGAGAAGTTATGGGTGAAACACTAAGTCACATACTTTTTTGGGCCACCCTGTATTTTTATATACATAATTTAATTTATTTACTGGTGGAAACACCCGTTATTGAAATCGACCCAGGAATCAAAAACATTTTTTACATTTTTGAGTTTAGAATGTCATGAAACGTGGAGAGAAGTGAAATTTAAATTTTATTCGTTTTTTTTTTTAATAAATTTATTTGATAAGGGAACGTTCAAGTATTACCTAAGCAAAATTCAGTCACTCTAAACGCCTATTCTCGGCTTCGGAAAACTCGTACAATTTTTTCCTTCCGGCTCCTCCCCAACACCCACCCTATTTTTTAGGGAGTATAGGGGTCTTTACCTCGAAAAAATTTACCTCGCAAGCAATTTCGAAGATTTTTACCTCGAACACCCTTACCTCGAAAAATTTTACCTCGAAAGCTAATTACCTCGCACGACAATTACCTCGAAAGGACATTACCTCGAAACAAAATACCTCGAACGGACATTACCTCGCATAAAAAATTACCTCTAAAATACATTTTTTAAAAATTATAAAAAAACAAAAAAATTTTTTTTTTAGAAAAAGTTAAAATTTCAACTATTTATTTTTCTATGCTTCCATAGGTATGTCCATGAAAGAGCGTAAAATTGCCCATGAAAAATTTGTCAAAGATGAAATAGACTGTGTGGTGGCTACCATAGCTTTCGGAATGGGTATCGATAAGCCTGATGTGAGAAACGTGGTACATTATGGCGCTTCAAGCAGTCTAGAAGGATATTACCAAGAAATGGGCAGAGCTGGTAGGGATGGACTACCTTCAAAATGTGTTTGTTTTTATAAGAGCTCAGATTTCAATACACATAGGTAAATGGTAGCCGTCGTTTTCTGCGCAAAAAATTACCCCGTTTCAAACGCCATACGAAAATTACCGCGCCAAAACCATTTTACCGCATATACTCCCGGCGACAAAGGCCTTTTCACGGTGGTTTCTTTGCAAATTTTAACTTTTTGTTTCCGACCCCAGATTTTTCTTTTTCATAAATTGTTTAAACACACAATAAGAAGTAATTTAGGCAAATATAAAAAAAATCTTTCGAATCGATCGTTTTTTTTTACGGTTTTTCTAATTTATTATAATATGTACATATTATGTACTTGAACTTAAATTTATATTTTAAATATAATAATAAAGTTATTATTTATGATCATTACATTACAAAAATGGTTATCTCCAACGCCAAAGGGCGTATATTTCTTTTTCTAGCGCCTTATTGTTTTATGAGCGAAGTCGACCGAAAAATATTTTTTTTTGCATATTTGGACTTAAAATGCCATGAAACGTCGAGAAAATGTAAAAAATTGGGTGTTAAATAATATCGGTCTGTCTGTCCTCTGACTATAAACCTTGTAATTGAAACGAAAGGTCCGATTTAAAAAATTCTTTCAATGTACGATTCAGGACCTTCCTAGTTTTTCTGATGTCAAATATGATTAACATTTGAATAAGGGGTCAAAAACTAATATGTTTTGCTATAACTCGCTTATTATTGATCGTAGGATAAAAATTCTTGCACAGATAACAAGTATTTTTTTATTTTCCACTAAAATTATAATTAGTTTTGTCGTAGGATAAACTACGAAGGCCCTGAATCGTACAGTGAGGGTTTTTTTTTAAATCGGACCTTTCGTTTAAAAGTTACAAGGTTTATAGTCAGAGGACAGACAGACCGATATTTTTTTAACACCAAAGTTTTTCACATTTTCTCGACGTTTCTTGGTATTTTAAGTCCGAATATGCAAAAAAAAATATTTTTTGGTCGACTTCTCCCATAAAACAATAAAGCGCTAGAAAAAAAAAAGATACGAACTTTGGCGTTGGAGATTAGCATTTTTGTAATGTAGTGATCATAAATAATAATTTTATTATTACATCGGCACTTAGTGCTACTAAGAGTGCCGTTGTATTGAAATCTTCGCCGAAAAGTCAAAATCTTTGACCACGTTTTTCTCACATTTCTCGTTTTGGACCATTCTGAGTCGAAATCATTAAAAAAAAATTTTGCGTCCGTCTGTCTGTCTGTCTGTCTGTCTGTCTGTCTGTCTGGGTGTAAACTCTCTAACTCCATTTCTACATGAGATATCGACTTGCGGTTTTTTGCATAATGTTTCTTATCGTATTCCGAACACCTAATTAGATTTTGGGGGTTAACGATTGGGGGTAAGGGTGTAAAAATAGGGTAAAACTCCTATTTTTAGCGTTTTTTGTTTATAATTAAGGCAATTATTATTGTATTCGGTTAATTTCGCACTTATATAAAAGATCATTTTAAATTGGTCAAAAAATGTTATAAACAACGTTTTCCTAAAACGCATTGTTTTCGAGATATTGGCGTTTAAAGCAGTAAATGGTTTTTTTTTAGAATATCTCACATATTTATAACCCGATTTCAAAAAATTATATTTTAAATAAAAGCTCTTTTTAAGCCCTATAAAAAATGTTATATGCAGTTTTTGCTAGAATATAATGTTTTAAAGATACAGAATTTAAAATCAAACAAAACACCTAGTTTGAAATTTGCAAACTAGATGGCTTTATTGTACAATAGTGCCGATGTTTTGACAGGGTACCTGCAACGTTCCATCTAGTTTTATCTAAAATATACATTGAAGTTCAAGTACTTAATAATATTATGTATTTTGTATTTTTTTTTGTATTTTTGTATTTATTTATAGTCATAAAGGAACCTTTTATAAGGTATTTTATACCCAAGACTGTTAAAATTACAATAAATCTAGTTAAACAGTATGGTCATTAAAGACTATTCATGCCATATTAAAACATTTTTTCAAATAAGTCAATTCATAATAATATTATATTATTATTATAATATGTACATATTATAATAATATTATGTACATATTATAATAAATTATAATAAATTAGAAAAAACTTAAAAAAAAAAAACGATTGATCCGAACGATTTTTTTATATTTGCCTAAATTACTTCTTATGGTGTGTTTAAACAATTTATGAAAAAAAAACCAAGGGTCGGAAACAAAAGTTAAAATTTGCAAAAAAACACCGTGACTTTTGTTTCAAAAAGATCCACAAGTTCTGAAAATTGGTAGAGATGTAAATGATGAACTTGCTAAAAGTCCCATTAATTGAAGATGGGCTTGCGCCGCCATCTTGATTTTAAGGTACACTTCTAAAGTTTTTTGCAAATAACTTCCAAAAAATATGTATTATAAAAACGAGAGCTTATAAAATTCTCTGCAAAATCGTTGTTACGGAGGTCACGTGACCCTCTTTAGTGAATAAAAAATGTTTCGCCGGATAGATTAATTTATTTTTGGTCTCGTTTTTGGTTTTAAATTGATATTTACGTTATAAGTAAAATTGTGCAAGGAAACTAGGTCACGGTTCGCAAAAAAGGTCAAATAAAATAAAAAATTGCCCAAGAGCTTTGTAAATAAAATTTGATTCCTGGCCCTTTCCTTAAATAGGAAAAGCAAAAATTAAAAAATTTCAACGACAAAATTTTTTTTTGTCGCACTTTTTTGTTTTGAGTAACTTCCAAAAAATATGTATTATAAAAACGAGAGCTTATAAAATTCTCTGCAAAATTGTTGTTACGGAGGTCACGTGACCCTCTTTAGTGAATAAAAAATGTTTCGCCGGATTATTAATTTATTTTTGGTCTCGTTTTTGGTTTTAAATTGATATTTACGTTATAAGTAAAATTGTGCAAGGAAACTAGGTCACGGTTCGCAAAAAAGGTCAAATAAAATAAAAAATTGCCCAAGAACTTTGTAAATAAAATTTGATTCCTGGCCCTTTCCTTAAATAGGAAAAGCAAAAATTAAAAAATTTCAACGACAAAATTTATTTTTGTCGCACTTTTTTGTTTTGAGTAACTTCCAAAAAATATGTTTTAGATTTTAAGCTTTCACGGCCATTAAGATATAAACAACTTTCACTTTCGGGTTTAGACCGTGTTAATGGATTTTCACTTTCCGACGTTTCGTCTCTTACTACTAGAGACATCTTCAGGGATTAATCTGAAACTAAGTTTCGAATCGACTTGTGTCACTATTTATGACGAGTTGTGGTTATTCACCCGTGACGACCTTTTTCCTATCAAAGACTTCCATATTGCAGGTAAGTGGTAACCAGTGTCCCGATTGATATTGTTAGGATGCTTGATGATTTCTATCGATTCCCGTATCTTCCTTGGCATTTTTCTGTTTTCTGTTAATATTTGTTTTGTTTCAGACAAATTGATTTTATGACCTGTTTCATGTACATGTTCGGCTACTGCCGATAAGGAAATTTGTTTCTTTCTTATATTGCGCTCATGCTCTTGAAGTCTTGTAGAAATTTTTCTCTTAGTTTCACCTATGTAAACCGTACCACAGGAGCAGGGTATTTTATATACGCCTTCTGAACTCAGGGGTATTTTGTCTTTTGTTGAAGTCAAACATTGACCTAATTTTTGGTTGGACCGAAATATAGGCTTAATATTTGACTTCTTCAAAAGTTTACCTATTTTATCCGTGATACCGCTTACATAGGGAAGTATAACTTGTTTCTGTCTGTCATTGTCACTATTGTCCTGTTGTTTGGGTCTGGGATTTCTGTATTTGTATATGGTCTTATTAATGTCTTTTTTGGTATAACCGTTCATGGTCAAGGCTTTGGTTAGTTTAAGGAGTTCTGTGTCTAGGGAATTCTTGTCTGAAATCATGAAAGCCCTATGAACAAGTGAATTAACTACCGAGCGTTTTTGAGAGGGATGGTGATGTGAAAATGCGTTTAGGTATCTGTCAGTGTGGGTTTTCTTCCTGTATACCGAGTGTCCTATTGAGCCATTTTCCGTTTTGTAAACCAAAACGTCCAAAAAGGGAAGTGATCCGTTGTTCTCAATTTCCATCGTAAACCGTATAGATTTATGTTGGGAATTGAGGTGATTTAGAAAACCTTGAAGGCTTTCCATGCCATGGGGCCAAATAGCATAGACATCGTCTACGTATCTGCGCCAAATTTTAGGTTTTAATGGAAATGACTCAATAGCTTTTTCCTCGAAGTATTCCATGAAAGCATTGGCCGCAGGGGGTGATAATGGGGATCCCATTGCGGCGCGTATTATAAAAACGAGAGCTTATAAAATTCTCTGCAAAATTGTTGTTACGGAGGTCACGTGACCCTCTTTAGTGATTAAAAAATGTTTCGCCAGATAGATTAATTTATTTTTGGTCTCGTTTTTGGTTTTAAATTGATATTTACGTTATAAGTAAAATTGTGCAAGGAAACTAGGTCACGGTTCGCAAAAAAGGTCAAATAAAATAAAAAATTGCCCAAGAACTTTGTAAATAAAATTTGATTCCTGGCCCTTTCCTTAAATAGGAAAAGCAAAAATTAAAAAATTTCAACGACAAAATTTTTTTTTTGTCGTTTTGAGTATTATAAAATAGATACACGCTGATTTATAATTTTCCCAATTCACCAATATTTGCTACTGTTTACTTTTTTCTGCTTAAACTTTTTACCTGTAACTCAAAAATTAAATTTTAAATAATATCTAACAAATAGGACCTAGATCTAGTGTCCCTAATAGGACCCCCTTGGGGGCCTTAAAGAGGACAAAAGCCTAAATTTTTAAATTTTCCTGGGTTTATCTTGTATGCTGTATTTATATACCAATATAAGCTATTCTAGTAGTTATTTTTTTTTTAAATAGGGGGGTTTGGGGGGTCTCGAGCCAATTTTCAGTTTTTTTTTAGACTTTTAATGTACAAAAAATATTATAATATAATAAATATTTTCTAGATATTGTAAAATAGTGTTTAAAAGGTCGGTTTGGGGGTTAATTATTATATAATATATATTATTATATATTATATTATATATTATTATTATTATATATTAATATAAAAAAGATATATTATAATAATATTATTATGTAAGCGTACGTGCCAAATTTGATTTATATTTCTCCTGAAACTTGTTCTTTAAGCCGAAAGTAGAGATTTAAAAGTTTTAGGCATAATGTATTATAGAAATATTATGTACATAATTATGTATATATAATTTTTAGATATAGTAAGTCTCTTATAAGAGAGTTCTTTAACAACTTTCAGGAGAAATATAAACCAAATTTGGCACATACATATAATATTATTATTATATATCTTTTTTATATTAATATATAATAATAATAATAATAATAATATATAATATAATACAATATAATATATACATGTTTACATGTTTGTTTAACCTCGTACTATTCTACTTAATTAAGCATCCCCTAAGTCCAGGACTTGTGTGGGCTAGTAGTAGAGGGAACCACCGGCTTATACTGACTTTCGAACCAGTTTCTAGGGAGTGTCCGTTTCACTTATCGCCTTCGCCAAATTTTAATTATTAATTAACTGAAAAAGGCAAATCGGCGCCAGTGAGAATCGAACTCACGATAGTAGACTTGCTATGCATACACGCTAGCCACTACGCTATGCCTCCCATAATATATATTATATATTATATAATAATTAACCCCCAAACCGACATTTTAAACACTCTTTTACAATATCTAGAAAATATTTATAATATTATAATGTTTTTTGTACATTAAAAATCTAAAAAAAAATCTGAAAATTGGCTCGAGACCCCCCAAACCCCCCTATTTTAAAAAAAAATATTTAATATAGAATAACTTATATTGGTAATTAAATAGAGCATACAAGATAAACCCAGGAAAATTTAAAAATTTAGGCTTTCGTCCTCTTTAAGGCCCCCCAAGGGGGTGCTATTTGTCAGATATTATTTAAAATTTAATTTTTAAATTAAAGGTAAAAAGTGTAAGCAGAAAAAAGTAAACTGTAGCAGATATTGGTGAATTGGGAAAATTATAAATCAGCGTGTATCTATTTTATAATACTCAAAACAAAAAAGTGAGATAAAAAAAATTTGTCGTTGAAATTTTTTAATTTTTGCTTTTCCTATTTAAGGAAAGGGCCAGGAATCAAATTTTATTTTCAAAGTTCTTGGGCAATTTTTTATTTTATTTGACCTTTTTTGCGAACCGTGAGGTGTTTTTTTTTAAGTGGAACGTAAAGGAAATAGCGGCGAACATGTGAAAGAATATTCAAATCAAATTAAACTAATTGATAATAACTTTTTACAGCAACACGGTTTGTATTAAAATATAAATTACATCGGCACTTAGTGCTACTAAGAGTGCCGATGTATTGCAATCTTCGCCGAAAAGTCAAAATCTTTGACCACGTTTTTTTCACATTTCTCGACGTCGAAATCAGTAAAAAAAATTTTTGCGTCCGTCCGTCTGTCTGTCTGTCTGGGTGTAAACTCTCTAACTCCATTTCTACATGAGATATCGACTTGCGGTTTTTTGCATATTGCTTCTTATCGTATTCCGAAGAGCTGATTAGATTTTGGGGGTAAACGATTGGGGGTAAGGGGGTAAAAATAGGGTAAAACTCCTATTTTTAGCGTTTTTTGTTTATAATTAAGGCAATTATTATTGTATTTGGTTAATTTAGCACTTATATAAAAGATAATTTTAAATTGGTCAAAAAATCTTATAAACAACGTTTTCCTAAAACGCATTGTTTTCGAGATATTGGCGTTTAAAGCAGTAAAAGGTTTCTTTAGCATATCTCACAAATTTATAACCCGATTTCAAAAAATTATATTTTAAATAAAAGATCTTTTTAAGCCCTATAAAAAATGCTATATACAGTTTTTTGCTAGAATATAATGTTTTAAAGATACAGAATTTAAAATCAAACAAAACACCTAGTTTGAAATTTGCAAACTAGATGGCTCTATTGTACAATAGTGCCGATGTTTTGACAGGGTGCTTGCAACGTTTCATCTAGTTTATACAATTAAAAATTAAGTTAAAAGAAGCAACACTAACAGACAGCATAAAAACCAGCACCTAAGCAAAAATTATTGCTTGTTAGTATTATTAGGGACACTAGATCTAGGTCTTAAGTTAGCCTTGCTAACTTAAGACCTAGATCTAGTGTCCCTAAGTATTATAGTATTAATTTTATATTTTTGATTTTAGTATTTTAAGAGAAAATAGCTATGGTGGTGAAAAGAATAAGAAAAACAAAGAAGAAATGGCAAATAAAATGTTGGAATACTTATCCTCAGGAAGTTGTAGAAGAAAATTAATTTTGTCTCATTTTGAAGGAAAGGATGTAGATATTCCATACATGACACTGTGTTGTGATAATTGTACTAAAAAGTAATTATCTTAATATTTATTTATTTAATTTGCCATTTTGTCTGTCTGTTTGCAGCCTGGGACAGTCAGTCTGACAATAGTGGACTTTGCCCCCAAATGGAGCTACAGGAACTGAGTACCCTTTCTAAGGCATTTTCTCTTAATCGCGGCATTAAAAAATAGAGTTTTTTTGTGAAATTTAGTTTTTTCATTTTTTTTTTTTTTATTTTTTTTTCTTAAAAAAATGTTTTGTATTTTGTTAATCTGCTTTGGCGGGTCTCGTCTCTGGGCAATCTCATTTAACATGCTTAGTAGCGTGTGTCTCCGGATTTAATTTGGGGAACGTTCAAGTATTACGTAACGCAAATGGTACCAAAATTCATACACTTCATACCCCGGTTCTCGCGTTATTATAGATTATAGAGATTTCATATTTTGGCTATCCCCCCTAATAGGGGCTGTGTTAGGTGGGGGGGGGGGGGGTAGCCAAAATATAAAATCTCTACAGCCTTAAATTAGGCGAGAATCGAGATAAGAAGTGTATGAATTTTGGTACAATTTGCGTTACGTAATACTTGAACGTTCCCTTGCCTAAAAAGTTTTCGATATTAATTAGCGATCCCTATAACTTCAAATTAAAAAATCGATAGAAGATGTGTTTTAAACAAGCGGGACTTGGTTTAAATAAAAATGTTTCATATTTCGAATTAAAAGTCAATCCGGGGACAAACTGTACTAGTCTACAGGGTGATCAATAACTGGCATGCCAAAATTTAAGAGGTGATTCTGCATCCAAAAATATCAAACAAAGTTCCTATAAAGGTTGGTCCGGAAATGAGCCCTAAGGGAGATAGGGCCCTTTAAAATTGAAATAAAAATAAGGGTTTTAATTAGTAACTCTGGTACTCTTTAAGCTAGAGCAACAATAAGTTTATGTTAATTTATTTTTTTGAATTTATCCAGTGCCTAGACAGACAAAAATGTGAGGCTTAACACATTTTTGCCCCAAACTTTTTTATGTGTATGTTTTTTGGATTTTTAATTAAAATATAGATTCCTTGAGTAAAAATACATAAAAAATGTCATATAGTGTAACACTGTAGGAGCTACCGTTTTCAAAAAAAAAAAATGTAATTCAGAGTAAGTAACATTTTGTGCCACCAAAAACGTTACTTTTTAAAAGGCCATTACTCCTTTAATATTAAATTTAGGTGTTTTGTTGAAGAATACTTTTTTGCACAGTTTTAAACTGTTTTAAATGAAGAATCACCCTGTAGCATTAAAATTTCATTGATGCTTTTTTTGTTCCCCATTCAATATGTCATCTTCGAAGGGCCGTAGCTCCCTTAGGGCTCATTTCCGGACCAACCTTTATAGAAACTTTTTTTCATATTTTCGGATGTAGAATCTTAAATTTTGACATGCCAGTTACTGATCACCCTGTATATACTAGATCTAGTACCGTAAATAACAATTATTAAATATTCCACTACACATTTGTTTTAAAGAAATTGAAAAATGTAATACTTAGTTACTGTCAGTTAGTTAGCCACAGGGCCGGATTTAAGCAATTATTTTGGTGGGGGTGTGACTAAGGACACTAAATCTGTAAACTCTAGTTTCTTTTGTCGGTTTATCGTTCCTGTAGTGGCTGCGCCACATATCTAGTGTCCTTAGGTGTGACTGGTAAAAATTCCGCATAATGGCCAAATATTAAAATTTTATCAGCAGCTCGGAAAAATGATTTACCCCTGGCAAAAATGTTGATGGCTAAAATAAAGGTCACCACTGAAAAATTCCGAATGAACATGGTCAAATACCTAAATGAAAACTTTACCCCTGCCAAAAGTCCAAACGAAAATGCTGAACACAGTTTTGCCCCTGGTAGAAAATCTTGATGACAAAAAAGACTTCATCACATCTCACAGTTTCCAGTTCGCAACAACCAAATGAATCCAAATATTTTCGTTTGGACTTTTTGGTTTGGAATTAAAAAGAATTGGGTGATACTAAATGTCCTTATGTGTGACGCCCCCTTTATGTCCGGCCCTGATTAGCCACTAATAGCATGAGAAATAATATGTATATATTTTTACGCCAAATTGTTATTTAAAATATACAATGCAGTTCAAAAGTCACCGCCTCGCTTAACTTTTGAACCAGTTGAGACATCAACAAATTTGGAATACGTAAATAAGACAACTTAAACTATCTTTTGGCATATATTTCATATATTTAGCCTTTAAAATGCTGTCAGGGGGCATAGGGGGATTTTTTTTTTTTAGTTTGAAGTCGATATATCTACTCTTTCAAGAGTTAAGTGGGGGTGACGTTTGTAATGCATATATTTTTTGAATACGTGTATCCAGATTGTGATTTTTTGATGGTATGTTTTAGGAAACTAAAGTCACACCAAAAATTGGATGGGGTTGATGATAGTGGCAAATACGATTTTACACAAGATGCCCGAATGTTTTTGAAAACAGTCGAAATTATGGGATCCAAATTTGGAGTTGGAATGTACGTTTTATTTTTGAAAGGATCGAGTAGTGCGAAAATGTATGATGATTTGAAAAAAAATCAGTTTTTTGGGTGTGGCAAGAATAAAACTGATGTATGGTGGAAAGCAATTGGTATGTGTACTAGAAAAAGATAGACTTTTTTGTATAATAAATATCTAGTATATTTCACTAAAAGTTTTTTTTTTTTTTTTTGAAAAAAAGTCAAGTAACGCACTTTTTTAATTATACGAATTCAAGAAACCAAAATAAAAGAAAACGAATAAAGGAGCTGTTTAACAGTTATGTCACCGCTGTAGGGGGAGTGAGTCAGAGTTTAAGTGACAAAAGGGGGGAGGGGTGTTAAGTAAAAAGTGACGTCACTTTTTTAAAAGATAAACCTTCGAATAAACCGGAATTTCCTGTTTTTTGAGTCCAAAACCGTTTTTTAGAAGCATGTTCATCAAATCCAAGGGTGATACCCCTTTACGTGTTTTTTAACTTCCATATTACAGAAAAATGTGTTTTTAAATATTTTTTTTTTATTTCTTAACCCTTTTAAAGGGGTTAAAAAATTAAAAATTGGATTTGATTAAAATCCACCTCCACAAAGAAGGTTAAACTACCCCCAAGCACCAAAGAAAGTAGTGTATACACATACACGGTGTATTTGAAATAGCGTCGGAAATTTTAACAGATGATTCTACATCATAAAATATGACAAAAAGTTCCTATAAACATATGTCTAAAAATGCGTCATAAGGGAGCTACGCCCCTTTGAAAGTGGCTAAAAAAATCGGTTTTTATTTAATAACTCAGGAACCCTTTGAGATATATCAACGAGGTTTTGCACGTCAATTAATCCTACCAAGGCCCGTTTTTATGTGTTATTTTCATGTACTTATTTCAACCAGTGTGTGCGAAACGGGGGGGGGGGGGCTTATCAGTTTTTGTCCCAAACTTTTTTCTGTGTAACTTTTTTGCAATTTTATTTTTTAAATATGATTCCTCAGGTCAAAATACATAAAAAAGGTACTCTTGTTGTAATACTGTAGGATTAACCATTTTCGAGAAAAATTCATTTGAAGGTGAAATTCCACGGTTCGAGGACGAAAAATTAAATACTAAAATGTTGAAAACCAAAATTTTAATGATTCAGGGCGAATGTACATTAAAAACTAAGAAAAAAACCTCATATACAGGTACTTCCAATCAATCCTAATGGAGCTATGGTCTCCTAAATATGCACCATTTTTAAAGGGCTATGGCAGCTTTAAAAGCGTTTTTTCGACCTACGTGTATGGAAACTTTTTTTCTTAGTTTTTGATGTAGAATAACACTGCATCATTAAAATTTTGGTTTTCGACATTTTAGTATTTAATTTTTCGTCCTCGAACCGTGAAATTTCACCTTCAAATGAACTTTTCTCGAAAACGGTTAATCCTACAGTATTACAACAAGAGTACCTTTTTTATGTATTTTGACCTGAGGAATCATATTTTAAAAATAAAATTGCAAAAAAGTTACACAGAAAAAAGTTT
This sequence comes from Brachypterus glaber, assembly GCA_958510825.1. NCBI lineage: Eukaryota > Metazoa > Arthropoda > Insecta > Coleoptera > Kateretidae > Brachypterus > Brachypterus glaber. The sequence continues at coordinate 61,548,595 of OY294044.1, read as the reverse complement.
GGGACAAAAAACTGATAAAGCCCCCCCGTTTCGCACACCCCTGGTTTAAATAAGTACGTGAAAATGACATACAAAGATGGGCCTTATTAGGATTAATTCACGTGCAAAACCTCGTTAACATATATCAAAGGGTTCCTGAGTTATTAAATAAAAACCGATTTTTTTAGCCAATTTCAAAGGGGCGTAGCTCCCTTATGACGCATTTTTAGACATATGTTTATAGGAACTTTTTGTCATATTTTATCATGTAGAATCACCTGTTAAAATTTCCTACGCTATTTCAAATACACCCTGTATATTGAAGTAAGTGGAAGACATTTTGAGCAATTTTTGTAAGCTGTATCAAAAAAGTGGTAAAAATTGCTTAGTTTCTTTTTTCTTCCTGGAGCCCAAACGGCAAATTTCCGGATAGGGGTTTATAAGGCAAACTTGCGTATTTTGATACCCTCTACAACCCATATAAGTTTGTCACGATAATTATGAAACACCCTGTATACGCATGTTTACATTATTGAGCTTATACTGTATTATTAAATAATTTTTAGCTAATATGTTAGAACAAGTTAAATATCTGAAGAAAGTTTCAAAGAAGGTACAAGGAAGACTGCCGTATTACCTTATAGTTTTAACTGATAAAGGGGAAAAGTTCCTAAAGGATTTAAAAGACAATAAAAATGTTAAATTATTACGGGAACCACCGCCAGAAATTGAAGCTTTATTGAAACCAAAACCGAAGCCCGATAGACAGTAAGTTATAATATGTAATTTTCTACAAACATGTGGTTCATGGGTGCCCCGAGGGGGGGGGGGGGGTCAGGGGGTGGCCGTGCCCCGCTGGCTTTTCATATAATTTATTATTTTGTTTTGTTTTTAACAATTTCAAAGTGTTTAGTCCTTCAGATTTTTAAAAAAATTGGTCTGCGGCGCTGAAAATGGTTACAAAACAAACAAATCCATGAGAAATTAGTAGTATTAGTAGTAATGTTGGGGAGGTCAAGCCTGGCAACTAGACCATATTGGTCCTTTTTGCCTACCCCTGTGTTACTAGTTTTTCTACTCTAACGAGGATTTTTGTTGTTGTACCCCGGGACCTACAGTTTAGCGAGGAATCCGAACCTCGTTTTGTCGGCTTTTTTGGCTAAGTGAGCGGCTTTGATCCTTAAGTTTATTGGCTGCCAGTGCACTTGGACCGGCGCCAAACTGCTTAAGGATCATTTTCGCTTGCAGCCTTAGTACAGATCCTGATTGTTTGAAAGTCCCTAAAGTGAGCTCGGCCAACAGACCTGACAGCTACCTTGCTGCTCCCTTTCGGTGCCTCCGGGTAGTATCACAGGTCTGAGTACTAGTGCGGCATTATCCACTGCAAACCTTTTTATGAACCCCGGCCTCTCGAATACTAGATAAGGGCGTTCACGACTGAGCCACCGCCGCCCCCATGAGAAACTTGTATTTAAAATATTTTATAAATAATTAAAATTTGCTTTGAAAATTCTTTGAAAAATAATTTATAAAAGTTTTTGCCTGCGGAACCATAATATGATTACCAAGCCGAGTTCGAGTACCGGCCATAAATTTTATAAAATTTAGTTAATGATTTGTTTTAGAAAGTACGTGTCATTAAAAATCCTAAAAAATTTCTCTGTGACAATAAGGTATATAATCTATTCAATAATTTGCATACCTGTATCTGAGAAATGCAAAACTAAAATATTCCTAAAAATTTTATAAATAATTTTCTTTTTAAATTTTTGTTGTTAGTATAATACGTGAACTTAAAAATTAAAAAAAATCGCCTGCGGCGCTTAACTTACTTTCCAAAAGGCTGAAATCACAATATTTATTAACAGATTTTATTATATAATTGCATATGAAATTTTGGAAAATACGATACCTAAAGATTTCTAAAAATTTTCACCTGCGGCGCTAAATATTATGTGTTGAGAATTTTAGAAATCCCCCCCACTCCTAGGAAAAAAGATTGGCCCTTTTTGATAATTTATTGATAATGTTGCTAAGCTGAATAGACTTTTTAATTTAAATACTACACTTCTGCTCAAAAATATCGGCCCACCTAAAAAAATACACATTTTCAAATGCTAATAACTCCAAAACTATTCAATAGATTTATTTGACCTTTTTTTTATTTTAAAGCTTGAACTTTTAGCTCTTAATTACTGGAATAAAAATTATCAAAAATCTTTTTTTAAACCGGCAGCAATGAAAATTACACAGCTATGTTTTTTTACTGCTTCTTTCGATATGCGCACGGTTTGCCACTGCATATTTTTTTACAATTTAATTAATTGATTTTATAGGCCAATTAAATGGGAGTAATTTCTTTTTTAACTTTTTAATTTTCCTTTTCTCGTTTAGGAGATATACGGTTTTTTCTGAAAATAAACATTTTTGCAAATAACAAAAAAACTACACAGTGGATTTAATTGATTTATTTTTTAATTTGAAGCTTAAGTCCTTAACTTTTATTTATTTAATTTAAGTTTCTGGTGCAAACATGTTTAAACTGGGTTTACATTGCTTAAATAGTCATGTTTTTTTTACCCAATCTTTTTTGATGCAATTTAACCACAAACTCAAATGTTTCCATAAGTTTTAAAACTTATTCTAAAAGCCACACTTATTGTGACTGATTCCTTCTTTTATTTTTTATCATAAGTCTTCTCATTTAGGAGAAATTAAAGTTTTTCGGAAAAAGTGACTTTTTAATCAGTGGGCTAGTGCCACCCCTGTAAAACTGTATATGACGGAAAAGCGTCGATAGAATATAAAGATCTATTGCACTTCTATAACTTTAGCTTAAATAAATACATTTAATTAACACGTTTTCTGCGTTAGCAACTTTTTGGTTCCCAGCTCAGACTGCGTTTTGAGGCATATATGTCGAACGAACTTTGCACAGACTGTTTAAATCTCTAATGGTACTCCAAAAACAAGTTCTAACGTCTTTTTAAGGACTTTTTGCTTTTTAATTTTTTTTAAACAAAATATTTTATCAAATAAAATAACAATAAACAAATTTTAAATTTTATTAAAATTATTTAATAACAATTATAAACACAAAAAAACGTATTAGACGTGTATGTTTTTTTACAACAATGCTGTTTTTCGTTATTATTAGTTACATTACATTATGGTCAATAAAACATTCAATTTAATTTAACAAAACACTAAAACTAACCAACATTACGGGTTCAGTTTTAGCTTAAAATGATATACCTCCCCATATCATGCACCACCATAACTAACTTTTTCTGCAATGCAGGCCTGTGCATAACGTTCACCAGGACGTCAGTAGACACGCTGTCTTGCATCATTCCCAAATATACATATCCTGGTTTCATCAGAAAACATAACCTTTGCCCATTGGTTTCTGTCCCAGTTTAAATGTCTTCTTGCAAACTGCAGCCTGGCACGACGATGGTTAGCAGTGAGTTTAGGTCCAGTTGCGGCCTTATAAGAGCAAAGGTTTCTTTCAAAAAGCCTTCGACCAATAGTGGACCTACTTACTGCTACACCTCTTGTTTCTTGAAGCCGTGATCTCAAATTAACTGAATTTAGACGACGATTCCGCAGGGAATTAAGCTCGATAAATCGGTCATCCCGAGCGGACGTGCACCTATGTCTGCCAGCTCCTTGGCGTCGACTAAAGGAACCGGTCTCCTCAAAACGTTGGAATACTCTTCTTACCGCTGCTCTCGAAATATTTAACTGTTGAGCAACATAACGCTGACTGTGCCCTTCTTGTAGCAGAGCTACAGCTTGGGCAACTACTTCCGGACTTGTTTCCATTTAAATAATACAATTAAATAAAATTTTAACGAGTTAAAAAAGTATTGTCACATAAGTGACAAGTCTTGTCAATCATAAAAAAGTTAGTTACAGGGGTGGCACTAGCCCACCACTTAAAAAGTCCTTATTTACCAAAAAAACATAATTTCTCCTAAATGAGAAGACTTATGATAAAAAATAAAAGACGGAATCAGTCACAATAAGTATGGCTATTAGAATAAGTTTTAAAACTTATGGAAAGATTTGAGTTTGTGTTTAAATTGCAACAAAAAAGATCGAGTAAAAAAAACATGACTATTTAAGCAATGTAAACTCAGTTTAAACATGTTTGCACCAGAAACCTAAATTAAATAAATAAAAGTTTACGATTTAAGCTTCAAATTAAAAAAAAAATCAATTAAATCCATTGCGTATTTTTTTTGTTACTTGCAAAAATGTAAATTTTTAGAAAAAACCTTATATCTCCTAATCGAGAAAAGGAAAATTAAAAAATTTAAAAAGAGATTACTTCCATTTAATTAGGCTATAAAATCAATTAATTAAATTGTAAAAAAATATGCAGTGGCGAACCATGCGCATATCGAAAGGTGCAGTAAAAAAACATAGCTGTGCACTTTTCATTGCTGCCGGTATAAAAAAAGATGTTTGATAATTTTTATTCCAGTAAGTAAGAGCTAAAAGTTCAAGCTTCAAAATAAAAAAAGATCGAATAAATCCATTAAATAGTTTTGGAGATATTTGCATTCAAAAATATGTATTTTTTTAGGTGGGTCGATATTTTTGAGCAGAAGTGTACTTGTCCTCTAAGAGTTAAGGCTTTATAAATATCTTTTTAGGGCTGATTGGGCTCCAGAAGAAATACCAAGCTTAAAGAAAAATTCCGATGAGGATGCAAAATTATTATTCCTGTTGTTGCAGAAAAGAACTGATCTGTCAAGAGAAAATAGTTGTATGCCATATATGGTTGCCTCGGATCTTGCCTTAAATGGTTTGATCAAACACAAACCAAAAACGTATACAGAAATGAGAAACTGTTATTGTAAGTATTATTTTATTAAAGAGTTCTGCACATTTTTTTTCCAAGTCCAATTGTCGGTTTTCAACAGCTTTATGATAAAATATTGCCACTATGCGTGTGGTCTTGAAACAAATTAAGGATACATACATACATACATATATGTATATGTAGTAGTATTACATATTATGTAAATTTTTGGCTGTATCTGTATTATTTATATAAAATTTTTAATGAAATATATCGAAAAAACACGAAAAAAGTGCCATATTTGGAATTTGAGGCCCTGTAAAAAATTAACCAGGGTAAATATTTAAAATCTGCAAGTAATGGCATGAATCATTTTCATTTAGCAATATTTCCATAACAAAAAATATTTATGAAATCTTGCGGATTTATTTTTTTGCCTCGAATGCTTACAAAATAACCCTTTGTGCGCTATATCTCAAGATTTGATGGTCAAGAATTTTTTTCATTACAATATTCGTTTTGAGCCCTAAAAATACGTAAAAAAATATAGTCCGGTTTCTGAAAAACTGACTATTTTTTTTGTGGTTAACTAAAAATTTAGATATTTCTGGGAGTACATTCCTTACTTTATGTCGACGAAAAAGGCACAAAGTATGCGGTATTCTTGCTCACTTTTCTCGATGTTTTGGATCTTCAAATTATAAAATAGGTCCTTGATTTTTACTGTCAGGTTAAGTCAGGTTCACTATAGATATTGTTTGAGTTTGACTCTGCTTTTTATATTTTTTAGTAAATGGTTTTTCAGAAGCAAAAATCGAAAAGTTTGGAGGAGATTTTATAAAAGTGATCCTTTCATATTTAGGATTAGACACAAACATCCCGGCTTATACACCACCAGCATCAATCAATAAACCAAATTTACTAAGACTCAAACCAACAATCCAAAGTACCAGCATAGCTGGATGTAGTACAAAAACATCGGGGAAAATGTCAATAGAGGACATTTTAAGCCAAAATCCATTGAGTGGTGCTAAAGTGGGAAATACAGCTTTGGTGTCATATTCGCATTTTATTAATGACGGCATGTCTTTTAAAGAAATTGCAGACAAAAGGTAAAAGGACCACAATTAATAAACATATCGCGTTGGATTAGGACGAAAATTTAGTGCGATTTAGTATTTATTTTATAATTTGTTTACACAAGCAGCAACGATAATTTTAAAGCCAAATTTAAAAACATCTCGGGTTGGCTGGCGGGCTGCAGCCCTCCCCTCCAAGCCTTCAATTATTTTTATTTGACAAAGATTTTGTTTAAAAAAATTTACAGGGTGTATTTGAAATAGGGTCTGTAATTTTAAGGGGCGATTCTACATCATAAAATATGATAAAAATTTTCTATAAACATATGTCTAAAAATGCGTCGTAGGGGAACGTTTAAGTATTACGTAACGCAAATTGTACCAAAATTCATACACTTCGTACCCCGTTTCTCGGGTTATTAAAGACTGTAGAGATTTCCCCCCCCCCCAAATAGGGGGTATGTTAGGGGCGGTAGCCAAAATATAAAATCTCTACAACCTTTAATACCGCGGGGGAACCCGGGTATGAAGTGTATGAATTTTGGTACAATTTGCGTTACGTAATACTTGAATGTTCCCTAAGGGAGCTAAGCCACTTTGAAAGTGGCTAAAATATATATTTTTTTATTTAATAACTTAGGGGCCCTTTGAGATATAGCTATGGGGTTTTGCACGTGAACTAATCCTAATAAGGCCTATCGTCATATGTTATTTTCATGTACTTATTTTAACCAGGGGTGTGCGAAACTGGGGACCTTAATCAGTTTTTTGTCCGGAACTTTTTTCTGTGTAACTTTTTAGTAATTTTATTTTTGGAATGTGATTCCTCAGGTCATAATACATAAAAAAGCTACTCTTGTTGTAATACTGTAGAATTAACCGTTTTCAAGAGGGTATTTTTCTAAGCAAAATAGTTAAAATCTTGCTTTATATCTTTTGAACAAATAAACCAATAAATTTTGCATTATTGCTTTCTCCCAAAGAAAAAGTGATTGACATAAAATTTATTTCTTTTTACACATTGGCATGACAAGTATGATAAATTTGACGTTAAATTTATAAAAACTGCTCAACAAAGATAAATATATTTATCGAAGTATAACAGGATATTACACGAAAAATATTTTGGGTCACCTAAAAAGATGGCTATTTTATAAATAAATGTAACGAAATTATGTTTAAAAATATTATGATTGTTAAAATATATTAAGATTTATTTATATGAATAAATTTGTCTCCAGCTGCCATTTTATGATGCAGATAGAAATTTCGTAATTGGCCACGCCCCCTCCGAAAGTTAGAAATTAAACGTACTTATAACGTATTTCTAACTTGAAAATCTAACGTTAGATTAACGTTTGTAACTAACGTTTGATTTTACCGTTAAAAGCGGGACATTTGCACATGGTTTATAAGGTATTTTTATACAGTTTTCTAACATTAGAAAAACGTTATTCTAACGTTAAATTTCTACTAGGTAATAGTTTATAATAATTAAATTGTAACTTGTACCTTCATTGTTTTTTTTCAGGGGTCTTCAGCCTACAACTATCCAGTCACATCTCACAGACGCCATGAAAATTGGTCACCCCATTAAATTAATAGAATTTGATATAGATGAAGAAATTAGAGATATTATAGTTCGGGCAATTAAAAAAGCTAATTCAGGTAAATAACAATCCGTGAATAAAATGTTTCATATTGCTTTGTTTATTTAAAAAAGTCGTATCTCAAATATAGATTTCCGGTTTTTTAGTTTTATACTTACTTGAAACAAAGTGGCGTGCGTTTTTTTTATTTTTAAAAATTTTTAAAAAACGTCTGCCATTTTGTTTTTTAAGAAAATTTTTCTTCTAGTTCGGGCTATAGCGACTTCAATACTGAATAATATCCAAACGGCCGAAATCATGGCGCGAACACCGTTTTTTGATGTATTTTTCAAAAAATTATTGCCAAAAAATGGCACTTTAAATATCTATTTTTTTTTGTATTTTTTGAATATAAATAAACAAACAGTGGGTTAGGCTAAATGTGACACCCAGGGTAATTGTGACATGTCCTGTTATAATTCTTCTAAACTAGTTTATATCCAATCCAACCCTGGCATTAGGTTTTTGACAGTAATAAATATTTCGCGTAAAATTTCGATTTGATTTAAACTTGTTTAGAAGAATTATAACAGGACATGTCACAATTACTCTGGGTGTCACATTTAGCCTAACCCACTGTACCTACAAAATTTCACAATGATAACTTTTTCTTTCTATACAGGGTGATCAATAACTGGCATGCCAAAATTTAATAGGTGATTCTGCATCCAAAAATATAAAAAAAGTTCCTATTAAGGTTGGTCCGCAAATGAGTCCTAAGGGAGCTACGGCTCTTTAAAATTGTACTAAAATAAGTTTGTTATTTTTTTTTTTGAATTTATCCAGACGCGTCCCTAGACGAAAAAATGTATTAGGCTTAACACATTTTTGCCCCAAACTTTTTTATGTGTACTTTTTTTCGATTTTTTGTAAAAAATATGGATTCCTTGAGTAAAAATACATAAATGTCATATAGTGTAACACTGTAGGAGCAACCGTTTTTAAAACATGCAAAAAGTAACATTTTGTGCCACCAAAAACGTTACTTTTTAAAGGGCTATTACTCCTTTAATATTAAATTTAGGTGTTTTGGTGAAGAATACTATTTTACTCAGTTTTAAATGAAGAATCACCGTGCAGCATTAAAATTTTATTGATGCTCTTATTTGTTTCACATTCAGTATGTCGTCTTCGAAGGATCGTAGCTCTCTTAATAATAATAATCTTTATTCCTCCAACAGAATAATCCATTTACAGGGTAAAATATTCAATATACATAATATATCATATTATATAGCTATTAATAAATATATATAAAAAAAAGAAAAATACACTAATGTGACCTATTATAGGTTTGTAGTGTATAACATTGAGTTTAATGAGCAAATATTTATATCAGTGTCAACTGAGTTAATTAAGGTATTATAGTTATCACACATAATATTTAAAGGCGATTTTGACAAAACATTTGTTCTACTAAGGTTACACAAAAATGTTTCTCTATGGCGTGATCCTAGTCTGGGGACCTTAAAATTTATTTGAGTTGAAAGCTCTGGACAATCGATTAGATTATGTAGGAGCTTATAAAGAAAGCTTAAAGAAAAATTGATTCTTCTTGTATAAAGAGAAAGTATGCCAAATCTGTCGAGTAACACAGAATGATCAAAACCTTGTTCAGGATAAACACCCTCTTGTTTGAAATATAAAAATTTTAAAAATCGTCGGTTGATTGCTTCTAAAGCATCTATTTGCACATTATAAATGGGGTACCAAACTAGTGATGCGTATTCCAGCCTAGATCTTACATAAGCAAAAAAAAAGCGATTTTAAGCTTAAAGTATTATTAAAAGATTTTGAATTCCTTATAATAAATCCCAACATTTTTGAAGCTGAAGAACATACCTCAGATATATGTTTCGAAAAAGACAAAGTAGGATCAAAAATTACTCCAAGATCCTTGATTTCATGACATCTTTCCAGATTTATACCATTAATGTTATACTGGTAATCAATAATATTATGTTTAGTGGTAAAAGATATATTCTTGCACTTTTTAATATTAAGGTTTAGTTTGTTATGCTTGCACCATTGAACTAAGTTATTAATCTGGTTTTGAAGAACTGTACAGTCTTTAATAGACTTGATAATCAAATAAAACTTAAAGTCGTCAGCAAACAGTATTTTATCGCAGTCTATACATAGAGGTAAGTTATTTATAAACATAAGAAAGAACAAGGGGCCCAGGTTAGACCCCTGCGGACTCCGGACGTAGGAACAAAAGCAAACGAAAAGTACATTATAAAAAACAATAAGTTTACGATCAAGTAAATATGAAAAACAGAAAATAATTAAAGTCCGATGGAAGCCAAAAGATTCAAGCTTTTGTAAGATTACATAAGGATCTATTTGATCAAAAGCTTTTTGAAAATCTGTGCTAATGACGTCCACCTGTAGTTTGTCATTTATAGCCTGCGACAAAAACTGCTTGAAGACGACCAAGTAAGAAACAGTGCTTCTGTTGCGCATGAAACCGTGCTGATAAGGAGTAAGCTTTGTCTTAATCTGATCATATATCCGAATATATAGAATCGATTCAAAGACTTTTGCAAAGTTACAGATAATAGAAATGGGCCTATAATTCTCCACTTTCGATTTATCACCACTTTTATGTACTGGACATACTCTGGCAGTTTTCCAAACTGTTGGAAATTTACTAGATTTAAGGCTAAGGTTAAGAATAGACTTAAGTGGCTCAATTAAAACATATTTACAGTCTTTAATTAGGTAACTTGGAATTTTATCTATACCAGAAGTTGTGGAATTTTTAAGTTTATTAATAGCATACAAAATATCCTTATCAGAAACTTCAGTTATATTAATATTGTCAAAACAATGTGGGCTATCAGTAACTTCAGTTGGAGTGGGACAAGTATAAACACTGGAAAAGTATTCTGCAAATTTGTTAACTATATCTTGTGGTTCAGAAAATTGGTCATCATTATAAGAAACCGTACCTGGAATCCTGCTTGAGCGCTTTTTGTTGCCTACAAAAGACCAAAATGACTTAGGGTCAGATGTAATATTATTTTGAACATTATTTAAGTAACTCTCGTAATCAATCTTAATTTTTTGTTTCATTTCACTTCGCATTTTTTTGAACTCATTAAGCTCTAAATCATATTTATTTTTTTTATATCTTAAGTAAGCTTTATTTTTTTGTTTGATTAAAGAAATTAATTCCTTACTGTACCATATTGGATAAGAATGAGAAGGTTTTTTATAAAGTGGTACAAATTCATCAAATTTGCTTTCTAATACACTATAAAAATGTTGACATGCTTTATCAATATCAGTAAAGTTATTAAGAGAAGACCAATCTATTTCAAATAAACTACTATATAGGCCAGGAAAGTTTGCTTTACGAAAGTTGTAATTTTTAATAAGGTTACTAGACTTAAATTTTGATTTTTTTGAAGCATGAAGACTTACCGATATATTTAGCGGGGGGTGATAAGAATCCACCTTCACAAAGGGATGATCACTCACTGTCACTCGACATGGCATATTCGACACAGCCAAATCCAACAAACGGTTTAACGAGTTAAATATGTAATTAAACTGATTTAATTCAAAATAACTAAGGAAATTATTAAATAAGGAGTATTTAGTATCTTGCAAGTCTTGATTAACATAGCGAGTTATATTAAAGTCGCCAATAAATAAAATGTTTTTATCATATAGAAAATTAAGAAAACCCAACATTTCAAAGAAAGATTCGAAATCATCTAAAGAAATTGACGGAGGTATATAAAGAACAATAAAAAGTAAGCTAATATTACTGAAGCTAATTTTGCAACCTGTTATCTCAATTGTTTTAATAATATTTGTAATGGACGAAAAATCAAGTTCAGAAAATGTACAGTCATTAAGTTTGGTAGTGTTCACAGCTAAACATGCTCCTCCACCTTTATCCACATGTAGGGCATCATAGTTACGATCACATCTATAGACACTATAAAAATCCGGAAAGAACTCAGAAGTGTATACACCATTGTTAAATTTTGTTTCGGTAATTGCAATAAGGTCATATTCACCATCAATAACAGCAGAATAAAATTTATCCACTTTAGTAAGCAGCCATCTAACATTTTGATAATATATGTTCAGGTTAATTGCATCAGGTAGTGAATAAATTGTATCATTTAATCTCTTTTCTGCTGGGCCGACGGTCTTCGAAAAGACCTATAACGAGGAACGAATTCTTTTATGGCAATACCTTCTTCCCAAAGATTGGGATCCAAAAGGGTTTGTATAAGAGACTCTTTAACTCCAACTTTAAATGAGCAAATATCCTCGTTAGAGACTAAAGTCTCACATTTTATATCAGTAACTCTTATGGATCATTTCCGGACCACCCTTTATAGAAACTTTTTTTCATATTTTTGGATGTAGAATCACTTCTTAAATTTTGGCATGGCAGTTACTGATCACCCTGTATAAACAAAATGTAAAAAAAAAATATTTTTAAAATTTAAAGGGAGAAAGACCTCTTATTACCTCTTAATAACTATATGCGATTTATTTTTGCAAATGGTCAAGAATAGAAAGCGATTGTTGTTTGTGCGAAAAATTCTGCCTGGTTTTTTTGCGCGAAAATCGCCGAAAATCATGACAATCGAGTGCACACATTAAATTATAGTGTTTTGTCCGTTTTTTAGAATCTCAATATCTTACAAATATAAAAAGCTTATGCCCAGAAGAAATAACGTTTGGCCAAATCAAGGCGGTACTTGCATATATCGATCTAAGAAAGCATTTAGAAACAACAAATATTCCCTATGATGATTTCGAAGATTTTTCTTTTGAGGAGGTGATGTTAACCAAAACAGAACCAACCAAAAGAAATACTCAAAATAACATTGAGCCCGATTCTTCTATGGATCAGTCTTCCGACAATATGGCGATGTTTTTGAAAATTGCGGAACAGATCGATAAAGATGAAAAATCGGAAATAAAAAGTAAAAATTCTTCGCAAAATGAGCAACCCGTGTTCAAAAAACGAAAAATTGCAATTGTGTATGATAGCGACTCCAGTACCGATATTGAAGATGAGGAAGTATTGGAAAAAATTAAGGCACAGAATAGATCAGTAATTCCAACATAAAGGTAATATTTTATAAAATATGCAGTATTACTACTAATTTTTTAACTTAAGTTCAAAAATAAATAATTATTGAATATACCGAGTTCAGGGTCTCTTTACGTTATGTAAACTGTAATAACCAGGTCAGAATTTGAATAATTTTGATGGTTTAGTCACTTTATTATATTTTAAGATATTTTTTTAAGAATCAATTTGGTTAGGATAATTTACCCTAGGATGATCAAATATTTCAGATAAAATATTTCATTTGGATAACCAAATATTAATAAAGCACTTAGGTTATTGAAAATAAGAATAATGATGCTGTTCCTCTAGGAATAGCGTTTTCAGTAAAACATTTTTAGGGCTGTTCAACAAATGTCACCTAATTTTCGGCATTTCTTATTCTTCCACCTTAAGGGGTGGTCTAATATCCTTTAAATTGTTTTTCCTGAATGATATTAAACGCCAGTTAAAATGACTGGCACCTCTAATGTTTATTCTTATTAAACAACCACACAAAAAAAGGTAAAATACCCGTTTCGAAACCATTGTATTCCCATGTATTTTGAGGTGCTGGATCCGAATTTGTCAAAATAGCACCTCATTCTATTAGTTTTCGAGATAAGCTCAAGTATAAAATAACGTTTTTTTGAGGCTATCTCCAAAACTAATCGGATGAGGTGCTATGACTTTAAATTTGGGTTCAGCATCCCAAAATACATAGGAATACAATGGTCCCCAAAAAAGTTTTTGACGTTTTTTTTTAGTTTCTGTGTAGCCAGAAAAAAAAAGGACAAGAATTTTTTTGTAGACTATTGTATTCATATGTATTTTGGGGCGCTGAACCCAAATTTGAAGTCACAGAACCTCATCCGATTAGTTTTGGAGATAACCTCAAATAAACGTTATTTTCATACTTGAGCTTATCTCAAAAACTAATAGAATAAGGTGCTATTTTAACAAATTCACCTCAAAATACATGTGAATACAATGGTTTCGAAACGGGTATTTTACCTTTTTTTGTGTGGCTGTGTTATGAAACTGGCCCCATTTAGTATATTTTAGCCTTCTGTTGCAACATCACCTTAAAATTAACACTTACCATGAGGCAGGGATGTTAAGCTGTTAAGTCCCATCTATTCTTAAAATTCAGTTAACTTTCGTAGTTTTTGCGCAATATTGGATTTTATATTCAGGAAGTTAAAATTTCACCTATTTTTGTGAGTCTCTATTTCTGTAACTGCTTAGTACCTATTTTATTTTTTTTGGACTCTATGAATGAGTTTTGTATCCAAATTTGTATGTATAAGTTTAAGACGATGTTGCAAAATAAGCCATCTGAAGATTTTTTAAACTTTTGCACAGAATGCTTAAAATATACTCCAGAATTAAAATAAGAAAAAACAACTGGGTTATCAGACCTTTTAGGTGCACATTTTTAAAACTAGCTGTACCTAGACAGGTTACATGAATGTTGAACGCCCATTATACTCCATTATACTAGTATTGTACTATTATACTATTCTTATGATGTAAAAATATACAAGGCTTTCTCCTTTAAAAAGCATCTTGTAATTTCAAATTTAAAGGGCACAAGACGCGTTTTTAAAAGGAACCAATTCGAAACCCTATTTTAATATTTATTATATATTGGGTTATTTGTGATAAACACTCAGAAATGAAGCAAATAAAAACTTTATTGCATTACATAATCGTGCCAACGTTTCACCTAATATTTAGGCTTTTTCCCGGCTAAATTATTAAATATGCCTTAAAACAAAAAAATTAAACAAAAACATAATGCATATTTAATAATTTAGCCCTGAAGAAGCCTAAATATAAGGTGAAACGTTGGCATGATTATGTAATACAATAAAGTTTTTATTTGCTTCATTTTGGAGTGTTTATCACAAATAATCCTAAATAAATTTCAAGAAGCATCCTGTAGGAAATATTATTTATTATATATTTATACAGGGTGTTTACAATGTTTTGTTAACTGATTTTCTCAGGGAATTTTATTGAAAAACCTGTAATTTTAAAATATTCTTTAGAATTTTTATTTATTTTCTATTATTAAAAAAATAACAAAACGTTATTTTGTAAAATTTTCGCCGGCGGCGCTATGGCTTTTCATATATTTTTTACCTAAAAACCAAAAGTCAGGTAAATTTCGGGGAAAAATATGAAAATTGGTCAGGGAAAAATTTATAAAATCAGGGAAATGTCAAGAAATTTTCTAAATAAAATTCTGTGGCCACCCTGATAACGATTACAGACAGGTTCGACAGGGGGGCAAAGAAGGTACAAAGTTGCCGGGACCGGGCATCTGGGGGGGCGGTGAGAAAAAAGAAAAAGGAAATTTATAAAAAATAAGTCAAAAATATATTTAATCAATTATAACTTTGTAAAGAAAATTTGATGGGTTCCATTTAAAGTCAAATCGAGGCCCATTGTATAAAAAAAATAGTTTCTAGTCATTAGCAAAAAAAAATGCTGTGAATGAGAAAATTTACGGGCAATAGTTAAAGTGCAATGCCAAAATACCCTAATTTTGTTTAAATTTTTCTCAAAAGTAGGTTTTGTGGAGCCGGCGACCGTTCTGTACCCACGCCCCTGCTGGCTTTATTGGCTTTATTGTAAAAATTAAAAAAAAAATCGATTATCTTGGCATTATTCAATATTTTCGAGAAAATCTATGGGCAAAAAATTGTGGGACACCCTGTAGAATATATTTTGATTTTTTTTTTCATTATAATTGATCTGAAATATTTAAATAAAAACGAATGCTGTAGTTGTTACTTATGTGTTAATTTATTTTTGTTTAAGTTTAATATGCCAATAAATAGTTTTGTAATTAAATACATTATTTTTATTATAACAATAATAATAAATTATAAATATACACATGTATAATATACCTACTTAAAAATAGCTAATGTAAAAAATATTTTTGTTTGCAAAAATATGGACATCATAGTATCACGTCTTCCCTAAAATGTAATGTTTTTTTCAGGATTTTCTTCAGTTAATACTAAAAATAAATTTAAAATTTAGCAAATAGTTCGGTTTATTATACTGTTATTATTAACTACTGAAAATGCACTATTTAATTACACGTCTACAAATTTTAACCTTTTTAATACTCCAGATGCTTTTAATGTTTTTTTATAAATGTTGGGATGCGGAACCAAATCCGTAAAAAATGAACACGTACCGTTTTTGAAATATTTTACAAGTATGTTAGATCTGCAGATAAAGTATATAAGTATATCGGATTAAAAGAAATATATTACGCGATAAAAAAAAACTTTTTCTTCTAGGTTTGGACTTTATATAATAAAAATAGCTAATGTAAAAAATATTTTTGTTTGCAAAAATATGGACATCATAGTATCACGGCTTCCCTAAAATGTAATGTTTTTTCAGGATTTTCTTCAGTTAATACTAAAAATAAATTTAAAATTTAGCAAATAGTTTAGTTTATTATACTTTTATTAATAACTACTGAAAACGCACTATTTAATTACACGTCTACAAATTTTAACCTTTTTAATACTCCAGATGCTTTTAATGTTTTTTTATAAATGTTGGGATGCGGAACCAAATCCGTAAAAAATGAACAAGTACCGTTTTTGAAATATTTTACATGTATGTCAGATCTGCAGATAAAGTATATAAGTATATCAGATTAAAAAATATATATAACGCGATAAAAAAAAACTTTTTCTTCTAGGTTTGGACTTTTTATATAATAAAAATAGCTAATGTAAAAAATATTTTTGTTTGCAAAAATATGGACATCATAGTATCACGTCTTCCCTAAAATGTAATGTTTTTTCAGGATTTTCTTCAGTTAATACTAAAAATAAATTTAAAATTTAGCAAATAGTTCAGTTTATTATACTGTTATTAATAACTACTGAAATGCACTATTTAATTACACGTCTACAAATTTTAACTTAATACTCCAGATGCTTTTAATGTTTTCTTATAAATGCGGAACCAAATCCGTAAAAAATGAACACGTACCGTTTTTGAAATATTTTAGATGTATGTCAGATCTGCAAATAAAGTATATAAGTATATCAGATTAAAAGAAATATATAGCGTGATAAAAAAAACTTTTTCTTCTAGGGGTCGTCCATAAAATACCTCACGCAAATTGACCAAAAGCCAAAATATAAAATCTCTACAGCCTTTAATAACTCGAGAAACTGGGTATGAAGTGTATGAATTTTGGTTAATTTGTGTGGTGTATTTTATGAAAGACCCCCTATATTTTTTCATACCGAATCCAAATCAGTCAAGTTAATTTTTAAAGTTCCGTTTTCGTGATATTTCACTTCAAATTCTTTAAAATAAATAAAAGCTATAAACTCTACTATAAATTAAAAATATGTATTGCATAAAAAAAATACCTTGTATTTTTTTCCATGCTGGATCTAAATATATATTTTTTTTAGCTGCGTTTTTGAGATATTTTACTTCAAGTTTTTGAAATGAGTAAGACGGGTAGTTGGAATTGTAAAACCTTGGATTCAGAATAAAAAATGAAAAATAAAACTTTTCTATGTATGTAATTTTTATAATTAAAATTTAAAACTTAATGGTCAAGTTTATTTAAGACGGTTCGTTTTATTATTTTTTTACAGATATGGATTCAGCATCCAAAAATATATAAGAAAACGTCAAAAGCAACTGGGATATAAAACCACTATAAACTACACTTCTGCTCAAAAATATCGGCCCACCTAAAAAAATACACATTTTTGAATGCAAATATCTCCAAAACTATTTAATGGATTTATTCGATCTTTTTTTTATTTTGAAGCTTGAACTTTTAGCTCTTACTTACTGGAATAAAAATTATCAAACATCTTTTTTTATACCGGCAGCAATGAAAAGTGCACAGCTATGTTTTTTTACTGCACCTTTCGATATGCGCATGTTTCGCCACTGCATATTTTTTTACAATTTTATTAATTGATTTTATAGCCTAATTAAATGGAAGTAATCTCTTTTTAAATTTTTTAATTTTCCTTTTCTCGTTTCGGAGATATAAGGTTTTTTCTAAAAATTTACATTTTTGCAAGTAACAAAAAAACTACGCAATGGATTTAATTGATTTTTTTTTTAATTTGAAGCTTAAATCGTAAACTTTTATTTATTTAATTTAGGTTTCTGTTGGAAACATGTTTAAACTGAGTTTACATTGCTTAAATAGTTATGTTTTTTTTACTCGATCTTTTTTGTTGCAATTTAAACACAAACTCAAATCTTTCCATAAGTTTTAAAACTTATTCTAATAGCCACACTTATTGTGACTGATTCCGTCTTTTATTTTTTATCATAAGTCTTCTCATTTAGGAGAAATTATGTTTTTTTGGTAAATAAGGACTTTTTAAGTGGTGGGCTAGTGCCACCCCTGTAACTAACTTTTTTATGATTGACAAGACTTGTCACTTATGTGACAATACTTTTTTAACTCATTAAAATTTTATTTAATTGTATTATTTAAATGGAAACAAGTCCGGAAGTAGCTGCCCAAGCTGTAGCTCTGCTACAAGAAGGGCACAGTCAGCGTTATGTTGCTCAACAGTTAAATATTACGAGAGCAGCGGTAAGAAGAGTATTCCAACGTTTTGAGGAGACCGGTTCCTTTAGTCGACGCCAAGGAGCTGGCAGACATAGGTGCACGTCCGCTCGGGATGACCGATTTATCGAGCTTAATTCCCTGCGGAATCGTCGTCTAAATTCGGTTAATTTGAGATCACGGCTTCAAGAAACAAGAGGTGTAGCAGTAAGTAGGTCCACTATTGGTCGAAGGCTTTTTGAAAGAAACCTTTGCTCTTATAAGGCCGCAACTGGACCTAAACTCACTGCTAACCATCGTCGTGCCAGGCTGCAGTTTGCAAGAAGACATTTAAACTGGGACAGAAACCAATGGGCAAAGGTTATGTTTTCTGATGAAACCAGGATATGTCTATTTGGGAATGATGCAAGACAGCGTGTCTACCGACGTCCTGGAGAACGTTATGCACAGGCCTGCATTGCAGAAAAAGTTAGTTATGGTGGTGGATCGTGCATGATATGGGGAGGTATATCATTGGAAGCTAAAACTGAACCCGTTTTTATTATAAGGGAAGAACGTAGACGGCAAAGGCGAAGTCTTACAGCGGAAAGGTATGTCGAAGAAATTTTGGAAGAGCACGTCGTACCTTGCGCCGGATTTATAGGCCATGACTTTATTTACATGCAAGACAATGCAAAGCCGCATACTGCAGCAAATGTCAGACGATACTTAAGAGATGTCGGTATCGACGTCTTAGAGTGGCCAGCTAATAGCCCCGATCTTAACCCAATCGAACATCTCTGGGATGAGTTAAAAAGAAGAATTCGATCAAGGAACTCAGCACCAGCGACAATTCCAGAACTAATTATAGCAGTCGAGGAAGAATGGGAAAATATACCTCAGAATACTATAAGAAACTTAATTCTCTCTATGAGTAATAGAGTACAGGATGTACTTAGGGCTAGGGGGGGAAATACCAGATATTAATATTAGACATATCGCACCCGTTACAGAACAGTGTTATAACACAAAATTTTGAAAAATGTGTTTTTAGTGTAATTACGGCTCTTATTAGGATCTACCGACCTGTATAACTGGCATATTACATATAAATATAGCATAGTTTCATGTAATATGCCAGTTATACAGATCAGTAGATCTCAATACGAGCAGTAATTACACTAAAAACACATTTTTCAAAATTTTGTGTCCTGTATTATTGTTATTGAGTATTCTGTTATTGTGTATTCTCTAATTGTGTTTTGTTATTGAGTATTCTTTTATTGTGTTCTGTATGGTTGTTATTGAGCATTCTGTTATTGTGTTCTGTTATTGAGTATTCTGTTATTGTGTTCTGTATTATTCTTATTGAGTTTGCAAGTTTTTTGTGGATTAGGCCTAATGGGGAAACCAGTATAAAAAAAAAACGAGCTAATCAGTTTACCTCATGGGTGGCTTGGAAATAAGTGCTGGTAAATAGGAACAAATTTGATGGAAAAATAATACATATTTTTTAAAATAAACTGCTTATGGACTATATGTGGCTGGACTATAATTGTGTGGTTCTGAACTATTGTTGTGTTAAATTACGGTATGGAATATTTGTAAAAAAAAAATTGGAAAATGTACAAAAAAAGGAATGGAATTATTATTTTGAAAAGAATAGGAGTAAATGCTGCCAGGCATGGGATATACAGCTGCCTCAAACCATTTTTAAAACCTAATTCTGTATGAAAAACATTGGGAAATATGACTATAACGTCTATAATATTTATGTAGATAAATTTTAACTATAGTGTATACACATTGATAACCTAGCCTCAACCGTGTAATGTTGGTTAATTTTAGTGTTTTGTTAAATTAAATGTTTTGTAACTAATAATAACGAAAAATAGCATTGTTGTAAAAAAACATACACGTCTAATACGTTTTTTTGTGTTTATAATTGTTATTAAATAATTTTAATAAAATTTAAAATTAGTTTATTGTTATTTTATTTGATAAAATATTTTGTTTAAAAAAAATTAAAAAGCAAAAAGTCCTTAAAAAGACGTTAGAACTTGTTTTTGGAGTACCATTAGAGATTTAAACAGTCTGTGCAAAGTTCGTTCGACATATATGCCTCAAAACGCAGTCTGAGCTGGGAACCAAAAAGTTGCTAACGCAGAAAACGTGTTAATTAAATGTATTTATTTAAGCTAAAGTTATAGAAGTGCAATAGATCTTTATATTCTATCGACGCTTTTCCGTAATATACAGTTTTACAGGGGTGGCACTAGCCCACTGATTAAAAAGTCACTTTTTCCGAAAAACTTTAATTTCTCCTAAATGAGAAGACTTATGATAAAAAATAAAAGAAGGAATCAGTCACAATAAGTGTGGCTTTTAGAATAAGTTTTAAAACTTATGGAAACATTTGAGTTTGTGGTTAAATTGCATCAAAAAAGATTGGGTAAAAAAAACATGACTATTTAAGCAATGTAAACCCAGTTTAAACATGTTTCCACCAGAAACTTAAATTAAATAAATAAAAGTTAAGGACTTAAGCTTCAAATTAAAAAATAAATCAATTAAATCCACTGTGTAGTTTTTTTTGTTATTTGCAAAAATGTTTATTTTCAGAAAAAACCGTATATCTCCTAAACGAGAAAAGGAAAATTAAAAAGTTAAAAAAGAAATTACTCCCATTTAATTGGCCTATAAAATCAATTAATTAAATTGTAAAAAAATATGCAGTGGCAAACCGTGCGCATATAGAAAGAAGCAGTAAAAAAACATAGCTGTGTAATTTTCATTGCTGCCGGTTTAAAAAAAGATTTTTGATAATTTTTATTCCAGTAATTAAGAGCTAAAAGTTCAAGCTTTAAAATAAAAAAAAGGTCAAATAAATCTATTGAATAGTTTTGGAGTTATTAGCATTTGAAAATGTGTATTTTTTTAGGTGGGCCGATATTTTTGAGCAGAAGTGTAGTATTCAGTACGTATTATTTTTGTTATCATTGCAATAACTTTTAAATTTTGTTATCTAGAGGCATGAGATTGGGCATGTTATCACGTTAGTTATCTGATTTCCTAAAAAAAAACCTCTGTCGGTGAGTCTGTCCTGAAATTTATGACCGCGATAATTCCTGAATGCTTTGAGCTATAGACAATTAAAAAATATTTTAAACAGCAAAATAAGATGAATTAAGCGTTTTAAATTAGAATATTTTTAAAATATGAAAATTTTCGAAAAAAAATTTTTTAGATTAAACTTACTTTTTTATAAGGGAACGTTCAAGTATTACGTAACGCAAAATGTACCAAAATTCATACACATCATGCCTCGGTTCTCGCGTTATTCAAGACTGTAGAGATTTCATATTTTGGCTACCCCCCCTAACACACCCCCTAAAAAGTCCAAAGCAAAATATGAAATCTCTATAATCTATAATAACGCGAGAACCGGGGTATGGAGTGTATGAATTTTGGTACAATTTTCGTTACGTAATACTTGAATGTTCCCTAAGTTAAATATTAGGTATCTATTTTTTTTTATTTTAAATTATCCACATTATCAAAAGAGATCCGTTTTGCAGTTTAAAAAATAAAACCGGTATGTTTTTATTTTTATACCGAAGTTATGAAAATGTTTTTATGAGCTAATTCTAGATCACATTTAATGTGATCTAGAATTGGGTCATAATAACATTTTGGTTGCGCGGGGACTATTAACATATAGATTTTTTTTATTGTATTGTATTGTTCAACTATTCTCGATTTTTTTTTCGTGTAATTAAATAATTAATTCTTGGACTTTATATTTTGTCAAATGATTTTTTTTTAATCTGAATTTTTTTTTATTGAAACAAATGGAAACCGTTTTTCTGGCTTACAGCTGCATAGTAAATTTTGAATTTGGTTTTATATTAAAAAGTACACCTTAATTGTCCAATATATATTTTGCTTCTTAAAAACTCGCTTATGTTACATGAAGCCAAAATTAAAAAATGTATCGTAATAAGTTTTTGAAAAAAAAAATAATTAGTTAAATAAAAAAAAAGAGATAAAAAAACTGATTTGACCAGGGGCGTACTGATTGGTTTCTCTAAATATTATATTATAGTTGTTAAATGCACCGCTGTACGAAATTCACTTTTTTTATGCCAAGATGCCATAGATGATTCTTATTAGTCATAAATTATAAAGAAAATTTTATAACAAAGAGTCAAGCCGTTTCTGCGTGAGAAATTTTCTAAAAATTAACATTTTCAAGACCCCCACCCTCCCTCATTTGTTACGTAACATTTTTTTTTACAGAAAGTAAAGAAATTGAAAGGAAATTTTGCTTTAAGGTTTTAACCGGTTTTTAACCGGTTATTGCTTCCGTGTTTTAACCAAAAACCGGTCTGAGGCAATTTTCGTAACCGGTTAACCGAAAACCGGTTGTTGCCTATGGTTTTCCTTCTTTATTTTTTTTTGTTTAGAGGATTTAGTGAATAAAATTTGCAACTAATCCGTATGTTAGGCCTAGATCATATTTAAAATCGTGATCCAATAAACATTTTATAAGTTTATAATTTTTTAAGTGTTACATAACATTTTTACTGACACCCACCCCCCTTTGTAACGCGGCGTAACGTTTTCAAGACCCCCGTCCCCCCTTAGGAGCGTTACGTAATACGTTTCCCAAGCTACATACCATTAAATCGTTCATATTTGATATAATAAAACTGATACATAATTTTAATATTTTAAACCGTCATTTTTAGATGTATCCTCTGAATATACACTAATATGTTGTTAAACAAATATTTTTATTCATCAAGCCCAGTTTCAAAATATCTTGCTCTAAAATGATGCTTTATTTAGAAAAGTGTGTTTTTATAGATTAAGATTAAAATTTAATTTTTACATATATATATTCTATGTAAAAAAATACGATCAGTTGGTACGCTATAAAAACATTGTTTCTGTAAATAATTCAAGAATATTTACTTAGGATTTATTAAACAATTTTTTAGGGTCCTTGCAGCCCTTTTAACACATGATTTTAAATTCTATTTTTAACTCTGAAAAATCATGCATTGTAGGGTTAAAATCGGCTGTCGATTTTTTTTTAATATCTCTTTTTTTTATTAAACAAATGAACATCTTTGTTTTACGTACTAATGTTTTTTTAATTTAATTTTGGCCTTAAATCTTAAATAAATTTTTTTCGATTAAAACTGTCCAGCGGAACACCGTGCAAGGTATGTTAAATATTTAATTGCCAAGCAAAATAAATATTTTACTATCACAGCATTAATTAAATAAAAATTATTGCTGACTTTTCAATAAATATTCATTGTATACATTCTTATTTTATCGTTTAATACTAATTTAAAATTTTCAATTACTTTCCCATATCATAAAAGCTAAAAACTGGGAAAGCCTGTGTTAGTAAAAAATAGAAAAAATTAGTTTTTACTTTCTTATAAAAGATAAATCATCTTATTTTTTCCTGAATCGTCGAGAAATCAAAATAAGCAACAACAAAAATGATGTCTGTCGGTGTGTCTGTCTGTATCCACGATAACTTAAGAACGCTTTGAGCTAGCGACTTCAAATTTGGTATGAAGATGTATTTTTATATTATTTTGGACAAGTTCGTATTTCAGCAAAATCGGTTGGGGGGAAGGTGGTAAAAGGAGGGGGGGGGGTAATGTAATGTGATATGATTTTATTTATTTATTTTAATTATTTTAATAATATAACCGTTACTATCTGTAAAATTATCTTAGGAGGACCAACTGTATAATCATCTAGATTTTTGTTTAATAAATGCTTTAATAATTATTAATTAATTATAATTAATTAATTAAAATGTGTCTTTTCGTGGTATTTTTTATATTATTTACAATAGAAGAAAAATTTAAAAACCACATAAATATAAAATAAAATTACACATAAAATGTTATTATAATTTTTTTCCAGTGTTTCCCCCTCCCTTCCGCTAAAATGCAAAAACTGTTTTTTAGACATAACTTTTTTATTATTCACAATAAAAGAAAATTTAAAAAAACACATAAAAGGTAAAATAAAATTACGCAACATGTGTTATTATCATTTTTTTATGAACCACCCCCACTCCAAAATGTAAAAAATTACAATAGAAAAAATATTTTAAAACCACCACCACAAAAAATATCAAAAAACTCCCTCTCCCTCTCACCCCCCCCCCCCCCATCCAAATGTTAGAAATTGGACATAACTTATTTTTTATGAGAACGTATTCTCACTCATTCGAGACACTGGTTTATGTTTATACGTTTCTTGATAAAAAATACTAACTCGAGAAAGCGAAACGCTAGGTACATACGAAGATATAAAAAGATTTTACCTACACGTGTAGGTAAAATGTAGTGTACACGTATATGCGTATAACAAAATTATCGAAAAAAATTACAAATATTAAATATTGGTTTCTATTTTGGGGTGAGAGGACTTAGGTTTTATAACCTTCACTGGTTCGGACCTTGTGTAGACCTTACTGTCGCCAAATTTAAAAATTCTTTGCATTTTCGAAATCTTGAGGTGTTAGTTTTGCGTACTCAGGTCATTTTGCAGAAAAATGCTTATGAATAAAAAAAAAAACGAATAAGCTATATGGTATTCCCAAGTATGCATGTTTGAATTAATTTCTAGGCTATTCAACTTTATCAAGTAGACAAAGCTATTAGCTATGAATAAAAACTAGAGGATTAATTTGTTTATTAAAGCTATAACGCTTTGCCTACAAAATAAAGCTAATTAGCGTTGTTAGCTAAGTAGAGGTTGATTTGTTACTTTTTTAGTATAGAAGTTTTAAAATTAGTCCGTTGAGCTCTTTAAGTATGCAAACGTTCAAATTAATCGGATATTTTTTAATTGAGTTGTGATATAGGCAGAAAATGCATATTAAAAATATAATGACCAAAAAGAAAAATAGGGACCATACCCTGCAGGGGCACAATTTCTGTCCTTAATTATTGTTTTTGTCATTCTTAAGCAATTCTTTCAGGCTCTTAAAATATGTTATTTTATAAATAAAAAAATATTCATTTTGAATCAGATCTAGTAAACACAGTGATCCTCGGATATGATTAGGTTTAAAAGAAAGGGCATCAGAAACAAAAAATGGATCTTGATAGTACAGGGTATGGACATCATTGATCCATTAACAGTTAAATCGCGTTTGCATATCTTTGAAAGATATTGGTAAAAACTCTTCAGCGGGAATCCCGATCAACACCAACTATTTGAAAGAAAAATTTAAATTTATTCTAGTAGTAATTTTCACGTAGATTCTAACAATGATTAAAAAAATTACCTATCTTTTGCCGATTTTAAGAAAAACGCAATAAACCATGATTTTAGTACAATTTTTCGACTGGCATAAATACTCTATTTCAGTGTACATTAAAACGTGACTGGTTTTAAATAACAGCTAGAATAGTTGAGTTTAAAAGTATAATAGCAAATATAAAGAATTTTAATCCTATTGACCCTAAAGAAAGTTTTTCCATAACAATGTTTTAACATTACATGATAGTTTAAGGTGGCCAGTGTATAATATCTTCACTTAAAGTAAAAAAGGTCGTATTTTAAATTTTTCTTTATTTTATTTTGGTGCTAAATTGTGGCATTTTAATAAAACGAATCAATTCAGTAAGGTCTCTGAATAGAGTCGACATTAAACTTTTCACTATGTAAAGTGTGAAGTTTAATGTCATTTTATTTATGTTTCTTACAATTTAGAACAACAAAGTAAAATTTAAAATACGACATTTTTCATTTTGAGTGAAGATATATTTTAAATTTTGACTTAATTGTCAATGTTTAATTAAATTTTTTACTGCAGTAGTTCCAAAACAGTTATAAACTAGATTTTTTTTTTCTGTTTAAAATAAATTTAAGTAAACTGGGTTTTTAGGGATAGTAAAGATGTTAAACTTGTATAAGAAAAGCTTAATTATTTTTTTTTAAGGTGTTATGAATTTATTCCTTGCTTGAAGTAAAGTATATTAAATCTTTAGTTGGAAGAAGTCAGGTTGACGTTTTGGCTTAAAATTGTTAATAAAAATAGTTAAATATAAAAACAAGTATAAAATAATTAAATATGAAATAAATTAAAATTACAATAATGCTAAAAATTTTATTTTATAAAGAACAAGAAAAAGAATTTAAATAAATAATTTACAATACATAGGTACATACATGTTTGTTTAACCCCGTACTATTCTACTTAATTAAGCATCCCCTAAGTCCAGGAATCAAAGAAAACTTGCTAAGCATGCAAATAATTTAATAATTATCATAGTGTTGCGGTGTTGCCCTTTGGGAATCCTAAAATTGTTTTAGAACCACTGTAGGTCATATGTTTAACTAAACATTGACAAGAAAATCAAAATGTGAAGGATATAATATACTGGCCAACTTAAAGCAGCCTGAGGTGGTAAAAATTGATACAGAAATATTGTCTTTACGGCAAATAGGATAAAATTTCATTAAATTTTCTATTATACTTTTATATTCTAGCTATTATTTTAGTCTAGTTAAGTTTTAATAGTCATCAAAGTAAAGGTATTATACTAGTCCAACCATTGCACTAAAATCGTAGTTTAATGCTTTTTTCTCAAAAATTGTGAACGATATGTAAATTTGCCAAATGCCGTTAGAATATACACAAAAAAATACTATAAGAATCAATTTTTAATTTTTCTTTTAAGTAGTTGGTGTTGATCGTGATGCCTCCTGAAGAGTTTTTACCTTCCAAAGGTATGCAAACGCGATTTAACTGTTAATGGATCTATGATGTCCATACCCTGTACTACCAAGATCCATTGTTTGTTTCTGATGCCCTTTCTTTAAAACCTAATCATATCCGGGGATCACTGTGTAAATGATGCCCTATCGTAATCATATTACATTGTATACAGTATACTAGTAAAAAACGTAGATTTCTATATGTAAAACTTTACGTTTAATAGTGATTCACTACTTGTGAATAAAATTTCCTTTAAAATAGCGGATTTCGGTACTTTCGTAATCCGGTAAGCATTACTGGTTATTTTGTTGCAAAAAAAAAACAATATATCATACCGGAATTTTATATTACGAACTGAACGTTTATCTATTTTACGAAGAAAAAACTGAAAATTTATATTTCACGTTTAATTTTACGGAATAAAATATGTAATTTTATAAAAAATCCGGTATACAAAAGAAAATTTTATTTACACGTAAACTTTTACACATTAAAACGTACTTACGTAGGTACGTACTGTTTTTCAGTGTACCAAATAATAAATTTTAAAGATTTTTTTAATACCCGTAAAAAAACGATATTTACTTGAATTTTTTGAAATTTCCACCTTTTCATGGAATTTTAGTTGCACTTAAAATTCTAACATGTTTTCTACAGAAAATTTCCACGCGTATTTTTTTTAGAGATTTTCCTAAAATATTAAAAGTGTAACCTACGAACCGACTCAGTTGTTTCTGTGGAATCCGTATAATCGATAATATCCATGTTACGATCAATTGCCGATTGTCGAATTAATTCTACAAAAACGCCCACTATGCGCCTCCACTCTCGAATATGCCGGGCCTGCAAAAATAAAAAATAAAATGTAAATGATACGCTACCTTATACCTTGTTATTTTAACTATTTTTTGTACTTAAATACATAACTACCCAGGGTGTTTTTATAGTAGGGTCTTTCAAAGGTAAAATTTAACCTTCAAATGCATAACCGAAAACGGCTACTTCTACGGTATTACAAGTGTACCTTTTTTATGTATTTTTACCTAAGGAATCATATTCTAATAAGTCGGTCAAGTAAGAGCGTGTCCCCTACTTTTTTCCGAGATATACTTTACTTCCGACAATGCTTTGTAGATAAAGAAAGTTGTGTAGCCAGTGAAAGAGGACATCCGACATCATCACGCTGAATTGGCCGTCCCAATCGCCCGACGCAAACCCCATTGAGAATGTGTGGTCAATCATTAAGCACAAGCTTTGCGGTAAAAAGGTATACACATTTAAGCAGCTATCACGAGAAATTCGGACAATATGGAGGTCTTTGCCGAAGGAATATGCAAAAAAACTCGTTCAAACTATGCCCCGACGATGCCAGGCGATCATTGACGCAAATGGAGACTGGACAAGTTACTAAGTTTTTTGCATTAATCTATCATTCATTAACTCTAATTAAATGTAAAAAAAATAGTATAAATATATTCTTAAATAAAAAATGCGAGACACGCTCTTACTTGACCGACTGTATATTAAACATAAAAAAAATATTGAAAAAATTGTAATCCAATTTTTTGTTTGTTTTTACATGCTTTTTTCACAATAAATTTCTTATTAAGCGAGCTAGCACATAATGTAAATTTTTTTACCCCTTATCGCACCCCTTTTTTATCAACATTTTTGTCCGTTAGCTCATTAACCGTTTAAGCTAAATACACATTTGGACTATAACTTTCTTAAAAAATACTCAGGGTAAAAACAATTATTTTTGCGATAACTCTTAATAGTGCCGTATATTTTGTTTTTTTTTGGTGTAAGAAGTTTTTTTATTTTTTAAAAAAATCGTTTTTTTTTGTTTTGTTATTGATTTTTTTTTTTTTTTGAAAATGGCTTATTTATTTTTTTCTAAAAATGAACTATAGTGGAATGTATCAGCGGTATTTTTTTGGTATGTTAATTTTAAAATATTTACCTCTAAACTAAAAAATAACGGCAACATACTTAAGGGAAGTGTACTGCCCCTTAATTCATCTGCTGGGGAGTATTTTATTACTGTATTTAAAAGGCTTAGAATTAAGGTTAACAACTCCAAATGTCTCGGGTCCAAATCTTGCTTTAAAAGTCCAAAAACATCAGTGGCTACTACATCAGGGGGTACACTATCGTCAGAGTCTAGAATTAAAAGAAACTGTATGAGAAAGTTTTGCGATAGTAGTTTTTATTGCTTTTTGTAATTTTCTCGACGTTTTAAATAAAAAAAAGGTAATTCTCACGCAAAAATCTGACTGCTTATGCGGTAAATTTTTCGAAAGTATGATGATATAATGCGTGTCTAAAGTTCACTCCCTCCCTTAAAATATTAACTAGAAATTTGGAACACTTAAATAACATAACCCAAATAATTTTTTGGTATATATTTGATATTGCCTTCTCAGTGGCGCACCCAAAATTTTTCTTGGGGGAGGCTGAGCCATGGACGGCCACTGTATTTTTTTATGGTCTATGGCCTATTATGGCGTATTTAGCTTTTTAACAGTAAAGGGTGCAGGGTGTAGCCAGACTTTTTAGCAATTTTACTAAGCAAGTTTAGCGCCGCAGTCAATTTTGATTAGAATTTTCAAAGTCACGCATTTTCACGTCGAAATTTGAAAAAAAAAATAAAAAAAAAAAATCCAATAGACAGAGGAAATAAGAAAATCCTAAATTTTCGCATTTCCCAGACACATCAGAACTTGCAGACATGTAAATAATTTTATAAAATATATTAATTAAAATTGTAATTACAATATTAATATCACATTTTGCTTAACAACTTTAGCGAAGCAGGCAATTTTTTTTACAGTTCACATTTTTACAGGATAAGCAATATCCAAGAATTCAAAAAGCAAACTATTTTATAAAATTGCAAATGAGTAAAGAAAACCTCTTAAATTATAACTTATCTTTTTTAGAAATCTTATTTTTTTTTACATTTCCCCGACACCTCAGAATTTAAAATGTAAATAATCTTATAAATCTCTTAATTAAAATTGTAATATCACATCATTGGTAATCAAGTTTAGCGCCGTAGGCGAAAAATTTTACAGTTTACAGTATTCAGGACAAACATTTTATAAGAATTCGAAAAGCAAATTATTTTTATAAATTTTCAAAAAGTAGGTGAAACCTCTTAAAACACAATTTATTATGCTTAGCGCCGCAGGCAATTTTTTTTAGAAATCTTAAGTTTTTGCATTTCCCAGACACCTCATAATAATTTGACATGTAAATAATTTTACACAATCTGTTAATTAAAATTGTAATATCACATTATTGCTTATCAAGAAAATTTTAAGATTTTATAGTTTTTCCGCATAAGCAAATTATTTTATAAAACTTCAAATGGGACGTAGAAACCTCTTAAAATACAACTGATCATGTTTAACACTGCAGGCAAAAATCTTTAGAAATATTAATGCTTCACATTTTCCAGTTTGATTGATCATCATTTTATAAAATCTATTAACAAACTGAGATATTAGCGCCGCAGGCGATTTTTTTAAAGCTAACAAGCAAAATAGTTAAAAAGTCATTTTAAAAACATTAAATTTGAGGGCTGGGGGGGGCTTTTTTATTAAAAATAGCATTTATATACAGGAGGGGTGATTTACATAAAAAAGTATGAAAAAAAGTTTCTATAAACATGTCCAATAACGGCTCTTAAGGGAGACCCCGGTTTTTATTTAATAACTCACGAACCCTAACAGCTATAGCAGCAAGGTTTTGCATGTAATCTAACCTAAATAAGGCCTATCGTAGCATGTTATTTCATTGTAGTTATTTTAATTAGGGGCGTTCGAAACGGAGGGGCCTAGTTTTGTTGTGAGAATATGATTCCCCACGTAAAACTAAATAAAAAAGGTAGCCTAGTCTAGGATCAAATGTTTTCGACTATATTATATTTATCGTGATATTTATTTGTTTATTAGGCAATATATTAAAAAGTCATGGGTAGTCGGACTACCGTAGTCCTAAATAAGGCTTAAGCTTGTGCTAGGCACTATTACACGACCGCCTTTTCATTTAAAAAAATGTTTCCCCTGTCTCAATTTTGAGCCCTAAGCATCTCAAAAATATAAGTAAATGTTATTTACGTGTTAAAAATTTCAAGCTGCTCAAAAGTTAAGGGGGGGCGGACTTTTGACACGCTGTGTATATCCTTGGAAACCTGACAAACACAATAACTCGAAAACTTTTTGAACTAATTATTTTAAAAAAATAGGCAGAAAGACCTCTGGTCTATTATAATATATAATATAACAGCCTTTTGGTTTTACCAATAAAGATTTATAAATTAAAAAAAAAATCTTCATTGATTTTCTACCCAAATTCTCTCCTGGGATTGTTTTTGATAACGGTTTTTTAATTTTTTTTAAAAATAAATATTGTTTCTTTTTTCTTTTTTTTTTTTGTTTGTTTTTTTTGTTATTATGAACTACCTATATTTTTTTTGTAAAATTTTTATTTCATTTTTTTTCTTATATTTTTATTTCAGTATTATTTTTTGGTTTTTTTATTCTTTGCAAAAAGCTAAATAAGAAATTTAAATACCTAGGGCTAGAGCTTGAATATAACTCGGCACAAGGGGCTCTTCTTTTTGACTTAAATAAACAAATAGGGCTTGAGCTGCCTCAATACGGAATCCTTCTCCTATAAATCTGTGCACTAGCCTTGGTTGACCCTTATTTAGGGCCGTAACTAGTTCGTAAACTACCTGTTGATTGATGGCCGGCCCTGGTCGAAAAAACCATCCTTGTCCTATTTCTTCTACATCTAAAAACAAAAAATATATATCAAAATTAAAAAATTATTATGTCTACTCCAAAGTTTTTTATTCAAGCATTTTATTTATAAAAAATAGCTACAATTGTTTCGACCCTTGAATTTAGGGTCATCTTCAGGCTAAAATAGTCAAAAAAATAAAAACAAACAACACGGACTATTAGCTTGAAGCTAAATTGGTGTATGTTTATAATGTAGTCCGTATTGTTTGTTTTTAATTTTGACTTTTTGACTGAAGATGACCCTAAATTCAAGGGTCGAAACAATTGTAGCTATTTTTTATAAATAAAATGCTTCAAAAACTTTGGAGTGGACATGATAATTTTTTAATTTTGATTTATCAAAACTCCAATATGAGAATGGATCTCGATCACAGTTATTTAAAAAATATATATACAGTGCGGTCCAAAAGTCACCCCCCCCCCTCTTAATTTTTGAACGAGTTGAGATATCGATTTCAAATTTAGAACTCTTAAATAAGACCACTTAAACTATATTTAAGCATATATTTGATACTTTTATCTCTTAAAATGTGGGCAGGGGGCATGGTGGGAAATTTTTTTAAATAGAAAGGGGGGTCGTCCTATACATCATTTTAAAGTCTTTAAAATTCTCTATATAATCATATATTTTTAAATTTTTTAAACGTGTTTTTTAAGGTTTTGATTTTTCAGTTTTTTGTGCTAAAAAAATAAAGTTTTTTTTTGTTAATTTTTATTTATGTCAACTAAAATTAGTTGAAAAGTATAATTTACTTTTTTTCATTATGAAATTAGGCATTTTTAAAAAATTGTTTGGATTTTTTAGAGAAATTTTGACAAAAATGCCCATTTTCAAGTCTGTTTTAAACCCAAAAAAAATGTTAAAAAAATAAAAAATATACAGTTAAATGGAGAATTTTATAAGCTTTAAAATGATGTATCACACGACCCACCTTTCCATTTAAAAAAATGTCGCCCCATGCCCCCCTGCCCACATTTTTAGAGCTAAAAGTATCAAATATATGCCTAATGATAGTTTAAGTTGTCTTATTTAAGAGTTCTAAATTTGAAGTCGATATCTAAACTCGTTCAAAAGTTAAGAGGGGGGGGGGTGACTTTTGGACCGCTCTGTATTTTGTGTATAGTGTGTCTTCTGATTGAGTGCACTATACTACAAAATTACCATTTTTGCAATACTTTTATTTAAGCTAACTTCTATCGAAAACAAAATTGTGATTCTAGAGGGCGCTAATTGTAATAATGATTCTTGATTATAATTATTATAATTATTAATAATTATTAACTAAACGTAAAAACTTTTTAGGTAAAGTGGTCTTTTCGTAAGATTTACGAAATAAGTTATTGTGTTAAACACAATGTGTGCACTCAATCCGGGGATACAGTGTACTACTATGCATCTGTCTCTACGTCTCTACGTTAAAAAATATGAAAAAGAGTTCCTATAAAGGTTGGTCCGGAAATGATTTCTAAGGGAGCTACGACCCTTCTAAGGGTACATGTAAAAAGTAGTTTTTATTTAATAGTTCTGGAACCACCCTGGTAGAAAAGTACATAAATCTAACTTAACATAACATTAGATTAGTCACATTTTTATGTTTAGTCTGAAACGTTATACAAAAACGTTATAAAATATATCAATCTAACCTTAAAACCTAACGTTTGACAAAAGCGTTATAAAATACATAAATCTAACGTTAGTTTCCTAACTAAATTCTAACGTTTTTCTAACTTTAAATATTTTTTAAATTTCCATTATTAATACGTAAGACATAGTAGAAAATACTTATTTCAGACAGCTATGTGCCTAGGTTTGATAATTATTTATTCTTTCTATAAGTTTAAATAAATATCCCCCAAAAGTCAAAATTATAGTAAAAAATATTTTAAGATTCTGAATGTATAAATAAATATTAACTAACTAAATATAAAGTTTTTCTGAGAGGTAAACGTATTTATCGAAGTATAACAGGATATTACACGAAAAAATTTAGGGCCATTTTTTAAATAAATTTAACGAAATGATGTTTAAAAATATAATGATTGCTAAACGTTAAAAAGCGGGACATTTGCAAATATTTTATAACGTATTTTTATACAGTTTTCTAACATTAGAAAAACGTTATTCTAACGTTAAATTTCGTCTAGGGCATACTAACAAATATTTGCACATGCCTTAACATTGATAAAGGCTATAATTTCATGTAATTTTTGTTTGGGGGCTATCCATATATTACGTAAAGCAATTTTTCGAAAATTTTGACCCCCTCCCCCCTGTGTCACAAACTGTTACATTTACTAACACCCCCCTATAGCTACGGCCCTGTGTTTTTTCACGTCGACAAACGGCATTACAGATCTCTCTATTTCTTCAATTTCTGAAAATTTACTCAAATCAGCGTCCGTTACGTAACATTTTCCAAGTCATATATTTGATATAAGAAAATAGAAATTTATAATTATTATTAAAAGTTATATAATTTTTAAGTCGTTTAAAAAAAAATAAAAAACTGTAAAGTCCTGTTTTATTCACAAATTTTTGTAAAAAATAAACAAATTTGCTTAAAAATTATTCGTATACCGTCTTGAATCTAAATTGAATGAAAAACTGCAAAATTAGAAAAAAATTAGACACAGAAAAAACACAAGCAAAAACGGCGTACGAAAAATATTCAGATTTACTGATAGAAAAATAGAAAAATCAACTTTATTTAAATAGGCGTCCGGCGATTATTTTAAAATTGGTCTTAAAATGTTCGTAAAACAACACGGGATTAATATTTACGCAAAAAATCCCATGGGAAAACACCTTTCAATTAATATTGCTTCCAACCTAGGGAACGTTCAAATAACGTAACGCAAATTTTGATAATTTTGGACCCCACACCCCTGTAACGCTATTTTCCTATACCATTAACATGGGCGTAACACTCCAAAATGACCCCCACCCCTCCCTAGGAGCGTTACGTAATACTTGAACGTTCCCCTACCGTGGATAGCTCAAATTTGAACTATCACAAACTACCGTGAACTAGTTTTTAAATAACATTTAAAAAATATAATACTTACTTACTGGTACGTAAAGAAGTAACAAGCTCTCTAACAGCTAAAAGTTCTTTTTCAGAAATATATACTTTTTCGTTACGACGTAGACAGCTAAATCTAAAAAAAGGTCTCTATATTTAAAATATCGAATAATATTTTAATGTGTTTTCAATGTAATAATAGTATATTATTCAATGAGCGTATAATAATTGCTATTAATCAATGAGGGTGAACTTTGGGACACGAGCCGAAACCCGAATGATTAATAGCTATTATACGCGAGTACAATTCTATACTTTATCCACGGTCGTTTTAAATTTAAACGGTTTATTTTTACAGACCCGTGATTAATAGGCCCATTAATCACGGCCGTGAATAAAATAGTTATTATTGTATAAAGCGTCATTGCTAAATCTCGGGTTGGCGCCTTAATCTGCAATTAGTAATTGATTGAAATACTTTTTAGATTTTCAGTCTGGGAACCTCGTATTTCCAACTTTATTTTTCTGTCATAGATCCGTGTACAACACCTTAATAAGGGAAAGGCTTTTGTCGACAGACGCATTTAAAAAAAAGTTTTCTGGCCAAAAATCGAAAATGTTGCTTACATTTTAAAATGTTAATACATTTTTTAACCGATTTTCGTTAATTTTGGCCGCGCAGGAAAAATTCTGACCCATAGTGCATTCGTGGCAGATCCAATATGGATGGCGTCACAATTTTAAAAATGTCAATATTTTATACCGAAAATTAGTGATCAAGTATTTTTAAGGTCGCTGAAACGAAATAAAAGTTTTCTAGATGTGGATTAATATAAGTAATACATGTTACTTTTTAACCGACTTCCAAAAAGGAGGAGGTTATCAATTCGACGTGTGACTTTTTTTTTATGTTTGTTCCCGCATAACTTTGGAACGGAAGAACGGAATTTGATGAAACCTTTTTCTACTTAAAGAGGACATTTCTGAGGTGGTTCCGTTTTAATTTGACTCTCGGATAATGCCGGGTAAGCCGGATAATAAAGATAAATCTAATCGTTTTAACGCAATTAAAACCAGCTTAATTTGGTTCTAATACCAACCAAATTTTTAGAAAATGATCGGACAACTCGGATAAGTCGGATAACTTGGTTAAGGGGTCACTCAAATATTACGGCAGGCTAAAAATCTTTTAAATGCCGCTAAACTTGATTCTGTGGACCTGCAATATTAAATACCAAGAGAAACCT
This sequence comes from Brachypterus glaber, assembly GCA_958510825.1. Lineage (NCBI taxonomy): Eukaryota > Metazoa > Arthropoda > Insecta > Coleoptera > Kateretidae > Brachypterus > Brachypterus glaber. Next base: position 61,512,563 of record OY294044.1, on the reverse strand, counting down.
ATAAAATTTGTGATTATACCATAAGGCGCTATTTGATTATTACTTAACGCTTAAAGTTTTACAAAGATTTTATTTAGTATCTCGTTTAACATAAGGTTGGTTGGACTCTTGGTCGCTGAAATAAAAATACTACTAAATTTATTTTTTAGAAATTTATCTTTAAGATAATAACGCCACAACGCACTAATAGTGCGTTGTGACGTCAGCAGCTTGCCGAGATGGAAGGACAACTATAATTTAGCTTAGATGACCTTACAGATCTACAAGTTCTGACTCTAAAAAGTAAAAAATAAAAACTTTTCGCAAAAAAAAATTAACCGATTTCTGTCTCTAAAAAGTAAAAAATAAAAAATAAGTCGGTACCAATTTCACAGCAAACAATTTAACAACATAAATAATTTTTAGTATTTAATTTAGGGAGTGTTGAAATTGGCACCGGCTTATTTTTATTTTTTACTTTTTGGAGACAGAAGTCGGTTCATTTTTTTTGCGAAAAGTTTTTATTTTATATTTTAATAAACTAATATTGTCCTCGCTCTATAACAAATATGATGCTAATAATTAAATAACAATAAACTAAAATTGTTGTAGAATTTATCACACCCAACCTTGTCAGAATAAATAGGAATATATTATAAATTTAGAAAATATAGACAATTTTAGTTAGTTTCTTTCAATAAGCCGCATCTTCAAAATGTATAGTATTCAGTGCCTATTTGTTTTAACGCTGGTGTTATATTTTACCATCCCGGTTGAACCCTATAAGATACGTAATGTCGATGATGTGTGTTATAAAAGCAAATGTATCGTACATCCAGAAAAATTCGCAGTGCCAGTTATATTTGCCACCAGGGCAGCTGAACAAAATTCAGAAGAAAAAGATGAAGAAAAAGAACCAGCACCGTACGAAATTCCCGTTGAACTTCTAAACCAATTTTGGACAATGGGCGAAACCCTTCCGATGGAACAAACCATAAAAAAGCTGCCTGATATAGAAATGCCTCCTGTAATTGAAGACCTCATGGCTAAGGAACAGTCGGAGATAACCAAAGAAAGTGAAGATATTCATGCTGAGGAATTGGAAGAATATAATCATATACCCAAAGAATATCCTCAAGATATTCAATATTCTGAAGATGAGCGTGATGCCCAAGCTGAAGCTGAAGCTCTGGCCAACGAAGGATCGGAAGAATCACAAGAAAATGTTAGTGGAAAATACAAAAGACAATATAACAAAGAAGAACATAAAAAGGTGGAAACTGCGACAGATAAAAGTGTAACAGAAAAAGTTGAAACGAAAACTGAAAAAGTAGAAGCTGCAACTGACAAAGAAGAAACTAAACCTAAAACAGTCGAAGCTAAACATGAAAAAGTAGAACATAAACTTGAAAAAGTTGAAGCTAAACCTGAAAAAGAAGCTTCAAAAAACTACAGCTTGTCGGAAAAAGTGCCGAAAGTGCCAGTGGTGAGCCGCATGAGCGATCACACGTCAAAAAACGGGAAGCGCCGGTTACACCCCTCTGGAGACAGTATTTTAGAAGAATTAGTGCGGGCAATGTAGTCAGCTGTTTCGTTTTTGCCCTTGTTGTGTGTTTAGCTGCAGTTTTGTTTTTAATTTCTGTAACATATTTGTATAGACATAAACTTTTTTTATAAATTTAATTGGAACTGATTTTAGTATTTAATAAAATATAATTTTAAGCTTGATTGGTTTTTCTTTTTTTTTTCAGCCCTGATTAGTAAGTACCTATCTAATTTAAAAATAAGTTTTCCTCAAAAAAAATAAATAAATAAATAAATAAATAAAAAAAAAATAAAAAAATCGATTTTAAATTAGTATATTATTATTATGAAATCAGTTTGCCAGTCGCAAATAAATTTTATATACCATATTTTATATGTACTATTTTAACTACAGGTTTCATAATATTTTCAAAGAAACACTAAATAGAAAAACAAAAGCATTCGGGTTTCATAATATTTTCAAAGAAACACTAGTGTTGTAATGTGAGCATTATTATAGTCAAATTAAAGTCGCAAGCAAGTTGCAAAACAAGTTTACACTACGATATTTCAATACGCTTTGACACAGAGACTTTAAATTTGAAACACATTTTCTCTACTACTAGAAAATCTCTGTTCCAAATTTTAAGTCTCAGGGTCAAAGCTTTCTTGAAATATCGTAGTGTAAAGTTGTTTTGCAATTTGCTTTGGACTTTAATTTGACTATAAACCCAAATGTATGCTTGGTACTAAGTAGAACGTAGATAGTTAATATACTATAGTTCTCTTTGTGAAAAAAGTATACTTTGGGGCCCGAAAGCACTAAACCAACGTAAACGCAAACCAACACAAAAAAATCAAACAAAAATAGCAACAGAAAAAAATACGACTAATTTCCGCAAAAAATGATTATCATTTTCTAATTCAGGGGGTCCAAATAGGCAGAATATACTTCACTTCTAACGATAACAGATTTCCATGTTTTATTTGCGTGTCCGGGAATTTTGTGACCACGATAACTCAAGAACGCTTTGGTCTAAAGACTTCAAATTTGGACCACAGGATGATTATCCAAAGTTCTAGGCTGGGATTGTTTTTGGTAAAAATCGGATTGGGGTAAAAGGGTAAAATCGGGTAAAAACGATATTTTTCAAAAACATAGTTTTTTCAATTTATTTTTCGTTTTACGTAAAAAGAAACTTTTTTTTTTGATTTTTTTTTGTGTTACGTAAAAAGAGACTTATGGAATTTTTTTTTTATTTTGTTTTTTGTTTTTGATTTTCATGAACCTAGGGCTATAGGGGAAAGTATTATTTTGTTGGCAGCAGTATTTTTTTATAATTTATATCCCTTCCTTAAAATTTTTAGTAAAAGCCTTTTACGTAAGAAATTGTTGTTTTATATCTTATTATTAAAATAGCGCATATAAGGAGTCTTTCTACCTTCAAATTTTAAAAATATTTTGTTTTATATAGAAAGAAAAAAGATATCATTGTGAAATAAAAAAAAACATAAAAAACAGTGGTCGCCATGATTCCGGCCGTTTGGATCGACTAAAAAAAAAGTCCAAACGGGATATAATTTAGTATTGAAGTCGCTTTAGCCCTATCTAAAAGAAAAAATTTTGCCCCACAAATAACAAAATGACAGACGTTTTTCTTGAAAATTGTTTAAAAAATTTTGAAAAACGTCCGCATTTTATTATTTTTTGGAAAAAAAAAATCTTCTAGTCTAATACTCCGTTTTTTTTTTTTCAGTCGATCTAAACGGCCGGAATCATGGCGACCACCCTTTTTTTGATGTTTTTTCAAACAAAAAATTATGGCAGCGTAAAATTCTATTTTTTTTTGTATTCTTTAAATATAAATAAACATACCTACAAAAAAGGGCCACTTTGTCAATAGCAGCGTTTTCACGTCAACTCTGATGATAAAAAAATAACAAAATATTTTTAAAATTTGAAGGTAGAAAGACCCCTAATTAAAAAAACATTTTAGAAAAAAAAGTATCGTGGCGACCACTGTTTTTTTATGTTTTTTTTTAATTTTTGGCAAAAAATGGCACTTTAAAAATCATTTTTTTATCATTTGTATAAACATACCTACAAAATTTCACAATGATATCTTTTTTCTTTCTATATAAAACAAAATATTTTTAAAATTTGAAGGTAGAAAGATCCCTTAATTAAAAAACATTTTAGAAAAAAAAATGTATTTAGTAGGAGTATTATACGTTATACTTATGACCCCGGAAAATGAAAATTTTTGTTCAAAATCAAATTTGTTTGTATCATAGTACAACGCACTATGATATGTTATACATAACTTTTAAAAATGTCCGATTGTCTGTCCGTATGTCACGTTTTATTGTCCTCACTTAAGAAAAATTTAATCCGATCGAAAATTTTAGGAAATATAAATCTTGCTAAGGACGTGTTGACACGACGTTTATTGAAATTAACCCCCCCCCCCCCAAAAAATTAAATTATTATATTAAAAGATCAACCGTACCAATTTAAAAAAAAATCCATTCAAAAACAAAAAAAAAACTTATAAGGCGCTAAGCTTTTAAAAAGTCGAAAAAAAAATGAAAAGGCGATAAACGTAACTGGCTAATTACCTTAAGAACAGAATAGAATGAATAGAATTCTATTCATTAAACGAGTCAATCATACCAAATTTGAAAAAAAAAACATTTAATAACAAAGATCCCATATAGCACCGGTCGTCCATTGGACGTCCATTTTAAATCCCTTTTAAGTACATTGGTCCACGGACTAATAATGGATGTACTGTGTACGTCCATATATTTATATCCTTTGTATTAGTGGACGTCCATTCAGTGTCCATTTACGCCCATAATTTCAGCTCTCTACGTTTATTCTAAGTGGGTGAAACAAAGAGAGGGTAAACTTAGCCTTATACGCGTATGGGGGGTGGTGGGAAGATAAGGGGCGATGTAAAATTTATTTTAAAATTTGATTATCACTGGATGAGTATGTAACCTAATTTTAGTTTTAAATTATCTAGTGGGTTTTTTAAATTTTAGGGTTGGGGGGTAAGTTTTATATAAAATTGTATTGTCAGACGAGCATGTGTACTAAATTTTAGCTTACTAAGTATATTCGTGTCAAAAAAGCCTTTGGCAGATTTGCCCTAAACAAACAAACAAAAACAAACATTGCAAGTTAAATAACAGTTTTTCACAGTCGCAAAGACCAGTTAAGTAAGCAAAAAAGCAAGTCCTATGGATGCTGAATGGATGGTTCGAACGGACACCTTATGGATGTCATCTGGACTCTGAACGGATGTCCATGGGACATGTGCTATCTGGGATGTTATAGGGGGTGCTATAAAAAAAAAACTAGAAATACAATTTAAATAAGTTTAGCTTAAAATTTCATCACGAAAAAAGCTACTTGCAACTGCGAGGAGGTTACTATACAGGATGTCCTATCTAAAACAGATCAATCGTTTTTTGGCGCTATTATTAGAGCTTTCGAAAATAAATTTGTCAGTTAATTTAACCGTGCATTAACAAAAGTTTTCTTCTAGTTTTTGTTTTTGATATAGCTTATTTGACACCATTTGTATATACAATTTTAATTTAAATACTAAAATTGAAAAAATATTTTTATTCTTTTTACATTGATCAAATAATGTTTCATAATTTGTATTTAAATTATAATTTCATTTGGAATAATCCTAATTTATTATTTTGTTAAAATTACAATTATTTGTTCATTAGCTTCTATGGTTAAGGGTTTCACACACCCAAACTGCCCCTTGATTTGTAACTATTGTATTTTTTAATACTTTTATCTAAATAAAGTTCATTTAAGCTTTTTTTGTTACTCCTTGTGGTACTTTTACGTTAGGGCATATCCACAGGCTCGCATAAAAATACAGTACATAACAATGCGATGCCGTGATTGGCTTGATGTGCCGCCATGTATCTTGTAAGCCTATCACGGCATCGCATTCTTATGTTTTATGTTTTTATGCAAGCTTCTGGATATGCCTTTAGCCGTATGTTATAAGTGTTTAATGTTTACACCCAAGTTTTCTAAATTTTGACAATTTATATGACATTTATCCAGACTATAGTTTTGATATTTAATTCGCGAAACCCTTCCCAGGTAGCAAGGGATGTTATATTACAAGAAATTAACATCACTTTTGGGTGTATTTTTAAACTAAATCATAACATCACATAATATTGAAAAATAACATGTATTTAACATCACATTTGCAACGTAACACGTGTGATGTGACAAACATGTTATTTAATAACAAATATTTAACAACGCTGTGAATATATCGCATGTCACATATTAACGTGGCTTTCACCGACGTTCGAAGCAAAAAAATCGATATAAGATGATGTTGATAGAGTAAATTATTATAAGGAAATTGTATACACATTATACGATTTCCAATGGATAGGGGGCTCTGCCGGGCTTCCAAAGACCACGGACACGGATTAAAGGAATATATTCTTCGCTTAATCTGCAATTTCGTATTTAGAATATCTGTTTCAATCTGTGATTGTTTCAATTACTGATTGATTTTAAATCCGATTTTTTTATAGGGTTATAGCGTTTTTAATGGTTTTAATTTAGAAAAAGCTAATATCCTAGGATATTATTTAAATATTAAAGTAACAGTAACGGCATCCATAAGATATTATATATGACAGGAATGTGGATTTATGATGTCACAAACACGTTATTTTCGGGATGTCATTGTGTGATGTTATTAGGGGCGGACTTAGGACATCCCCACCATGCTACATTCTTGTTAAATGAGACTACAATCTTAACATCACATGTCACATGTGGCTTTCACGTGAATGTCATGTTATTTTGCTACCTGGGTTAGCTGCAATCAAAATAAGTGAAATTCAGGGAGTTCAAATATACATAAATTAAAGAATAGCTTAATATAATTAATAATTATATAATCATTTTTTTTAATTTGTATTTTGCTTTTTGGTATATATTGTGACATCAAATTTATTCCAATACTTCCCTATTACCCTAAAAAGCACCAACTCCAAATTTAATAAAACTGAAAACTCGAGAACGTTTTGAGCGAAAGACTTCAAATTTGGATCTTAAGTTTATTATCCAAAGTTCTAGGCTGAGATTGTTTTTGGTAAAAATCGGTGTGGGGTAAGGGGGTAAAATAGGGTTAAAACAAGTTTTTTAAAAAACATTAATTATTTTTCTTTTTCTTTTGTTTTTCGAAAAAAGGAACTTTTTTTTGAAAAAAACAGTTTCATATTTTTTTTTTAAGAAGAACTTTTTTTTTATTTTGATTTCAATTTTTTTTTTTTCGTTTTTCAAAAAAATTGTTTTAATTAACCAAGACTTACAGAGGAAAGTATTATTTTGTTGGAAGCAGTTTTTTTTTGTTTCCGGAAAACCTAGCGTCATACAAAAACTATAATAATGCAAAAAGAAACTGTTTATTAATGCTTTACACCCTTCTAATTTCATTTTAATATATTTGGTAATAAAAAATTTATTTGGAGTTACTGCTTTTTAGCTTAGTAACAGTCCCTTATTTTGGAGATACCGTAATTTTCATAAGTCTATAACTAAATAAATAAAGCTGTTTACTTAAATTTGATGGGTTCACCAAGTAGCCCATGGAAATGCACAACTAAGTGTAAGGTTAATGAAAAATCCACAAAAATTGGAGTTGCGGCTTTTTAGCTTTAATAATAACGCCAAAAAACAATTGATCTGTCTTTGCTGGGACACCCTGTAGAATGCGAAGCAGTATATATCTTCACGACTAGTTTGAATTTTATATTTTAAATTATTTAAAGTAATTAGTTTCTAATTAATTAGGTCTGTAATTGATTAGTTTAGTGGTGAATTTTTTGCTGACAAAAATAAAAGTAATGTTTTTAAATTATTAAATATTTCGTAATATTTTTAATTATAAACAATATTTTTTAGTGCATTAAACTTTTATTTTTTGCTGTTTTTTTTTTATATTAAAAATAGTTTTTCTAATATTAAAAAAAATAATATACCTAATTTTTGGGATTTGGATTATATTTTTATGCAATATATGTATATTGAAATATAAATATACAAAGCGTGTCAAAAGTCCGCCCCCCTTTAACTTTTGAACGACTTAAGATAACAACTTGAAAGTTGGAACATATAAATAACATAACCCGAATTTTTTTTGTGTACAGGTTGTCCCAGAATGTTTCCAAAATCTCTTAGTGGTGTGTATTTCTCCTTAAAATAATGCCACAAGTTCATATAAAATTTTTGGGTACGGCCCCCCTGTCTGAGATATTTGCCCACAAAGATGAAATAGAAAAATAATTTTTTTTGGATAACTTTTTTACTTTTTGATATTTTTTAACAATTTTTTTTTACGGTTGTTTAAAAAAATTAATGCGCATCGAATGATTTTAACAGAAGTTTCGAAAGTTATCAGAAAATCCAGGAGCGGACTTCCGGTATGGTTCCGAACCTCTAAGTTTTTTAGGGTTAGACATTTTAGACTTTTGATTACTTATTTTACATTCTGTGAGCAGTTTTGATCAAAAAAGTACTCTACGCAAAATTCTATAAAATGAAGCTTTTCTGAGAAAAAGACATTTTAAATCCAAGGCAGGAGGCGCGTAAAACAATATTTTTATATTTTTTAAAAATTGCTATAAATTATTTTAAAAATCTTTGTATCTTATCAAAATTAAATAACAAGTTCCTATGAAAATTTTGACTAGGGCTCCCTCCTTTGAGATATTCGCCTCTTGGATTTTATTTTTATCTAAGGGACGAATATCTCAAAGGAGGGGGGCCCTAGTTGAAAAGTTTATATGAACTTTTTTACTTTATTTTGATGAGATACAAACATTTTAAAAATAATTTATAGGTTTTTTAAAATAATATCATATAAAAATATTTTTTTACAGTCCTTCTGCCTTTGGGTTAAAAAAGTGCATTTTTTTTCGGAAAGGCTTCATTTTATCGAATTTTGCATAGAGTACTTTTTTGATCAAAATTGCTCACTGAATGTAAAAAAATAACTAAAAGTCTAAAATTTCTAACCCTAAAAAACTTAGGGGTTTCGAACCATAACGGAAGTCCACCCCTGACGTTTCTGATAAGTTTCGAAACTTTTGTTAAAATTGATCGATGCGTATTAATTTTCTTAAAAACCTCTAAAAAAATTGTTAAAAAATATTCAAAAGTAAAAAAGTTATCCAAAAAAATGTATTCAATTTCATCTTGGAGGGCAAATATCTCAGAGTAGGGCGGCCTTAGCCAGAAATGTTATATGAACTTATAGCATTATTTTGAGGAGATACTCCTAAGAGATTTTGGAAACATTCTGGGACACCCTGTATATTGGAATGCTTAGGGGGCACAATGGAGGCGGGGGGCAAGGTTTTTTTTTTAATAGAATGGTGGGTCGCGTGATACATTATTTTAAAGCTTATAAAATCTCTGTTTGCCCACATATTTTATTTTTTCGAAACAATTTTTGGGAGTTTAAATAGGGTTAAAAATAAAAAATTTTGTCAAAATTTGTCTAAAAAAATGAAACGATTTTTGAAAAATGGTTTATTTTCTGATGCAAATACATCAGTTATACATTTAAACTAATTTTGAATGTTATAAATAAAATTTTACAAAAAAAATCTTAAAAATCACATTTTTAGCAAAAAAAAATGAAAACCTTAAAAATAAAGTTTAAAAAATTGAAAATTATACAGTCGAAACAACAATTTTATAAGCTTTAAAATTATGTAAAACGCCTGAAAAGTATGTCAAACAGTCTTAAATTATACGTTGTGTTGCTACCGCAAATTTCACAGATCCCAACTAAAAAAGCAAAAAGTTTAGGGAAACCCGGAAATACCCGGTATATAAATTCTATTGGATTTTTTTTTAAAAACTCGTAAATTTGGACGTTTTGTTATTTAAATAATATATTAATATAATCAAAAATTTCTAATTAGAAACACATCATTTTAATTTTGTTTAATACAGAAAACCCTACCTGTGAAAAATGCTGACAAATTGCAAATAAATTATTACTGCATTGCATTTAATTTTAATATAAATACCAAAACTTAAACAGAAAATCATTAAACCTTGTCCAGCAAGACTCAAGTCAACATGCGAGTCTGCCCAGCATTAATTCTTGCCTTTGTGGCCTACGTTTCGGCAAAAGAAATTGGCGCAGCATCAAAAGAAATTGAAACTACTGAAGCCGTAAAAGCCGAAAGTCCATCTCAAATCGAAGTAAAACCCGTCTCTGAAGATGCTCCCGTTGTTGAACCTTCCAACCTCGTTGGTGCCGAAGAAACTATGGATTTAGCAACTGCTGAGGCAGACTCTGAACTTAACAGAAAGAAGAAATCTACCACTACCACTTTCTGCATTGAAATCAAACCTAGTGGAACTGCAAAACCATTCCAAGTCTGTGAAGATAACAACCCGTATCCAGCAGCCCAACCTGAAGCAGCTCCAGAACACTACACGACTCCAGCTACAAGTTACGCTGCTCCAACCCAAAGCTACAGCTCCCCAGCCCATGAAGCGCATCCATACAAGGCAACTGCAGCAGCCCAAGCTCAGGAAGAATCTTACTCTTCTCAGAGCAAACCAGCTGCAGCTTATGGAAGTTCTACCAAGACATATGCTGCTCCAGCTGCAGCTTATGGAAGTTCTACCAAGACATATGCTGCTCCAGCACCAGCTTCTCATGCACCAGCTCCATCAAAGCCTTATGTACCCCACGCTAGACCTGTTCCTTACTACCGGGAAGCAGAGGACAATAACGATGAAATGATGACTGATGAGGAAATAGCCCACCACCAGATGATGAGAGAGATGGGATCGGGTGCTGAATCCAAAGCACGTACATTACAGCTAATCGATGCCCTGAAGGACCACAAAAAAGGTCATGGTATGATCATCACCTGTCAACCCAGTTTCGCCGGATATGCTGGTGGCGGTTACGGAGGCGGTTATGGAGGAGGCTATGGAGGTAATTATCGCTCAGCTGGTTACGAATATAATGCACCATGTGCTGCAGGCTATCAAACTTCAGATTACAGAAAACCATCATACCCCATGGCGACCACTGCTTCATATGGAGCTCCACAACAGTACAAAGCTCAAAGTTATGGTCAAGCCCAAGGTTACTCTGCTCATCCACAAGTATACAAGGCACCAGTACAACAGTATGCACCAGCAGGTCAACAGTACTCAGCACACCAACCTGCACCAGTCCTGCCTTACAAGGCACCAGCAACTTACTCTGCCCAATCTCAGGAGTATGGTGCCCAATCTCATGGATACGCTGCTCCAGCTGCCCAATCTCATGGATACGCTGCTCCAGCTCCTCAATCTCATGGATACGCTGCTCCAGCTCCTCAATCCCATGGATATGCTGCACCCGCTCCCCAATCCCATGGATACGATGCTCCAGCTCCACAATCCCAAGGATATGCTGCTCCAGCTCCCCAATCTCATGGATACGCTGCTCCAGCTCCTCAATCCCATGGATATGCTGCACCCGCTCCCCAATCCCATGGATACGATTCTCCAGCTCCACAATCCCAAGGATATGCTGCTCCAGCTCCCCAATCTCATGGATATGCTGCTCCAGCTCCCCAATCCCATGGATATGCTGCTCCAGCTCCCCAATCCCATGGATATGCTGCTCCAGCTCCCCAACCCCATGGATATGCTGCTCCAGCTCCCCAATCCCATGGATATGCTGCTCCAGCTCCCCAACCCAATGGATATGCTGCCCAAAGCTATGCAGGTCCAACCTCAGTTTACCAGGCTTCAAGCCACAGTGAAGCAGCACCAGTCCAACCAGGCTATTCTGCACCAGCCCCGACTGCTCCAGTATACCCCCAACCATCTTCAGAAAGTCATGCCTACTCTGATGCTGCTGTGCCTGCTCCTTACTCGCCTCCTCAAACCTACAGAGCAGCTAGCACTAAAGACACTTCAGAAAAAGACCATATAGAGAAGGAGAAGAAAACTTTAGAAAAAATGAATAAAATTACAAGTGAAAGAGCTTCAAATGGAAATTGGGGCGTCGCACAAAAAGAAGCTGCAGCTGAAAGCACTTCAGTAAAGTCCGAGGAAAATAAACTATAAAAGCAATTTAAATATGTAAATAATTTGTAGTATTAATACTTTTTGATACCTTTATAATATAATATTAATTAATACATAAAATGTTTTCAAAAATATCTTTTCCCTTATTTTTGTTTCAAGCATATACAAAATCATAGAACAAATAAGGTACACTACCTAGTTACAGACACATTAAGAGTAAAACTTAACTTTATTCTTCATTATTATTAACAATTTATGCCAATTATCTTAAAAAAATATTTTTAATGGTGCATTGACTACTCAAGAAACGATCTGTATTTTTTTTGTTATTACAAAATCTTCGTGAAAATTATAAACTTAAATAAAAGTAGTGAAAACATGACTACACAGTTACAGACACTCAAAAATAGAAGGTTGCCCAGCTACAGACATAGCGATATAGTTTGACGCGCGGATCTGTGGCTACGGGAAATATGTTTGGAATGTGTGTGCAAGTGGGGGGCCCGTTGTATGCACGCACGCCTTATAATGCTCTTGACGGAAAGAAGAGAGAGCGAATGATTCCTCCCCCTTTCGTCGGAGACTTTCTTTCATGCGGAGAACTATACCCACTTACAGACAATACACAATACCACATTTATGTAAAAAGATTTTTAATATATTAATTATCAAAACTAAAAAATAAACCAAGAAAACTTTAAATAATAACGCAAATTAAAGAAAAATTGTTTTAAATGTGTATTATTGAAAAAATATAACAATTTATATTTTATAATGCAAAAATCAAACGCTAACAAACAGAAACAAAAATAAATACTTATTCTCAATAAAAACATAAATATTAAAAAATAAACATAAATATTAAAGAAACAAACATAAAAATTCTAAATGCAAAAAAAAATAAAAAACAAAAATAAATCAAATTTAGTTTTCTAAAAGGATAAAAATTAAGTTTATGAAAATTCTTTCATTTCTAATATTTTACATATCCCTCTTTTGTTTAATAACTTTGGCGTTCGACCCCATGTTAAGATATCAAATTGATTCTTTTTAAATAGAAAAAAGAGTCTTGTGATACATTATTCTAAAATTTATAAAATTATTTCTTTGACCATATATTTTTATTTAAAAAAACAAAATTGAGGTGGTTAAAAAAAATAAAAAAAAATAGTTTAATAGTTTATTTTGTGATAGAAAAACGTTAATTACTTTTATGTCTGTCTGTCTGTCTGTCTGTCTGTCTGTCTGTCTGTCTGTCTGTCTGTCTGTCTGTCTGTCTGTCTGTCTGTCTGTCTGTCTGTCTGTCTGTCTGTCTGTCTGTCTGTCTGTCTGTCTGTCTGTCTGTCTGTCTGTCTGTCTGTCTGTCTGTCTGTCTGTCTGTCTGTCTGTCTGTCTGTCTGTCTGTCTGTCTGTCTGTCTGTCTGTCTGTCTGTCTGTCTGTCTGTCTGTCTGTCTGTCTGTCTGTCTGTCTGTCTGTCTGTCTGTCTGTCTGTCTGTCTGTCTGTCTGTCTGTCTGTCTGTCTGTCTGTCTGTCTGTCTGTCTGTCTGTCTGTCTGTCTGTCTGTCTGTCTGTCTGTCTGTCTGTCTGTCTGTCTGTCGGTCGGTCGGTCGGTCGGTCGGTCGGTCGGTCGGTCGGTCGGTCGGTCGGTCGGTCGGTCGGTCGGTCGGTCGGTCGGTCGGTCGGTCGGTCGGTCGGTCGGTCGGTCGGTCGGTCGGTCGGTCGGTCGGTCGGTCGGTCGGTCGGTCGGTCGGTCGGTCGGTCGGTCGGTCGGTCGGTCGGTCGGTCGGTCGGTCGGTCGGTCGGTCGGTCGGTCGGTCGGTCGGTCGGTCGGTCGGTCGGTCGGTCGGTCGGTCGGTCGGTCGGTCGGTCGGTCGGTCGGTCGGTCGGTCGGTCGGTCGGTCGGTCGGTCGGTCGGTCGGTCGGTCGGTCGGTCGGTCGGTCGGTCGGTCGGTCGGTCGGTCGGTCGGTCGGTCGGTCGGTCGGTCGGTCGGTCGGTCGGTCGGTCGGTCGGTCGGTCGGTCGGTCGGTCGGTCGGTCGGTCGGTCGGTCGGTCGGTCGGTCGGTCGGTCGGTCGGTCGGTCGGTCGGTCGGTCGGTCGGTCGGTCGGTCGGTCGGTCGGTCGGTCGGTCGGTCGGTCGGTCGGTCGGTCGGTCGGTCGGTCGGTCGGTCGGTCGGTCGGTCGGTCGGTCGGTCGGTCGGTCGGTCGGTCGGTCGGTCGGTCGGTCGGTCGGTCGGTCGGTCGGTCGGTCGGTCGGTCGGTCGGTCGGTCGGTCGGTCGGTCGGTCGGTCGGTCGGTCGGTCGGTCGGTCGGTCGGTCGGTCGGTCGGTCGGTCGGTCGGTCGGTCGGTCGGTCGGTCGGTCGGTCGGTCGGTCGGTCGGTCGGTCGGTCGGTCGGTCGGTCGGTCGGTCGGTCGGTCGGTCGGTCGGTCGGTCGGTCGGTCGGTCGGTCGGTCGGTCGGTCGGTCGGTCGGTCGGTCGGTCGGTCGGTCGGTCGGTCGGTCGGTCGGTCGGTCGGTCGGTCGGTCGGTCGGTCGGTCGGTCGGTCGGTCGGTCGGTCGGTCGGTCGGTCGGTCGGTCGGTCGGTCGGTCGGTCGGTCGGTCGGTCGGTCGGTCGGTCGGTCGGTCGGTCGGTCGGTCGGTCGGTCGGTCGGTCGGTCGGTCGGTCGGTCGGTCGGTCGGTCGGTCGGTCGGTCGGTCGGTCGGTCGGTCGGTCGGTCGGTCGGTCGGTCGGTCGGTCGGTCGGTCGGTCGGTCGGTCGGTCGGTCGGTCGGTCGGTCGGTCGGTCGGTCGGTCGGTCGGTCGGTCGGTCGGTCGGTCGGTCGGTCGGTCGGTCGGTCGGTCGGTCGGTCGGTCGGTCGGTCGGTCGGTCGGTCGGTCGGTCGGTCGGTCGGTCGGTCGGTCGGTCGGTCGGTCGGTCGGTCGGTCGGTCGGTCGGTCGGTCGGTCGGTCGGTCGGTCGGTCGGTCGGTCGGTCGGTCGGTCGGTCGGTCGGTCGGTCGGTCGGTCGGTCGGTCGGTCGGTCGGTCGGTCGGTCGGTCGGTCGGTCGGTCGGTCGGTCGGTCGGTCGGTCGGTCGGTCGGTCGGTCGGTCGGTCGGTCGGTCGGTCGGTCGGTCGGTCGGTCGGTCGGTCGGTCGGTCGGTCGGTCGGTCGGTCGGTCGGTCGGTCGGTCGGTCGGTCGGTCGGTCGGTCGGTCGGTCGGTCGGTCGGTCGGTCGGTCGGTCGGTCGGTCGGTCGGTCGGTCGGTCGGTCGGTCGGTCGGTCGGTCGGTCGGTCGGTCGGTCGGTCGGTCGGTCGGTCGGTCGGTCGGTCGGTCGGTCGGTCGGTCGGTCGGTCGGTCGGTCGGTCGGTCGGTCGGTCGGTCGGTCGGTCGGTCGGTCGGTCGGTCGGTCGGTCGGTCGGTCGGTCGGTCGGTCGGTCGGTCGGTCGGTCGGTCGGTCGGTCGGTCGGTCGGTCGGTCGGTCGGTCGGTCGGTCGGTCGGTCGGTCGGTCGGTCGGTCGGTCGGTCGGTCGGTCGGTCGGTCGGTCGGTCGGTCGGTCGGTCGGTCGGTCGGTCGGTCGGTCGGTCGGTCGGTCGGTCGGTCGGTCGGTCGGTCGGTCGGTCGGTCGGTCGGTCGGTCGGTCGGTCGGTCGGTCGGTCGGTCGGTCGGTCGGTCGGTCGGTCGGTCGGTCGGTCGGTCGGTCGGTCGGTCGGTCGGTCGGTCGGTCGGTCGGTCGGTCGGTCGGTCGGTCGGTCGGTCGGTCGGTCGGTCGGTCGGTCGGTCGGTCGGTCGGTCGGTCGGTCGGTCGGTCGGTCGGTCGGTCGGTCGGTCGGTCGGTCGGTCGGTCGGTCGGTCGGTCGGTCGGTCGGTCGGTCGGTCGGTCGGTCGGTCGGTCGGTCGGTCGGTCGGTCGGTCGGTCGGTCGGTCGGTCGGTCGGTCGGTCGGTCGGTTGGTCGGCGGTCTGTCTGTCTGTCGGTCTGTGGACACGATAAATCGGGAAAGACAAATCGTAGCGATTTTAAATTTGGAGGGTATATTTGCGTATAGAATATCTCGGCGGGGATTGAAATTGGGGTATGTGGGTAGGGGAGAAGGGGGTCAAAGGGGCCAAAAAAAAGTTAATTTTTGTTTTTTTTTTTAATTTTTTATCGTTCAATTATAATTTTGGCATGTATAGAAAGGTAATAAAATTTACCATAAAAAGCGAGGGGCTGACCGCGAGGAAATTTTTTGTACAAGCCAAAGGAACTCAGGAGGAACTCAGGAGGAACTCCGAGCAACTCTGGAGGAACTCCGAGGAACTCTTTGCAAAAAGGAGGAACTCTGGAGGAACTCTTTGCAAAATGGAGGAACTCTTTGCCAAATGGAGGAACTCTTTGCAAAATGGAGGAACCCTTTGTAAAATGGAGGAACTATTTGCAAAAAGGAACTGCTTTGTACAAATTTCAGACGCGGTTGGAAACAATTATTATTTATTACCCATGAAGGCGTGCCAAGTTTGGCAGAAACCGTCAGGGACAAAGAGCTTTTTTTCCTGAAGGTAATTTTGGGGCGCCAATTTTTGTCTTCTGAAGGGGCGCCAAGTTTGGCAGAAACCGTCAGGGACAAAGCTTTTTTCTCGCGAAGGTAAATCGGGGACAAAGGTATTTTTTTGGGCGCCAACTTCTATTTTTGTAGGGGCGCCAAGTTGAAACCGCCAGGGAAAAAGCTTTCTGTTGATGGTGCCTTATTGGCAAAAGTGTTCTGGCAAAGATAGAACATATTTATGCGCAAACGTGTTTAATAATACATACGAATACGCAAAAGTGTGTTGCCAAAGATATACAAATATATCATGCGCAGTAAAGATTGGTGGAACATATATGCGCAAACGTGTTTAATAATACATACGAATACGCAAAAGTGTTCTGGCAAAAATATACAAATATATCATGTGCAGTAAAGATTGGTGAAACATCCCAGGTAGCAAAATAACATGACATTCACGTGAAAGTCACGTTAATATGTGACATGTGATGTTAAGATTGTAGTCTCATTTAACAAGAATGTAGCATGGTGGGGATGTCCTAAGTCCGCCCCTAATAACATCACACAATGACATCCCGAAAATAACGTGTTTGTGACATCATAAATCCACATTCCTGTTATATCTAATATCTTATGGATGCCGTTACTGGTACTTTAATATTTAAATAATATTCTAGGATATTAGCTTTTTCTAAATTAAAACCATTAAAAACGCTATAACCCTATAAAAAAATCGGATTTAAAATCAATCAGTAATTGAAACAATCACAGATTGAAACAGATAGATTCTAAATACGAAATTGCAGATTAAGGGGAGAATATATTCCTTTAATCCGTGTCCGTGGTCTTGAGAAGCCCGGCAGAGCCCCCTATCCACTGGAAATCGTATAATGTGTATACAATTTCCTTATAATAATTTACTCTATCAACATCATCTTATATCGATTTTTTTGCTTCAAACGTCGGTGAGAAGCAAAATAACATGACATTTACGTGAGAGCAACGTTAATATGTGACATGCGATATATTCACAGCGTTGCTAAATATTTGTTATTAAATAACATGGTTGTCACGTCACACGTATTACGTTGCAAATGTGATGTTAAATACATGTTATTTTTCAATATTATGTGATGTTATGATTTAGTTTAAAAATACACCCAAAAGTGATGTTAATTTCTTGTGATATAACATCCCTTGCTACCTGGGATATTTATGCGCAAACGTGTTTAATAATATATACGAATGCAGATAAGTGTTTTGGAGTTGCTAGAGGTGAGGAAAGTCAAAGAAAGTGTGACAAAAAGTGTGTAGTCCATTTCCACTATTCTGTTCGTCTAAAATATAAAAGTTTTCAAACGCTTTTGCGTTTCAGATATTTTTACTTATAATTTAATTTTATATAAAATTAAATGAAAATTACAAAAAAAAAAATGTAAGAAAATCGCATTTTTTAGCAAAAAAAATTAATTAAAAGTAAAATGGTTGACGTAATTGTTAAATAGCCCCTTTATTTACAATAAAATTAAAATATTTAACAGAGGAGTTTTTTTGCAATGTTTTATAAAAAAATCTTAGATTCTTGTACATAAATCAATCTTTACCAGATACAAACACATACCAGTTACAGACACCTATATACTTTACGTCATAAGTTATCACTGATAACGTATTTTTACGATAAAAACCCAAGCAACAAAATAGGTCAAAAAGTGGACAAAAAGTCTAATTATCAATTGATAATTAGACTTTTTGACTACTTTTTTACCTATTTTGTTGCTTGGGAAAAAGGTGTCTGTAACTGGTACTGAGAAAGTTATCTGGATATGATAGGATAAAAAAATCTAGGAAAACCTTATATAAATCAAATTAAACTAAAATTAAGAGTGGCGTGTTTCTTAAGCTTACCTTTAAGCAAAATGACGCAAACAAACTTGTGACTCGCGATTAAAGATTCATTTTTATCTGCGCAAACCTTACGCTTCTGACTCCCACTCTTTTAGGGGAGCTTCCGTAATTACAAATAATTAATTATTTCAAAATTATTACGAATTTAAAACTTTTGAAACCTTATTATTGGCATTTTGCTGAAAAAGTAAACTGGGTCAGTGTCTGTAACTGGGTAGTTTACCTTATATAAAATTCATAACTTACTTTGAATTGAATTGTCCCATATGGATATATTAAAGTTGGTTATTCATTATTTCAATAAAAACTTGTAAAATTTATTTATTTTTATGTCACAATGAAATTTTAATTTGAAGTTATTTTGACATTTTAAATTTACCGCCAACGTCGTTGGCACCTGAAATTTTGTTGCCAACTTAACAGTACCGCTTTTTTGAAGGGGGCTGCCGTTGAAGTTATTTTAAAAAGTTTTGGGTTTTGTGCGATTTTAAAGGTTGATTAATATATAATTAATTAGTGTATTCATTGGGGCTTGGAATAAAAATTAGCTTCTGTCACGTTGAGTGATACAAAAAGCTAAATTGTTGTTGTTTTGACAAAATGGCGTTGTGTTGTGCCAGTAAGTAGTTTTTTTCTTTTTTGAGCCTTCCGAAGGAACTTGGGTCTTAAAAATAATTTAAAATAAATATATTATAACCAATCTACAATGAAAAACAAGATTAAAATAAACATTTTCGTTAGTTTTAAAAACATAACCTCATTTTTTAGTTTCTAACGAAGTACCGGAGCACCCTGTTGTTTCCCCATACTCTGGGGCTATTTTTGAAAAGAGAATAATCGAAAAATACATTCAGGAAAATGGGGTGGACCCTATTAGTGGTAGAGAATTAACCATTGATGAATTAATAGAGATTAAAAGTAAGTAATCAATTTACAAAGTAAATAGATTTAAATTCTATATATTATGTCTATATTTTAGCACCTCCAATTGTAAAACCTAAGCCTCCAAGTGCTACCAGTATTCCAGCAACATTAAAATTACTGCAAGATGAATGGGATGCAGTAATGTTGTACAGTTTTACTCAGCGGCAGCAGCTTCAAACTGCTCGTCAAGAACTAAGTCATGCCCTATATCAGCATGATGCAGCTTGCAGAGTTATTGCTAGGTTAAACAAAGAAGTAACGGCAGCTAGAGAAGCCTTGGCTACATTAAAACCACAAGCTGGTATCACAGCAGTGCCACAACCAGTAAGTTACCTTTTCTACCTTTTTATTATCTTCCATTAGAAAATCATTGTTTTAAAAGGGTTGTTTGATTTTGTCCAAGTGGACAAAACTGGACGTAAGTAATCAAATTTTGGTGGACTGGACAAAATCAAAAAACTGATTTTGCCCACAAATTCTGGACAAAATTGGAAAAAATCAAAATAAGATATTAAATTTTATATAAATAGTAAATATGTATATATACATAGAAACATTAAAAAAAATTGGACAAAATCAAAATATAATTAAATATTAAA
Organism: Brachypterus glaber; assembly: GCA_958510825.1. Taxonomy (NCBI): domain Eukaryota; kingdom Metazoa; phylum Arthropoda; class Insecta; order Coleoptera; family Kateretidae; genus Brachypterus; species Brachypterus glaber. The sequence goes on along the minus strand of OY294044.1, from coordinate 61,493,006 downwards.
TTTTAAAACACGTAACTATTTTTATTAAATGCATATTTATACATAGAAACTTATAAAAAATTATCAATATCTCAGAAAAAATCAAAATTAAAATAACTTTTATTAAATACCAAAATATGTGACAAAATTTTTAATAATCTAAAAGTTCGGTTTGAAATATTGAAAATAATCCTCATTTATAAATTTTAAAAATTGATTTTTTTCTTAAATTTGTTGCCTTTCCATAACTTATAATTTGTAAATTATAGAGCATAAATAAATCAACAAAAAACTCAAAGTAGTCAACTAATTATTTTCTAAATCCAACACAGGCTGCTGAATTCATTTGCACCATATTTAATTAAAGTAAAAAGCCAAGAATAATAATTTTTAATATTTGCAGACCCATTTTTCTTAAAATCCTGAGTTTTAAGGCAAATTCTGAAGCCAGATTAGGATTCAGTGCTTCAAAGTGTATAAGAATAGTATTGGATGGGATTTATCAGACCTAGAGGTGTGAGCCGCGAAAATTTCGCGGCGACGGTGTTTTTGTCAATTTTAGCCGTGAGCGGCGCCGCACCACTCCACCAAAAATTTACGCTGCGGCGCTGCTCTGCTAAAATTATTTTTTTAAATAAAATTTTTAGGAAAAATGTTGAAATAAACAAATAAATCATTTTAGTTATTTCCAGATGGCATTCTGCGCCGCGCCGTAAATTTGGCGGCGGGGCACTAGTTATGCCGGCGGCGGCGCACACGTACACCTCTAGTTGACTAAAGACTAGACTTATTTTTTCCGTGACCATGTGATATTATAAGGGATAATTTTTGATTTTGTCAAGTTTTGTCCAATTTTGTCCGGTTTTGTTCAATTTTGTCCGGTTTTGTCCACCGGCCTGGACAATTTCAAAAAAAGTGTACTTTTTCACAACCCTGTGTTTTACCCAAAAATTGTTAATTTTTTATAAGCTTATTACTCAGATTATTAACACATTCGCGACGAAGGTGTTTTCGGTAAAACTCAACTATACAATTGTTTGTATTATTAACATCGTATATAATCCATAATTTCGGAAGAATGCGAAAACCCTGGTACACCGATGTATATACATTATATGTATACTGACATGCAGTGGATTTATAGGCGTATAGAAATTGAATTAAACCGTGTACCACAGGTGGTGCACGTCGTCGCGAACGTGTTAAAAAGACCAAATAATTTTTTTCATGTGTTCTGAATAACGTGTCCTTTACTTTACTTTAAGTAAGGGATGTCTTGTTTCTGAATATTGCATAGTATTTTGGGAGATACAACCATTTAATTTTTTAGGCTGTAGCTGCTGAAGCTGGAGGTGTTGCCAATCAACCAACAGAACAAGCTGGTATGAGTGCAGAAGTTATCCAAAAATTACAAGACAAAGCCTCAGTTTTAACACAAGAACGTAAAAAACGCGGTAGGACTGTACCAGAAGAACTCAGAACACAAGAACAGATCAGGAACTTTCGAACCATAGCTTCACACATTGTAAGTACTGACAGTGCCAATTAGGTATTATTTACAAAATTAAATACATTTTATTGTTTTTTACTGAAAACAAATTATAGTAATTATTATTACTATAGCCGAGCGCGCTTTCAACTTTACGCTTTAACCTTTGTAACGCAGGTTGCGTGAAAAGTGAGAGGCACAACCGTCTATAGTAATTGCGCCGGCTATAACTATAGTGTAATAAGCTAAAATATGTCTGCGCTGGTTCTTCTCAGCCAAATCTAGAGCACTGGATAGGTAGGTTTGTTAGGGTAGTTTGGTAGCTTGCAAAAGTAAAATACCAATCCATATTAACAAACTATGTCTGGACACTCTACAGGGCTCCCACCAGTCAGGGAAATCAGGGATAAGACAGGGAAATGAAAATTGAAACCTGGAAGTCAGGGAATTTCGCCATTTTTTCGAAAAAGACGGAAAATAAAAAACTTTTATAAAAAGTCAGGAAAGTTTAAAAAAAATGTAATTATTGCAAATTTTATTTCATAAATTTTATGCTATTTTTAATAGTTTTGCAAAAAAACCGCCTGCTGTATTTAAATATAATATTTAGTTAATTACCCAATTTATATATAGTTTTCCGCATGAAAGAAAGTCTCCGACTTCTTTCCGTCAAGAGCGTTATAAGGCTTGCGCGCCTACATCCCACTTGCACACACATTCCAAACATATTTCCCGTAGCCACAGATCCGTGCGTCAAACTATATTATATTTGAGGATCAAAAGGGGTACATCTGCATTTTAAAACAAAAATGAGTTAGGGAACGTTCAAGTATTACGTAACGCAAATTTGATCATTTTGGAACCCCACTCTCCTCCCTGTAACGCTATTTTCCTATACCATTAAAATGGGCGTAACACTCCAAAATGACCCCCCCCCCTAGGAGCGTTACGTAATACTTGAACATTCCCTTATTGATGGTTTAGGCAATGGTGGGGACTAATAAATAATTCTGCAAAAAGAAATTTTGCCAAAGGGCACTTTAAGTATTTTTAATTTACATTTAAAATACTGCTGCCGCATGAAAACCCGCAATCTTCACCAAAATTGCCGCATCAGAAGGGGTTCATCTGCATTAAATTGAAGTAGCTTTGTATTAAGCAAGAAATAATGACATAATTGCAAAATTTGAGTTATAGAACGGGCCCTGGAGATCTGTATCGCTGTTTGCTTTCCTTTCTTAAGCTGAGGAAAGGCCTTTGGTTTAATAAAAAAAATCAAACTAAAAAATTCAATTTAAAAAATAAATAAATAAATAAGATTGCTATATTGGTATTTTTAAGGTTCCTGAAATTGAATCTGAATCTGAAGCCTGGGGGAATACCCCTGTCACCCATCCCTCTCCACAGCCCTAAATAAACCAACCTATTCAGTCTTCTAGCTAAACCAAATTGATGCACTATGATTATGTATTTATTTTTAGGGATTGCATTCTGCTAGTGTTCCCGGAATCTTAGCCCTAGATATACACAATTCTGACCAAAGCAAAGTACTAACAGGAGGAAACGATAAAAACGCTACCGTTTTGCTACCTCATACTGAACAAGTTGTAGCTATTTTGAAAGGACACACTAAAAAAGTTACTAAAGTTATTTACCATCCTGAGGAAGATATAGTATTAACAGGTACGTAATTAAAAAATAATTGTTGGTTAAAAATTCTGAAAGAAATTTTATCAGAATCGGACAATCAATATTGTATAATTTACACGCTGTTGATAACGATATATCGTATATCAATATCGATACTGATACGATATTGTTTAACATAAATTACCGATTACGTAGGTCCAAGAATGAAGACCTGTGGCACCCCATGAGCATATTGTCAAAATTTGGCTATAACTCTGTTATTATACTATTCACAGCGCAAGCGCTAGAATAGTATTATAATATATACATATTATGGTAGTTTCGAATTTTCCAAAATCGTCAAAAAACGTCCTAGACAAAAAATTCTTGGATACAAAATTTGTAATGTGTTTCATGAAAAAATAAGATACTTCAAAAATGTCCGTCCCTCCGTCTGATGTCACGCTTTTTGTAGACACGATAACTCAAGAACGAATAATCCGATAGACAATAGACTCGAAATTAAGGTTGCCATGATTTTCTCCTTTGTGGGTAAATATGCATTTTATGATAAAAGGAGGAAATTTTCAACAACTGTTGTTTAAATTATTTGTTTAATTTATTAATAACAATCGAGTTATAAATATTCAAAATAGGGATGTTGGGGTGAAATTGGTTTTTTGATTTTCCAGCCAAATTATTCATCAGAGGATAAAAGTGTTTATGAACAACCTTGGACTAACAGACTTTTCAAAAAAATTTATAATTTGACTTTTTCCAGCTTCACCTGATACAACAATTCGAATTTGGAATGTGCCTACATCCCAAACCACCCTACTGTTGAGGCCCCATGATGGTCCTATAACAGGATTATCGCTGCATCCAACGGGAGACTACGTTCTATCGACCTCAGAGGATCAATATTGGGCGTTTTCTGATATTCGAACAGGCAGATTGCTAACCAAAGTGTCTGATCACAGTAACATACCTTTAACGACAGCACAGTTACATCCGGATGGTCTTATTTTTGGTACTGGTACTGGAGATTCACAGGTTAAGATTTGGGATTTGAAGGAACAGAGCAACGTCGCAAATTTCACAGGTAAAAACACTTAATATGCAGCTATGTTGGATACCCTGGATGGATGGTAATATTTTTAAATCGCTATTCTCAAAAACTAATAGATTGGTAAACAATTTTTAATTCGGATATTACATCGGCACTTAAAAACTCCCTCTATGGCAATTTTCAAATTTTTGTAAAGAAAATGCATTTTTCCCCATTTGCCTTGCCTTGCCCGACCCCCATGTTTTACAAAAACGCAAAAATACGTAAAAAAATTGAAATTTTTTGCACGAATACAACGCTTTCCCAAAATTTTTAAAATTTTCAAAATGGGAAAGCAAAATACCTATTTTTCATTTTTTTAATGTCTTGTATTTTTAGATTAAATTGTGTTTTATTTTATTTTTCCTCTGATAGATTATTTAATTTTTGGTTTTAAATTGATTGATTAGATAGATAGATAGATAGATATATTTATTATCTTTAGGCTATTTTACAGTAGACAGAGTCGTCAGTTTATGCTCGTATAAATATCTTAAATATATAATTATAATGTTAAACAAAACTAGTTAAAATAATATTTTTCAAATACAATATAATATGAACGACAAACAAACATACATACATACATACATAAATACTGGCACAACACATACACACATTAAGGCTGGGTTTATCAAAGTGCAGCTAAATTTAGCTGAAATGTAATAACAATAGCAACTCCAACCAAAATCCAGAATTTGCTCTTAACTGAGACTTTATCTTTTAGATAAAGTTTTAACTGTACACTGATAAACTGGGCATAAATACTATAAATTCTATATATTATTATCACTTAGTCATATAATTTGGTTTTGAGAAAATTTGGATCCACTGTATCGAAAGCTCTGGTCAAATCAAAAGAAATGGAACAATTCAGACCCCACATAAAAGTATTAAAAAATAAGTTAAAAACATAATTAAAATTTGAGTTTGAGTTAAAATTAGAGCTAAAATCGGAGTTAAAATTATGGTAAAATTAAAATTGGAGGAAAAAAATTGTGATTAAAATTAGAATTAAAATTAGAGTTAAAATTAAAATAAGGATTAATATTAAAATAAGAGTTAAAATAAGAGTGAAAATCTTAAAGTGGGACAAAATGAACTCCTTGGAAACAAAAAAAAATCAACATAAAAAAATGAGACTTTACTACTTTTTTATTATCACCAGTGGGGTCAGGAACTGTCAACATAGTTTGGCCGCGCTGGATTTTAATCGAAAAAAAATATATTTTCGATTTTATAAAAAAAAGTCGTACATGGCCGTCATTTTGACGACATTTTTTTTAGATCCTGTCCTCCGTGGCAATAACTATTAGAGAGTTTTACTTTACATTTTCTGATAGGTAGTAGGGTCCAATTAAAGTGAAAGAAAACTTTTGTTATCAGCTTCACAAACATGTCCTTATTTTTTAAATATAACGAAAATTCCTATAAAAAAAGTTTTTTCTTGGTATTTTATTTGCTACAATTCTATAAATATGCCAAATCTGTCGATGAAAACTATCTTTATACAAACTTAAGAGTAGTTTTTATTATAAAAATGGTAGTTTCGTTCGCAATATATTTTCCTTTTGAATTTATATTCCAAAAATGTTACCGTTGTTGAAATGATGGAGAGTCGACGAAATGATGGACAATCGGCGAAATCATGATTCCTTGGAATAATTATTCAAAACAAACTTATAAAAGTAAAAAAACAAATAATCTAATCAGTAAAATACAAATATTAGTAGGTACTAATAAAAAAATATACTTAAAACTAAAAACTGTAAACTTTTAAGCGATCTTTTTTTAAATTTTTCCTTCCTCGTTTTTGTGGTGTGACATCTGTTTTACAGTGGGTGGAAGATTATCCTCTTCTGATTCTGAAGGTGTAGAAGTAGTTTTGAGTTTTTACGTCAACGTTTTTTTTTTCTTTTTGCTCTCTATTCGTTTATTGGTTTTAGTAACTTTAATTCCTTATTTCTTTATCCTCTTTCTTTTTTTCTCAACAGCTTCAGGGGTCATTTTTAATTTATATCTTCTGTCTTTTTCTCGGGCTAGAAAATGTACTCTTTTATATTTTTGTGTGAGTCTTTTCAATTGATACTTCATTTTTACTTTTCTTATTACTTGCATCGCTGACTCTACTGTTAAGTTTTCTCTTTTTCTTTGGAACTGCCTCTTCATCATCAGACTTGTACTGTTTCAAATTTATTTTCCATTTTTGATCTTTTCTAGAACTTCTTTCCATATATGATTTAGCTAAAACGTTTTTCCAAAAAAACTGAAAAAGAATTAAAATTAAAAATAGTCTAGTGTGCCTTTGCTCGTAAATAGAGGCTTCCAAACTACAAAATTATAATTAAAAATAAAATAAAATAAAACAAGCTCTTTTTAACTAGTACTTATTTAAAAAAAAAATCAAAATCGTCCCCATACTTTTTTGTGTATTGGGGCCTCCCTGACTTTTATAAATTCAAAGGTATTTTTTGTTGTTAACCTCAATTGGGTTATAAAATATATTTCAGCTAAAATTGTTTTGATTTACAAAATTTTCCAGACAGACCGACAGACAGTCCAGAAACAGAAACAATCGGGCTTTTACATATTGAAAAACTCGTGAAATACACTTTTTTAAATAAAATTTTCACTATGTATATACCAAAAAGTGACGCTATAACAGCTTTGTTAACAAAAATCATGTAAAATTTTCTTTGTGTTGCATTTTTACCATATTTCATCATTTTGCCGTCGGCTAAATGATTGTCGGCGAAATGATGAAACAACATTTATTTAGGTGTAAATCTAGTTAACCGCAAAAAAACGTAAAATGTTTTAGGTTATGTTTGTCACTGCACTTACCGTCTATATGCTGCAAATATCACTTTTTTCATATAACTGCTTATTTCACATATATTAAGCGTCTGCTAAATGAGCCTTAAAAAAGGTACGCACAGGTTTTTAACTTTAAAATTAAAATTTCACTAAAAAACTTAAAACAATCTCCCTAAACTTGAACAGAATCGCAAAGAAAATCTTCCATTCTATATAATAATCTAGTTACCTGTAATATTGACTCAGTTTGAAAATTTTGGCCTCTAATATAAAAATGGGTATAATAGCTGGTTTGAATTTTGGGGACAGAAGTTTAAACTGAAATAAGTTAGTCATTTCTTATTTATGATAGAAATAGCATTTATTATATAAAACTAACAGTAAAAAAGGATAATTTAAATGGTTGTTTCACTATAAAACAATCGGATTTTAGAAATATTTCACTTTAAATTTACGGACCAGGTGCTAGGGACAGTCGGCGAAATGACGTTTTTCTACTTTAATTTTCTTTTTTCTGTAAATAGTTTTGATATTTGGTTTATACAATTATCTGATTGTAAACAAGGCAACTTTTTCTAATTAAATAGCTAATTTTAATGGCTTATTTATGCCTTATAACAAAATTATGAACTTGGGACATAAAGTGGCCCACTTTGAGAACTTCACCCATAAGTGTTAAAATTAGAGTTAAAATAAGAGTTAAAATTAGAGTTAAAATTTAGGTAAAAATTAGAATTAAAATTATGGTTAAAATAATGGTTAAAATAAGAATTAAAATTCTGAATAATTACAAGGTTAAAATGTTTTTTAAAAAGAAATCTAAAATGAATTATAGTTTCTGAATCTATTTTACGATAGGTATAGCTTTCTACTGATTTGGTTTCTGCTGCCTTTTTATTGTAAAAAGTACCTAGCGTTAATGCGTTATGGTCAGAGAAACCAATATCAATATTATTTCCCACGCAATTACACAGGCCCACAAAAGAAAAAAAGTGGGCTGTGCTGGGGTTGAGACCTAACTATTCTTATGTATTTTTGGATGCTGAATACGAATCTGTCATAAAAAAGCACGTTATCAGCTCATTTCTTTGCTACACTGAAAAAACTGTCTGGACCCACAAAAAAAAGTGGACTGTGCTGTGGTTAAGACCCACGGATTCTTATGTATTTTGGGATGCTGAACACGAATATGTCATAAAAAGGCACTTCATGGGCTTATTTTGTATCTACTCTGAAAAAACTGTCTGGGCCCACAAAAAAAAGTGGTCTGTGCTGGGGTTGAGATCCACTTATTCTTATGTATTTTGGGATGCTGAACACGAATCTGTCATAAAAAAGGCACTTCATCGGCTCATTTTTTTTCTACACTGAAAAAACAGCATGGGCCCACAAAAAAAAATAGTCGTCTGTGCCGGGGTTGAGACCCACCTATTCTTATGTATTTTGGGATGCTGAACACAAATCTGTCATAAAAAAGGCACTTCATAGGCTCATTTTTTTTTCTACACTGGAAAAACTGTCTGGGGCCACAAAAAAAGAGTGGTCTGTGCTGGGGTTTAGACCCACCTATTCTTATGTATTTTGAGATGGTGAACAAGAATCTGTCATAAAAAATGCACTTATTTTTTTGTTACACTGAAATAATATGAGATTTTTACCATTTTAGACAGTTTTTTCAGTGTAGCAAAGAAATGAGCTGATTTTCTACACTGAAAAAACAGCATGGGCCCACAAAAAAAAAATAGTCGTCTGTGCCGGGGTTGAGACCCACCTATTCTTATGTATTTTGGGATGCTGAACACAAATCTGTCATAAAAAAGGCACTTCATAGGCTCATTTTTTTTTCTACACTGGAAAAACTGTCTGGGGCCACAAAAAAAAGAGTGGTCTGTGCTGGGGTTTAGACCCACCTATTCTTATGTATTTTGAGATGGTGAACAAGAATCTGTCATAAAAAATGCACTTATTTTTTTGTTACACTGAAATAATATGAGATTTTTACCATTTTAGACAGTTTTTTCAGTGTAGCAAAGAAATGAGCTGATGAAGTGCCTTTTTTATGACAGATTCGTGTTCAGCATCCCAAAATACATAAGGGTAGGTGCGTCTCAACCCCAGCACAGACCACTTTTTTTATTTTGTGGGCCTGTGTTATCAAAATTTGTGACTAAATAATCAATTGTAGAAGATCCTGTTTTTCCTCTTATTGTGTAAATTTTAGTTGGTTTATTTACATACGAAAATATTTTAAAAGTTAACAAATTATAAAACTGAGTGTTTTTCAAAGTCAAACTAAAAGTAAGAAACGGCGAACCCTGGGGTGTGGCCACCCGTAAAAACCTTTTTTTAAATTATAGTTTTTTTTAGGACATTCTGGAGCCATTACAACAATTTCATTCTCTGAAAATGGTTACTATTTGGCTACAGCTGCTGATGACGCTTGCGTAAAACTATGGGATTTGCGAAAACTCAGAAACTTCAAAACTTTGCAACTGGACGAGGGTTATCAAATTAGAGATCTCTGCTTTGACCAAAGTGGTACATATTTAGCAGTTGCTGGTACTGATGTTAGGTAAGATTATTATTTCATTGTTATACTATTCACAGCGCTTGCGCTAGAACACGGTAGTTTCGAATTTTCAAAAAAAAATCAAAAATCTTTTTTTTTGGATCGATCAATTTTCAGCAGCGGTGTTAAAAAATCTAAATCGCTTCTCAGTATTTATCTTTTTGTGTTGCGTAATTCATTAGTGAACCCTTTATAATAGAAATATTTATTAAAAGTTGTTCCTATGCAACCTAAATGACACATTTTACCTATGAAAATATTATGACAGATTTGTCAAGCCTCAGACGTATTTTTGGAAAAATATATCAAGAAAATCTAAAATATATAATTATAAAATATTTGTCGATGTACCAAACCATGTTTCAACATAATAAAGCAAATATCTAAGAGAAAATATGCAGATAATTATCAAACACGTGGAAAATGCCAGCATGTGGAAGTTTCACAAAGTTTTAAAATTTTTATAGAACCACATGTAAGTAAATGATAATAAAGCCTTTTATGTAATATTTATCTTGTCTGTTCTTTAATTAATAGAGTATAATAAACTTAAAACGGCTAATTAAGTTAATATTTACGTAAGTAAAAAATAACCTTAATATACGTCAAAAAATCTGTCATAAAATTAGATTTTTAAAAGCGTTTTTCTCCGAAACTGGTCATTTAATTTGGCTGCAATTTTCCTAATTTAATGTTTACCCCCGAAATAACAAAATGAAAATTTGAGGCAGTTTGACTGAGGCCCGGGTTCCTATACCTACCTATATGTGTGCCAGGTTCTTAAAAAAAAACTTTTAAATTTTCCAAAAAAAAAAACATCTTTAAAAAAATGTATTCTTTTTTTTGAAAATTATTTATTTTTTGAAAATTTTTCGTTTTTCACAAAAAGAAATTAAAAAAAAAAACAATTAAAAATTAGGAAAAATATATTTTTTTTTATTTTTTTTTTATTTTTCGTTTTCTAAAAAAAGATTTTTCTTAAAAAAAAGATAAATTGTTTTTTTATTTATTTTTTTACAATTAATTAATACTCCTGTTGTAATACTGTAGGATAACCCGTTTTCCAGAAAACTTCATTTGAAGGTGAAATTTCCATGCCACATCAAAAACTAAGAAAAAAAGTTTCAATACATGTAGGTTGAATAATCGATTTTAAAGCTACTATGGTCCAAACTAAGAAATAAAGTTTCTATACATGTAGGTTAAACAATCGATTTTAAAGCTACTACGGTCCTTTAAAAATGGTGCATTTTTAGGAGACCATGCTCCCTTAGGATTGATTTTTGGAATTACCTGTATATAAGCTTTTTTTCTTAGTTTTTAATTTACATTCACCCTGGATCATTGAAATTTTGGTTTTCCACATTTTAGTATTTAATTTTTTTTTACCTTCAAATGATTTTTTCTCGAAAACGGTTAATCCTAAATTAAATTTTTCGTATTTCAAAAAAAAATCTTTAAAAAAAAATGTATTTTTTTTGACAATTTTTTTTATTGAAAATTTTTCGTTTTTAGCAAAAAATTTTTTTAAAAAAATGAAAAATTTGGATATTTTTTTTTTTTTTTTTTTTGAAAAAAATAGTTAATTTTTATTTTTGCATTTTTTTTATTTGGGAAAACGCAATATACCATTTACTGTGAATAGTATATAATGGAATAAGTAGCATTACATATCTTCACTACTTGTTATTTATTATAGGTAAATCAATTCTATTTTTTTTTCAGAGTTTATTTATGTAAGCAATGGCAAGAATTAAAAGTATTCAACGATCACACAGCAGCAGTTACTGGAGTACGTTTTGGACGAAATGCCAAGTTTATTGCTTCTACATCATTAGATAGAACTTTGAAACTTTATGGATTAGAATAAGAATAAATACAATACTTAAAAATAATATGTATAAGTTTTAATTTGTTTTGTAAATTTATTTTGTGCGCATTTTTTATCCTTGTTTAAATAAATTTGACCACCACTCACAAAACGAAACTGTTTATTTTTCAAACCCAAAACATTTTATAAATGAAAAATTTATTTTTAAATTTCAAAATATCTTTGAAATTTAATATGCTCGAAATACAAAATAAATACTGCTGCCAACAAAATAATACTTTCCCATATATATATATAGGATAGGTTCATTAAAATCAAAAACGAAAAAAATAAAAAAAATATTTTTGTTTAAAGTTTAAACTAAATAGTTTTTCGTAAAACAAAAAATAAATTAAAAAAATGTTCTTGAAAAAAATTTTTTTTACCCCCTTACCATAATCTGATTTTTACCAAAAAGAAACCCAGCCTAGAACATTGGATTTTGGACCTATGGTCCAAATTTGAAGTCTTTAGCCCGAAGCTTTCTTGAGAAATCATTTTTTGGATATAAAAAGTCCAGAAAGGTAAAAAAAAGCATCAAAAATTTTTGATTTTTTTTTACTAACGCAAGACTCCTTGGGGAAGGTAACCCAACAAGCATTTTTTAGTGTTGTTAACACATAAAGTTCTATAAAGGTGTTATAAGGGTAACAAATTATTTAAGATAAATACCTAAATTTCTATACAGGTGATATAAAAGTAACACAGTTACCTAAGGTGTTGAAATTCCCCAAATTAGTGTTATAAGGGTCATAATATTATAAGGGTGTTGTAAAGGTTACCGTCACCGTGACCGGTAACTAAAGATATTATAAAGAGCTCTTTTTAGGGTTCCGCAACCTTTATAGAACTTAAATTGTTAGTTGGGTAAAACTGATTTCGTAACTTGGACAATTTTCAAATCTCGCGCCAAACCTGGAAATGTTGGCTATCCTGAAAATTAGTTCCCAGTGGCGCCACCAAACAGCAATAAAAATCCTAACAATACAGCTCATTTTTCGTAAAGTTTTGACAAAGCATTTAAAAATTCGTAAGTGATAAAAACGTTAAAAAGCCCTTTCTAAATATTAATTGGAGCATTTATTTATTAGGTTATTAAACGGTGAGTTAAGAAACTAACAAAGACGACGATATCGGAGATTAATACCGGATTCGGCCCAATAATGGCAGCCAGTGACAGCACGGGAGACGATTCTTTATATCCTATTGCGGTTTTAATCGATGAGCTAAAAAACGAGGATGTGCAGGTAAATAAACTATTTATTTATTATCTTTTTACCGTCCTTTTGTAAATACAGCAAAAGGTCGCATTAAAAACATGCATTTTTCATCATTTCTTTTGCCAAAATGACATCACCTGTCAAAAAATGAAGTAATTAAAATGAGTAATAATTGTTTATTTTTGTTATCTTATTAATAAATGCGACCTGATTTCGGTTGTTTTGCGGCTCAAATTAACCTACTTTGTGGAAAGTGACCCCTAATAACCCAGGTCAGGATCCAGGTGAATTTTATAAATGCAGAGGTGGAACAAGGACTTAATTTTAGGGGATCGGTCAATGACCCTAGATTAATTAGGTCAGTTTGTCTCAAGGTATAGTTTCTGGTCTTCTAGCTTTTATGACCCTTTGTAAGCCAACCAAAATAGCCCCCTTCTGTCACTTTTGCTACTACCCCCCTAAGAAATAATGTCACTGATACAACAACCCCACTCAAAAATCACATTTTAAAAACCTTTTTAATTGGATTTTTTTTTGAACAATTTTAAACAGGTGTTTTAAACAACAAAAAACAGGTCTTAAAACTGGAAAAATACAAGTGTTTTTTTTTTCAGTCTAAAATTTATCTCAGGGGAGCAGAGGGTATTCATTGTGGGCCAGCCCGGGATAATCAGAGGGGTTTGGCAGGGCCCCAAATATTGACCCCCCAATATTTTACAAATAAAAATAAAAATGTTTCTTTAATCTCCATTTTTGGGTAATAAATATTAAAATTTTTGCTTTTCAAGAGATTTATTTTATTTAATATAAAAAAAATGCCTGTGGCGCCTTTTATCTGTTTCTTTAAATAAAAGTAAAGCTTATCAGTTTTTTGCCCCAAACTTTTTTGTAATTTTATTATTGGTTATGATTTTTCAGGTCAAAATACATAAAACAGGTACTCTTGTTGTAATACTGTAGGATTAACCGTTTTCGAGAAAAATTCATTTGAAGGTGAAATTCCACGGTTCGAGGACGAAAAATTAAATACTAAAATGTTGAAAACCAAAATTTTAATGATGCAGGGCGAATGTACATTAAAAACTAAGAAAAAAACCTCATATACAGGTACTTTCAAAAATGAATCCTAATGGAGCTATGGTCTCCTAAATATGCACCATTTTTAAAGGGCTATGGTAGCTTTAAAAGCGTTTTTTTGACCTACATGTATGGAAACTTTTTTTCTTAGTTTTTGATGTAGAATAGCATTGCATCATTAAAATTTTGGTTTTCGATATTTTAGTATTTAATTTTTCGTCCTCGAACCGTGAAATTTCACCTTCAAATGAACTTTTTTCGAAAACGGTTAATCCTACAGTATTACAACAAGAGTACCTTTTTTATGTATTTTGACCTGAGGAATCATATTTCAAAAACAAAATTGCAAAAAAGTTACACAGAAAAAATTATTATTATTATTAAATAAGTACGTGAAAATGACATACAAAGATGGGCCTTATTAGGATTAATTCACGTGCAAAACCTCGTTAATATATCTCAAAGAGTTCCTGAGTTATTAAATAAAAACGTTTTTTTTTTAGCCCTTATGACGCATTTTTAGACATATGTTTATAGGAACTTTTTGTCATATTTTATCATGTAGAATCACCTGTTAAAATTTCCGACCCTATTTCAAATACACCCTGTATACTATTCACAGTAAATGGTATAACGCATTTTCCCACTTGAAAAAAAAAACACTTTAAAAAAAGAAACTTTTATTTTTATTTATTTATTCTTTTTTTTTTTTGAAAAACGAAAAATAAAAAAATACACTGCCCAGTAAAAGAGCTTTCCCATTAATCACCTTCGCAAATGAAATGGATTTTTTATTATCAGATTAACTTTCAGCAACCTTAAAAACCCCAATATACCAATTTTCGCGAAAACTACTCCGCGCGCCTCAGGGATTTGAAAAAAAAAATACTTTTTTAAGATTTAGTTTTAGCGACCTCAAAAACCCCAATACGTAAATTTTTAAGAAAACTACCCCTCGCCCCTCAGGGGGTAGAGTTAGATTTTTGTTATTATCAGATTCACTTTCAGCAACCTCAAAAACCCCAATATACAAATTTTTACGAATACTACCCCCTCAGCGGGTGGGGGCGAATTTTTTTATTATTAGATTCACTTTCAGCAACCTTAAAAACTCCAATATACCAGTTTTCACGAAAACTACTTCGCGCCCCTCAGGGGGTGGAGTTAGATTTTTTTGTTATCAGATTCACTTTCAGCAACCTCAAAAACCCCATTATAACAATTTTCACGGAAACTGACCCCCACCCCTTAGGGGGTGAAATTAGAAAAAAGTTATTATCAGATTCAGATTCGTTGACCCCAAAACCCGCTATATACCAATTTGACGAAAATATTTAAAAATATTTACCCCCTCACCCCCGCGGGGGTGGAATTAGAACATTATTATTGTCAGATTGAATTTTATCAACCTTAAAAACCCCTTTTCAATTTTTTGTAAAAAAAAAATATTTTTCCCCCCTTGCCAATCCCGAGCAAGAACTTTTGGTAACATACCCGTATGCACCAATACAAGGCGTTCCCAAAATTAAAAAAAAAAATCAAAATGAGAAATAGATTTTTTTTTAAGTTTGAATCCCCTTCCTTTTTTTTTTCGGGGGGATTACTTTCAAAAACAATAGGAATCTTCCCCTCATAGAACTTAATTTTTCCTGAAAATGTTGGGTCGATTCGTTCTTGAGTTATCGTGTCTACAAAAAACGCGAAATCAGACGGACAGAGGGACTCTTTCAAAGTTTTTTATTTTTTCATGAAAAACATTTGTATCCAAGAATTTTTTGTATAGGATTTTTTTGAAAATTATGGCAAATTCGAAACTACCGTATACTGTTCTAGCGCTTGCGCTGTGAATAGTATAATAATAAAAATTAATTCATTAATACTTTCTTTTGACATTTGTTGTTTAATTTCAGCTTCGTTTAAATTCAATAAAAAAACTAGCCACCATAGCTCTAGCTCTTGGTGTTGAAAGAACTAGACAAGAACTGATCCCATTCCTAACAGAAACCATATATGATGAGGACGAAGTATTATTAGCTCTTGCTGAACAGTTAGGTAACTTCATCACACTTGTTGGAGGCCCAGAACACGCCCATTGCTTGCTGCCCCCACTGGAAAGTCTGGCCACAGTGGAAGAAACCGTTGTGAGAGACAAAGCTGTAGAATCTTTGAGAACTGTGGCACAACATCACAGTCCTGCCGATTTGGAGAACCATTTTGTACCTTTAGTGCAGAGATTGGCCACTGGTGATTGGTTCACTTCCAGGACTTCAGGTTGTGGACTATTTTCAGTAAGTGGAATTTTACTCAGGCTATTATTTAAAATGCACTGACCACAAAATTTTCATTTGTGCCTAATGCGGGGGCTTTTTGCTGCCATATAATTCTTTTTAATTATTTCATAGTCACCAATTTTTGGGCAGGATAAAGATGATTTTTTTTGTCATTAAATTTTTTGGGCAGCATAAAGCTTTTTTTTATTATAGTCATTAAAATTTTTTTGCGGGGATAAAGATTTATTTCAGAGGTAAGGACATTTTTTCTTAATCATCAAAATTTTTGGACAGGGATAAAGCTTTATAAAGCTGTGAAATAAATTTCAGAGGTGAACTTTTGTTTTTAGTCATTAAAATTTTTGGTCAGAGATAAAGCTTTATTTCAGAGGTTAGAACCTTTTTTTTTATTTATGAACATTTTCGGGCAGGGGTAAAGCTCAGAGGTGAGGACCTTCTTTTTAGTCATTAAAATTTTGCAGGATACAAACTATTTTTTAAATAGGGGCGCCAAACCAGAGGCTAGCTTTAGGGCGGCGAAATGCCAAGGGCGGCCCTGGGGGAGGCTAACACTGTTTTTCCCCAAACTTTTTTCTGCGTAACTTTATTTTAGTTTTGCTGTAAGAATATGATTTCTCAGGTAAAAATACATTAAAAAGGGTATTACCGATAAAACCGTAAGGTTAACCGTTTTTAGGGAAAATGTATTTGCACATAACTTATTTTAACTTCGGGTTTTATGCCTCTTGTCTAATTTAGAAAATATACGCTTTTTAAGCAAAATATGGTTTACTTTTAAAAGCTTTTCGTTCTATGGAAAACTGAATTTTAGTTTCACATTCTGGTTAGGGGCTGTCCATATATTACGTAACGCAATTTTTCAAAAAAATTGACCCCTTTGTAACAAACTGTCACATTTACCAACACCCCCCCCCCCTGTGTAACGCGTAACAATATAAAAATTTTGATTCGCAATAAATTTAACTGTATTCTCACTATTGATTCGTTTTTCTCGACAAAACAAACATGAACCTAAAATATAGTAAAACATAACCTTAAAAAAAATTTACACAAAAAACTCACTCAAACTTTAAAAAAATATTCATAATCAATATCACACAGGGAAAAAATACTAAGTACCTCTTTTTACACTGAGTGTCACATATAACACGTATATTCTTTATGCACAGGTACACAAAATAGTACACACATTGGTGTTATGTGAGTACACATTCCGCGCGAAAATTTATCATCGCCGATGATTCATCGGCAAGATCACGCAAGAACAGGGCCGTAAAATTTTTTTTTAATATCAATATCAACAGTTTTTTTACTGATTACAATATTATTTAAATATGCATAGTTTCGTCAATTTTTGTGTGAAAAAATTATGGGCCACTAAATAGTAATTTATGTTGAAATAAAAATACATCTGCCAAGCTTGGGAAATAAACATTAAATTTATTAAATTCCGTTACGTAACGTTTACCTAGACCCCCCTCCCCCCTGTCACAAACTGTAACAATTTCTCTGACCCCCCCCCTAGGCGCGTTACGTAATATATGGACAGTCCCTTAGGTATTTACACTAAAACTAACAATTTAGTAAAATCTATCGGGCTGATTGATTTTTAAACGAAACAAGTATTTTATCAAAAGCATGCAGAAAAACCACCTGTTAAAATATTTAAAAATACAATGTTTATAGTATATTCAACTTTAAAATGCAGCAAGTGTAAACAAACGCACGTGACAACGGATTTAGTGACAGGGTAGGACTCAAAACAAAATATTTCCATATAACGATCCATTGCAATGCATTGTACGCTTCATCGCAAGTACTCACGTACTGACCTGTTTAATTTTCTACATCCCTACTCTCGCAACATTCGAGTGTTTTAACCAATGAAACCACACGCCAGATGCCGCTTGCGCGATTCTTATATTTATTTCTACTGAACCTTGAAGTTGAATATACTATAGATGAGCAGGAGAAATCCTTTACCTGTTAGAAATATGGGGGCACGTTTATCCCGTAGAGGAAGGTAATGTATAGTTTTTAAAAAAGACGTTAGAAAAATAATTATTATCGATTTCTTTCTAGGTATGTTATCCAAGAGTGTCAACGTCCATAAAAGCCGAATTAAGGTCCCACTTTAGAGCATTGTGTCAAGATGATACGCCCATGGTGCGCAGAGCTGCAGCTTCAAAACTGGGAGAGTTGGCTCAAGTGGTCGAATTGGAATTTTTAAAATCAGAACTCATTCCGATGTTTATAAACTTAGCTCAGGATGAACAGGTAAACATTTTAAAAAATTACTTATTATTGCGGTAATCCGCTGATTTTTAATCCGGTGAACTTATAGATTTTATTATCCTATAATTCTATAAATTAACTAAGGTTTCCACAGATCAGGAAACTCAGGGAATTGAAAAGGCTCATCTGGAAAACCTTTAGAGTTTAGCTACTTTTTGTCTAAAAGTCGGGGAAAGTAAAATTTGTTGTTGTAACAACAAATTATCGATAAAAAGAAATTAAAAACCTTAAAAAGGAACTATATACCATTCTTTTTATTAGAGAAAAGAACATGTTGGACCCTTTTAAAACTCAATTCAATTTTTTTAGTCAATCTTTGAACCTTCAAGGTTAAGTCGCGCCCGTTAAAAGTAATTTGTTTTGAGTAAAATTGAATGGGGGATTTATTGGGTCTTGTGGATCCAAAAATCGCGAAAGCAAAAATGACTGACACCCTGTTATACGTATATTAGGGTGCACCGAAAAAAAAAGTTGCTAATCGACCTAGCGGTAAGTGTAGGGAGTTAAATTTGAAATCGACTGGTTAAATTATTTTTTCGATAAAAAACCTCTAGACCCCTTCTCAACGGCCCCGAAGTTTCCTAGTTTTTTTAGACAAGAGTGTATAAAGTTGTCACCTTATGACTTACTTTTTTTTACTACTCTGTAGGCTTAACCTAACTAAAAATTTTAAAATTGACAATTATGTCATTTCCAAAAATTATTAATGCATTTAATTAAAAAAAAAACATACCAAGTACGTGTATAGTATACATTATACATTTATAATGGAAAAATATACATTACTTAAACTATTAACAAGTCGTGAAGATAGAAGATATTGGTTATTTTATCCACATTAACATTACGATTTACTTATCACTTTCCAGATCCGTTTATTTCTTTGTGTTTTCCTTAGTTTACTCTGCTTGTTATATGTTGTATGTAATTTTTTACTACTACTACTATTTTAGTTGTTTTATTTTTATCATCGGCGATTTTAAGTTAATTTTTTAAAGTTGAAATTACATAACTGTCAATTTTATAATTTTATGTTTTTTAAACTTACAGTAGTAGTAGTCAAAACAAGTAAGTCATAAAGTGACAACTTTATACACTATTGTCTTAAAAAAACTAGAAAACTTCGGGGCCGTTGAGGAGGGGTCTAGAGGTTTTTAATCGAAAAAATTTTACAAGTCTATTTAAAATTTAATTTCCTACACCGCATAGTCGATTAGCAACTTTTTTCGGTGCACCCTAACGTATATACAAGTTAAGAAAATTGTGTATCCTTTATTTATCCTATGGATCCAAAATTCGCGAAATCAAAAATGACTTTTTGTCCCCCTGTCGCACTCTTGCTTCAAAAGTGACACAACTCAAAATTAACATTTTTTGAGTTAATACCATGAATGGTAAACAACCCATCAATTAAACAACCCTACATAAATCATCAAAATTGTGTTCACTTAGCTTAGGAGAGACTCGGCTGGATGGCGCTTCTGCCGAAAATTCAACAACGCCTTATTTTGAGTTGTGCCGTGTTTGCATATTAAAACAATAAGACTTCTTTAAGGGGCTGCCCATATATTACGTAACGCAATTTTTCAAAAACGAGTATTCAAGCCACCTAGGGAGAACGGGAGAGCCAAATCAGACTTAAATTTTATGTTGGCAATAGATTTTTTTTGCATAGGATATACATTGAGTGTTCCCCCGCACGTCCCACCGAATGCGAACCGAGTATACTACCTTAAAAGACGTTAAAAATTACACAACTCAAAATAAATCAGTTATTATGATTTACATAAACCATCTCGGAAATCTTAATATAAATGGTAAAAAAATATCGTATGCTGACGATATTGTTGTTTTTTTCGAGGGTGACTCCTGGGAAGAAGGTTTTTGAGGGAGCCGAACTCGGGTTGCAAGAGGTCTATGCTTGGCTAAATGAAAGTCTTCTTAGTTTAAATTTAGCTAAAACTCATTTTATTACTTTTTCTCCTACATCTGTTGGTCAATCTGCCTTGGATACGCTAAAAATTCATGACAGTGCTTGTACAAATTTTAATATCGGTCAGTGTAGTCACGTTGATAAAGTTCAAACTATCAAGTACTTGGGTATAATGATTGACCAACATTTAAAATGGGAAGCCCACAAGTCACAAGTATTATAAATAAATAAATTTAATCAAATAAGGGACTTTTTAGACAAAAAAAATCTGCTAATTGTTTATAATTCTTTAGTGGAATCCATCCTGAGGTATGGTATAACTGCATGGGGAGGGTGCTATAACAATGTCATGAATACCTTAGAAACTACCCAAAACACAATTCTAAGAATTATTTTCAAGAAACCTAGACTATATTCTACTGACATACTGTATAAAGACGCTGATTTGCTTAAAGTTAGAATTTTGTATATTATTCAATGTACTTTTTGGATAAATAAAAATAAAAACGATACCCCTTCTCTTCATCGTAATGTAAGATCTACTCAAGATAACTTTTTAGCCATACCCCTATACAAAAATAATTTTACCCAAAGAACGGCCTTTTATTTCGCAACCAAATTTAATAATTTGTTACCTAGAGAGATAAGTCAATTAATTCGTAAAAATAATTATAACAAATTTAAAATTAAAGCCAACGTCATATTTCATTATTTCAAACTAGCTTTTTAAGTATAATATCTGAATAATAATTAAACACAAAACTTGCCTACCTCTTTGCTTTGCTTTTCAATAATTTTGGTATTTATTCAATCTATTTTCTTCGCCTTAAAAAAAAAAGATTCTTGTTTTGTTTTATTTTTTTTTTCACTTGTTTTATTTTTTTTTTCACTTTCAGTAAAAAAAGAAACTACTTAATATTTGATTAATGTACTAATATTGATGCAAAACTTTCTTAATTTTTATTACAATAGAGAAAAGTATTTAATCTTAAATTGGTTATCTCACACACAAACTATAGTTTAGGTGACATACCAAAAAAAGTCAATAACAAACTAAAATTATACATAATATATATTATTCTTAAGATTATTTGTTAAATTATGCTTTTATATAAATATTTGTGTAATATGTAGAAGAAAAATAAATGATTTGATTTGATTTATACAAATAAAAATGACACAACTCAAAATAATTCAGTTATTTATACGAATAAAAATCATCAAAACCGCCGTAAATCAAAAGGGGTGTTTTTAAGGGTTTGGTTTGGAAGTAAGTAAGTTAAACCAAAAATTCAAGTAGTTTTGTGTCCTCCGCACTGTTATGTATCTGTTTCATCTATTGGATCGATTTAAAATCTGTAGCCATACACGAACTAGTTTTTTGCGATACCTGAAAATCTAAATTTTTTTAGTTGTGTCACTTTTGAAGCAAGGGTGCGATGTATGCAAGTTACGAAAATTATGTAACCTTTATTTATTTTTCAGGATTCCGTCAGACTTCTTGCAGTTGAAGCCTGTGTTAGTATTGCAACACTGTTACAACAAGACGATGTGGAACAACTTGTAATGCCTACTCTGAAAAAATGTACAGGTAATTTTTTAAAGTACAGAAAAATACTTTTTATTTTTATTATTATTTCGTAGAAGTTGCATTTTAATTAATATTAAATATTATTCTTAAGGTAACCTGTTTGTAGGTGATACTTCGTGGAGGGTAAGGTATATGGTAGCCGAAAAATTCACCGAATTACAAAAAGCCGTAGGCCCGGAAATCACACGAACAGACTTGGTGCCCGCTTTCCAAAACTTGTTAAAAGACTCTGAAGCCGAGGTCAGAGCTGCAGCTGCGAACAAAGTAAAAGATTTCTGTCAAAATCTCGACAAATCACACCAAGAAAACATTATCATGACAAATATTTTACCCTGCGTAAAAGAATTAGTAGCTGACCCCAATCAGCACGTGAAATCAGCCCTAGCTTCAGTTATAATGGGGCTGAGTCCGATACTAGGAAGACACAACACCATTGAACACTTACTTCCCTTGTTTTTGACACAATTGAAAGACGAGTGCCCAGAAGTGCGATTAAACATTATCTCAAATTTGGATTGTGTGAATGAAGTTATCGGAATCCAACAATTATCTCAATCTCTCTTACCAGCTATCGTCGAATTAGCTGAAGATTCAAAATGGAGGGTACGGTCGGCCATTATTGAATATATGCCTTTACTTGCTGGACAACTTGGCAGGGACTTTTTCGATGAAAAATTAAACGCGCTTTGCATGACTTGGTTGATGGATCACGTTTTCGCCATCCGAGAAGCCGCAACTCTAAATCTAAGAAAGTTGGTGGACCAATTCGGCGCCGAATGGGCAGAAAACACTATCATCCCTAAGGTTTTAGCCATGTCGAGGGACCAAAACTACCTGTATCGAATGACCTGCCTATTTTGTATAAACGTACTAGCTGAAGCTTGTGGTAGTGATATTACCACCAGGTTGTTGTTGCCCACAGTTCTGAGCATGGCCAACGACAAGGTTGCCAATGTCAGGTTCAATGTTGCCAAGACTTTACAGAGAATAGCCCCACAATTGGATCAGGCCGTCATTCAACCCCAAGTTAAGCCTGTTTTAGACAAACTGAACGGAGACGGCGACGTAGATGTGAAATATTCGGCGTCAGAAGCCATTTCTGGTATTGCAGGTAAGTTTGTGTAGGTTAGGGTAATAAATTCGAGAAAGAAAGACATACTGCAAAATATAATTTTGGATATTAACCTGCTAGGGCACCGTGTAACCATAAAGACAACCTAATTCAACTAATTAAAGTATGCTTGTTATAAATGTTAAAGATATTGTTTTAGTATAGTCACTTAATTATAACATTGTTCTAACCCTTAAGGCACCTGCGCAATTTATTTAAGCAAATCCAAACCAAATTTTAATTTGTTTCCTAACAACTGTTTAGTTTGGGCACACATGTATTGATGCTTTGATGTTGAAGATAACTTTAGTACGTAAGAAGGCAAATATTTCAAGCTAAAAAAATTTAAATGTGAATAACTTTGTTAATAATCAATTATTCCATATGATGTACATATTTATTTCAGATATATTAGGGCCTAACGATATATTATGGCCTAAAGATATATGCTGCCAAATGGCCACAACTACAAATATAACTTTTTTTTAATGTAAAATTTAATCATAGAACTCGACTTGAATGATCATAATTAGTCACATACCCTAATTTGGTAATTATAGCCTTAGAGAGCCTTAATGTAACGTTTCCTGTCAAGGATTAGAGTGGAGACAATAAAATCTGGTAAAAATTATTTTTTTATAGTAACTATGTTTTGGCATTAGATGTCGCAAACTATATGTGCGCATATTTTCAAAAATAAGGTTTATTAAATGATATTCTAAATTGGATAAAATTTATTTAAAACTCTATTTGGTAGTAACAGATTGAAGAAAGCATATGATTAACCCAGCTGAGGAACAAAAAAAGTTTAAAAATATGCGAGGTATGACAAACAAGTCATATGGCACTGTAAAAATATGTCATGATTAATAACCTTAAAAATATATTTTGAGAAATTTATAACTAGAAGAGAAACTTCGCATATTCGGAAAAGGCTAAAAACATGTTTACGGGTTTTCCATTTCCCTAGATTTTAAATTATGCCTCAACTCTTATTCTTGACAGAAAACTTCACATTACAGCACTCAAGTCCTTATAAAAATACTACTGAACCTTACAGGGTTAAACATTTTTAATGAGCAAATAAACACAGGGTGATTCAGAAATAGGGTTACAAAGATTTTTTTGTGCAAGATTGTGATTTCTACTCCGCGGGGTACACTTAACTGCGTCAAAAGTTTTAACTTGTAATTTTTTTTCTTTTATATTGATTTTAATTCCAAACGAATTTAAAGTCATTGGGCTAAATTACTGATTAATAACACTGGTCGACAAATCTGAAGATTTCTCTAACTGAGATTCCAGACACAGGTTTATACTAATTTTGGGTCGCTGAATCCAAATCCGGAGGCCGTTTGTCTCCATCACCCTCAGATTTTTTTATATCATAAAAAAGTTAAAATTAGGGAAATCGATTTTGTGTAATTACAAGAAAATGCTTTGACTTATCACATTAAAATTAAGTACGGTTAATAGTGGTAATATAAGTTATTTATTCCCCTACTTACCCAAAAATACAATTGTGTGTATGTCAGAGGCGTGCGTTCTAAAGTGTTTCTGTAATATATTTCTCCAACAAACTTTATGTTTAAGAATTTTACAATTTCGATAAAAAATTAATATTTATTGATTAATTTTACGTAAAAAAACGTATTGGACCTTTTGATCAAAGGTCAATAGTTTTCGAGAAAAATAGGTTTAAACATATCTCTGCAAGTTCCACTAAGAAAAAAACTGCTGCCAACAAGATAATACTTTCTCCTATAGGTCTAGGTTTATTAAAATAAAAATAAATAAATTAAAAAAAAAACCGAAAAAAGTGTCTTTTTTCGTTTTAACGAAAAATAAATAAAAAAAAAATAAAAAAAAGTTCTAACCCCATTTTACCCCCTTACCCCACCCCGATTTTTATCAAAAAAAAAATAGTAGCCACACAAAAAAGGTCACTAGTTTTCCTATGTATTTTGAGGCGCTGAATCCGAATTTGAAGTCAAAATAGCACCTTATCCAATTAGCTTTCCAGGTGATGTGCTATTTTGACCTCAAATTCGGATTCAGCGCCTCAAAATACATAGGAAAAAAAACTATTGACCTTTTTTTGTGTGGCTAGGATATTTTTTTTTGATAAAAATCGGGGTGAGGTAAAATGGGGTTAAAACTTTTTTTTATTTTTTTTTTCAATTTATTTTTCGTTAAAACGAAAAAATACACTTTTTTCGGATTTTTTTTTTATTTATTTTAATTTTAATAAACCTAGACCTATAGGAGAAAGTATTATCCTGTTGGCAGCAGTTTTTTTCTTAGTGGAACTTGCAGAGATATGTTTAAACCTATTTTTCTCGAAAACTATTGACCTTTGATCAAAAGGTCCAATATGTTTTTTACGTAAAATTAATCAATAAATATTAACTTTTTATCGAAATTGTAAAATTCTTAAACATAAAGTTTGTTGGAGAAATATATTACAGAAACACTTTAGAACGCACGCCTCTGACATACACACAATTGTATTTTTGGGTAAGTAGGGGAATAAATAACTAATAATATTACCACTATTAACCGTACTTAATTTTAATGTGGTAAGTCAAAGCATTTTCTTGTAATTACACAAAATCGATTTTCCTAATTTTAACTTTTTTTATGATATAAAAAAATCTGAGGGTGATGGAGACAAACGGCCTTCGGATTTGGATTCAGCGACCCAAAATTAGTATAAACCTATTTCTGGAATCTCAGTTAGAGAAATCTTCAGATTTGTCGACCAGTGTAATCTAAATTTTGTAGCTGTAACTAATACTCTAATTTTAGGATAAAACCTTTTGAAATTTTGTTCTTTTGCAGCTTTAGGTTGAAATGGAGCAATTTCGTCGCATGTCAAAAAACTAAAAAAAAAATGGAAGCTGAAAAAAATTATATACATATTAATATAAATTTAATCTCATAGATTGTAATATCACCTAATTGTCGTGCTCCTTTTATTTTAAAAACATTTGTATAAAATAGCGTCTATAGATTAGTATTAAAATTGTTCAGTAATTTTGTCTAAGTATGTTATTTTGAATCTAGGTTTACTATTTATTGGACTTTTTTTTATATTCTATATCGTTTTTGCCATGTTATAATACATTTATGATATTACACTATTTGCAAAAACAATATTTTTTGATTTTATATAATTTTTTTATACTATAAGTTCTTTATAAAATTATTTAAAAATAAATAATAATATTGATTAATATAAAAAGTCGGTTCAATCCACTAAAAACTCATTTGAGTATAAATGTGTATAGGGTAGGTAATAATATATAATTTATACTTAAAATATAAAATATTTCTAATCTTATTTTAAGTTTAAAAGGTGTTCATTTTCGTCGGGGCTACTGCTTGGAGAATTTGATTCGTTTTTTGGCTTCCTTTTTGTGAATTTTTTCAGTTTGGTACGAAACGACTTTTCAGTTTTTTCCGGTTTTTCGCTGTCAGTTTTTGCTTCCGGCTGTTGAACGTTCTAAAAATTAGATTATTTTTATATCCTTTTATTTCGGTTTTTTTTGTCAATCTTTCTTTTTTGTGACCGTGGGAGAAATCGTGTATAAAAATTGAAAGTCATTTTTTTAAGGCTCTTAGTAAAAATACGATATATATATATATATATATATATATATATATATATATATATATATATATATATATATATATATCCTACTGACGCACATAGGCGGAAAATCGAAAACAGTAAAAAAAACCAAACCATTTTGTTTTTAAATTGGCATATGCGAGTTTTGAGGTCGCTAATTATGGCGTAAGCATTTGTCAGAATTTTAAAATTATTCACTGGGGGGTTTTTGAGGTCGCTGATTACGTATCTAGTATCCAATTTAATTTGAACAAAACTGAGGACCCAATATACAGCCTGTTCCAGAACTCGCGTACCGAAATTTGAGGGTATATTAAAAACCCTCTGGAAAATATGAAAAAAAATAAAAAAAAAATCCATCTTCAATACTAATTAAAAAGGAAGCTATTTAATCTGACCAATCCTGTTGCTGATGTTAAATTACCTAAAAATTAGTTTTTCCCTACTTATTAGTAACTATGGTTGCATTTTAATGGTTGACTCATGCATTGTTTAAGACTTTCAACTTTAGAATCTTTTTAGGTTATTATATTTTGACAAAACCGACAGAGGCTATCAAATATTCTATTTTTAAAGGGTCACTCCATCCGGCGGTGGTTTTATGATACCCGTCTTAGACGGCAGCAACAAACTGTCGCTGCAACTCCATTCAGCGCGCTGAATGTAGTGTTTTTTTTTATTAGAAACTCAGATCTTTTAATTGATTTACTGGCTATAAATACAATAACTGAATTTTATTTATTTATTTCAAAGTAATGAACATAGGAAAAATTTTTATCGGTGTTCCGAAAAGAGAACATTCTAGCTAGAATGTAATTTTAAGATTGGTGCAAAGGGCAAGGAATTTTGGAAATTTAAACGCAAACAGAAAAGTGGTTGGAGACACTTCGCGAAATGCAAAAACTGTTGATAATAAAGAAGCTGTCATTTAGACTTTTGAAGAATAATCTGGAACAAGCATTAGTATCGTGGCAAGAAATCTTGATATGTCTGTCCTGTGTTTAATGAACTCTAAAAGATGAAGAAACGCATTATTTTTAGCAAACTCGCGTTCAATGTATGAAGCATGCTAAAGAATATGTTCAAAATGACCTCCACCAACTTGAACACATAAAGCAGCTCTTTTTAACAGACTTCTCCTGGCATTAATAATCATATTTGGAGTTACTGACTCAAGCGCTTCATGTATTCGGTCTCCTAGTTCTTCTACAGTGTCTGGCATATTTCTATACACTAAATTTTTTACATGGCCCCATAAAAAGAAGTCCATTGGAGTGAGATCAGGGGATCTAGGAGGCCACCTTCTGGGACCCCCACGGCCTATCCAACTGTTTGGAAAACTGATGTCGAGTTGGCTTCTTGCCGTTTCTGAGAAATGCACTGGACAGCCATCATGTTGAAACCAGATGTTATCCACATTTGCCAACCTTTGAAGTGGGATGTCATCAATAAGATTTTCCACTTTATCCCTTAAGAAGTTAATATAGGTTTCGCCATTCGATCTGCCAGGAAACTCATGGGGTCCAACCTAAAAACAAATATTTTAAGCATTTTATGGTGGTTTATTTCTCAAAATAACTTACTATAGCATCTCCCAATATTCCGGCCCAAATATTCCAGGAAAACCTTCGTTGGGGATTTCCTTGCCTGAAGGCATGGGGATTTTCCTGTCCCCAAACATGAGAATTCCTTGAATTAAAAAAAAACATCTCTTTGAAACCCAGACTCATCCGTAAAAAGAATGCTTTTTACAAAGTTTTCATTTTCTTGATGTTTCTGCAACAGCCATGTGCAAAATTCGACTCGTAAAGGATAATAAAGCATTGTACTCGAGTGTAATGAAAGGGATGCATTTTTTCATCTTTTAGAATTCGTTGAACAGAGGTCTTAGACATATCAAGATTTCTAGCCACGATACTAAGGCTTGTTTCAGGTTCTTCTTCAAAAGCCTGAATGACAGCTTCTTCATTATCAACAGTTCTTGCAGTTCGCGGAGCGCCTCCAATCTCTTTTTTGTTTGGAGTTAAATTTCCAGAATTTCTTGCCCTTTGCACCAATCTTAAAATAACATTTCTGATAAGATGTTCTCTATTGGGAAAACGAATAGAATATTCTACAGATATAGCTAAAGCACTCCGGCCACACTCACCATATAAGATTAGCATTTCGCAATACTCTTCTGAAGTAAACATCATGAAAGTTTTGATATTTTTTTATGACATAAATATTTATGTCACATTAATCACCATGTCAACCTACAGAATATGTACCTGCAATAATTAAATTTGCTTCCATAGCTACAAATTCAACCTTTAATGGTAATTTATAATCAGCAACAGTATTGGTCCACCTAAAGCGTTCTTATTTTTGAATTGAACGAAGATGGATTTTTTTTGAAATTTTTTTCATATTTTCCAGAGGGTTTTTAATATACCCTCAAATTTCGGTACGCGAGTTCTGGAACAGGCTGTATATATGATAGACTAATGTGTTAAGATAATGAGTGAAAAATAAAACGTTTCATAAAAATATTTTTTAATCCGAGGTAAGATTTTAAAGTTGTAGTAGGTGGGGGTAAGTTGGCGCTTGATTAATCATAATTAGACCCCGGATATTTGGTATTGATTACGAGGGGCGCGGGAATTTTACTTTTTTTAAAGTAAGTTTTTAAAGATTAATGGCACACTTTCTTAACCATCCCGTGATGGTCATTATTTATGGCAACGTAACTTGACGACTATGTTAAAGAAGTATATCCCAATATTATGACACAGGGGAATAACTATACTTTAAGGGTATAATGGCGGTTATAACTTTAATAAACATAATTAATTATTATTATTGTTAAAAATAAAAATATATAACCAATATTTTCTTCAAGTTTTCGGCTATTAAGCTTTGTCTTCTCTCACCAAAAGTATATTTATAATCTGAAAACTAATATTTTATGTCTACCAAAGTTAGTGGAGCATATTAACTATATATTAGTATTTAGATACAGTTGAATTTTAAGTGAATAATAATGGACGTTTGAAGATAATTTTTTTGTATGTTTTTAATGATAACTTTTTATATTAGCGTGGAAATTACTACAGTAGTAATTTATCAGTGATAGTGCGCAAGTCAGGATACATATCCGATTAGTACTTGCCCACTGGAAACCTCATGATTATATAGAGAAACCCTGGTTAATTATTCGGAAGAAAAAGACCAAATAAATAGAGAGAGAGAGAGAGAGAAACTTGCGTATAACTTGCTCCGTGAAAAGGCAAATTAATGTGTAATTGTCCTAATGCTATATCAGGCAGCAAACTTGCATATAAATTTCTCCGTGAAAAGGCGCTTTTATCTCGAGATTCTATTTCATTATTATTATTATTATTAATTACAACAGTAAGCGGCATAGCCGATGAGACTGTGTCCCAAATAAATAAAATAATACAATAACATTTTTTTAAATATGAATTCTCAGACTCTCAATAAATAGTACGTATAATATACGTATAATATATTATATTATGATTAGTACCCGGATATTTGGTATTGATTACGAGGGGCGCGCGAAAGATTATTTTTTTATGAACATTCTGACATGGTTGACACTTACTGAATATAATGACACAAATTTGTAATTTTTTAAAAATGAGTTTTAAAATCTTTATAATAGCTTGTGCGCTTCCTCAACGCACTACCGTAGAATCTTGAATTCAAAATATTCTCGAGCTGCAATTTAATCGTGAAGTACAATGTGCGAAAAAGATAAAAGTTGGTCTTAGAAAGAACCGATCATCAAAATCCCATAATAATGATATACAAAAAAGTTTTATTTTGATTTAGTAAAGCCAGTTGTAACATTCCGTGGTCAAAAATTAAAAATCCTCAGAGTTTATAAAAAATTGGAAGATTTAAAAGTACCAACCAAGCCGACCGAATAATTAACCAGGGTTTCTCTATATAATCATGAGGTTTCCAGTGGGCAAGTACTAATCGGATATGTATCCTGACTTGCGCACTATCACTGATAAATTACTACTGTAGTAATTTCCACGCTAATATAAAAAGTTATCATTAAAAACACACAAAAAAATTATCTTCAAACGTCCATTATTATTCACTTAAAATTCAACAGTTCGCATGATTAATAACCATATATATGGTTCACTTTTACTTGTACATAAAACATTAACATAAACATACTCGAGGCACATCATAAAAGATAACAAAACAAAAATACACGAGGCACATCATAAAAGATGGCTTAGCACGATGCTGACGGTTCATCGCCCAGTACTTGAATGATACGCAAGTTTGACGCTATATATTGCAAGTTAAACAATGCTGCCAACCAGACAATTTTGACGTGTATCTGCATTTGTTGACAAAAACATAACCTAGCATTTGCTTTTTTAAGGAATCTTTTTAGTTAAACAGACCGGCCTATTATTAATAATAATTATTATTATTAACATGTCCAGTTGCTACTATATTAGTAAAAAGAAATCGATTTAGTAACTTTTTTCCAGGTTGGTACCACGAAAATAACTATAAATCTTGCATGAAAATCGTCGAAAAATAGAACTTGTTCTAATAATTTGATGATCGAAAATAGCATCAAATTTGCCTTAAGGCATGCGCAGTTACTGAATCATTCTTGCAACAAAATTGCATAGCACCAAACTTGTGTACAAATTGTTCCGTGAAAAGGCGCCTTAACTGACTTTTTAAATAGACACCCGGTGTACATTAAAAAACTACCGGTTGCGGTAATTTGTGGTTTTGCTTAAAATTGCATTCACTAAAGCAAGGTATAAACTTTCTAAAAAGCCGAATAATATAAAATGCGAATGCTCAGATAGGATAGAAAAGTGAATTTCCTAATCTAGTTGCAGCGTGTTCTTTGTAAGAGACGGATGTGGCCGCTTAGGCGGATTTACTCCTGCATCAGCCTGCTGTCGTAGATATACACAGGACTTGATTTATTTTATTTCATGTTGTTTCGTGAAAATATTACTTTAATAGTAAAGTTGAATAATAAGTAAGTAATAAGTGAATCGTGAATATTTATGTTTTTTTATGTGTGATGTTAAATTTTAACGTGGAACTGTTGAACATGTAAAGTCACTTTTTTATATATTTTAAAGATATTTTTTTTTATAAGTTGGCGTCTGCGCATTACTACAGAGTGAGACGGTTTTGCGTACGCCGAAAATTATATTAGGTTGAGCTGGAAAACTATCCTATGGAAAATGCCATTTTAGTCTTGTTTTGTTTTTCTTCCCAGATTTTAACATTGTTCCGCTTGTGTATGACGTCCTAATTATAGCTAATTGTTTAAACTTAGCTTGCGAGCTGAGTTTAAACGGATATTCCGTTTACATACAATAAAACAGACTGCCAGACAGACCGGCATTTTTTTCAACACCCACTTTTTCAACATTTTCTAAATCCAAAAATGAATTTTAGTAATAGCCCAAACAAATACTTACAATCATAATTTGGGATAAAGTTCTCCCCCTGTTATATCCGCAGTCTCCCCTACCGAAAATCCATCCTGGAGATATGGCTTCAGGATTGTTTAAAAGGATTAAATTCCTACAAGATGTGTATAAAAGTCTTGCTGCTATAAAAATAAAAACCTGAAAAAAGTTTTACATTAAATTACTTTAAACCTTTTTTTCTGTACACTTATCAGATAAAAATACGAGAGTAAAAAATTATATATGAAAAAAGCATTATAATTTAAAAAGCCAAATCTCATGGGATAATGTTAAACCGGATTATCCCCCATACCTTAATTCTAGATCCACCCGTGTATCCGTGAATTTTGGATTGTTTTTTATTGAACTTCGTGATCAAGATATCTGGAGGCTTTATAAAGGCTATAGCCTAGTTCCTCCAGTCATCCTGTTCGTAATATACGTTTTTAAATTGATACAGGTTTTTACAATTCTATTGTTCCTATTAAACTTTTCGAGAAGGAGTGTAAAAACTCATCTAACTCAAGCCACTAGTGAGGTAAGTGTGGAGGAACAGTACAGGACAGTATTCAACCTGAGATTCACAGCGCCTAAGCACTAGAATAGTATTATATGGAATTAATTTATATCCGATAAGCATTTTACCAAACGGTAAACGCAACAATCTCCAAAAAGCTGACGTGGGATTAGCACGTCAAAAACACCCTCCAAATAGCCAACTGCCGCCTCTCCAAACTCTACCCGTTAATAGGTAGAAAGAGCCCGCTATCCATTAAAAAACGTCCTCAACCAGTAATGGTACCCACTAACTCAGGACAGATGCATTCCCAGCATCAGTGAGCTAGTCCCACTCCTCCCGCACATCCCTTCTCTCCCTATCCCATCCCTCCTCATCCCCCTCCCACCCACTCCCCAGCGCCAAATTATGACAGATGCAACTCGCATCAGTGAGCAGAGACTCACTCCCCCCTAAGTTATGACAGATGCAACTCGCATCAGTGAGCATCATTAATCGGAATAAATTCAGTTATGACTCATCAACGTTGAAAATAAACACAGAAACATAGGCTTACGGAATAATTTTGCCGAATTATGAGGGAAGTTTTATAAAGGTCACTAAATCGAAACATTTGACGACTAATTTGTTACACACAACAATATTGAATATACATATTAACTAAATATATGTAAATATATCGGTGTTTTTCGAAGAAAATAAATATGTAAATATTTAAAACCTCGCGTCAACGATAGAATCGACGCGGCGCCTATGCGAGCCCTGGAAATTCTTCGATTACTGGTGAGCATAGACTCACTGCCCCAACTATCCATTCAGATTAATTATTTTTTAGATAAATAAGCCATAGGCTGCGCCTGTCTCTTAAAGACCCAAACAAACTACTGATGATGGTAAACGCAAAACGCTTAAGAACTTCTTAACATTCTGTTCAAAATACGCCAGGTGGGATTTTCCTATGATATATTAACCTATTAAGGACTACCGTCTAAATATTCATACTGATTTTTGTAAGGAGTATTTTAAAATGCATGTAGTTTCCAATTTATTTATGGCTTACCATATCGTCATCTAAGAGGTAAATTTACTTAAACCTATTTTTTTTTTAAATCTGTATTTTTACAGAATTGGATACAAAATTTCTTACTCTGTGTTTCTGTTTAAAATTAACTTGTATTCCAAAAGTCCAAATCAATACCTACTGATAAAAAGAATAAAAACTAAACATTTTAGAAGTAAAATTACCTAAACTGATCATAAAATTGTAAGTAAATTACTGAAGTGTTTTAGCTAGAGTCTAGGTAAAGTCTAAGACTTTTAAATGACATTTCTTATCACTGACATGAGGCAGTAATATAATAGGGATACTTTTCAATTAAAACATGATTGTTCCGTACATAATATAATAGATATAATACAAAAGCGCCTGGAAATATAAAAAATTAGTACACAATAAAATAAGATATAAAAAATCTTCATAAATATCATAATTTTAAACTAGATTCCATATCCCCTTATGTATGGCCTTCGGTTTAGGTAAATTTACCTCTAAAATTTGTGTCATTTTTAGAATGTCAAGTACTGATTTTTATTGAATTTAAATGATTTAAATTAAATACATTAACGAATTAAGTGCTCTTTAAGGTAAAATATTTATGGTAAATCACCAACATAAATATTAAAATCGTTTTTACGTTTCCAGAAAAATTTGAAAATACCGAGATAGGTAAATTTACCTTTTAGCCCACGATATGCAAAAATTATGGTTTTTTATTTCTAGCGAGTGAATTCTTTATATTTTACTAATAATCTCGTGTAA
Organism: Brachypterus glaber; assembly: GCA_958510825.1. Classification (NCBI taxonomy): domain Eukaryota; kingdom Metazoa; phylum Arthropoda; class Insecta; order Coleoptera; family Kateretidae; genus Brachypterus; species Brachypterus glaber. Next base: position 61,458,580 of record OY294044.1, on the reverse strand, counting down.
CATGCGAAAACGTGAATTTTTTTTTGCATTTTTTTTAGTAAAAATGATTTATTTGGACTAATAATAGTCTGATAAATATTTCATATATTATAAATTCATGGGTCAGTCCTTAATGGGTTAAGTTTAAACCTTATCTAAAAAATCCATTATACGATTTTACTGAAATACAAACTTAACCTAAGTTAGGTTACCTAACTTAGGTTGAGACAAACGCTTTCCGCCTCCGTCATTCCAGTACTAGTTAAAACCGCATCCGTGCTGAGAGTTAAAAAGGTTCCACATTCAATTAAACATATTAAAAAAAAGAAGAAAATATAAAAACGGTTTTTAAAGTTAATACGTCCGCATGGTAATCAAAATGCTAAATTTGACAACATGAGAGCGATAAGTCTCGAGCTTTATCCAAAAGTCTCAACATTCTACTATTCGAGTACCCTGGTGAAAAATAACGTTAGAACGACCTAACGTTAGATGAATGTGGTTTGAATGTTAGATCCTAACTTTAGGAATTCTAACGTTAAAAACCGGTACATTTATACATTAAAAACGAGTTAGAAAAAACGTTTATCTAGCGTTAATTTTCTACTAGGGACCCTAGTCTAGGGTAGGTTTGCGGTATTAATCCATGCGATATTAATCCATGCGATATATTTTTTTATAATATCGGCCTAAGCAAAGCTAACCAACTATTATCTGATAAGCGGCCCAACAGTGGCGGACTGGTCATAAAGTCAGGTCGGTAAAAAACTGCTCTTTGCAAAACTTTAGTTCAGTTTAGGCTTTTGGCCTTTGATTTTCAATTTTTTTTAGATTTTTTAGCCCTTTTACCAGAGCCGTAACTAGAGCTGTTTGCGCCTGTGGCAGGTTATTAATTTGCGCCCCCTATCTAATATAAAAACAAGTGAAATTTTTAGTTTTTTAGCGAGGAAAAAAGTAACAAAAATAAAAACGCCGTCTCATTTGACGCCGAAGTGGCGTCTCTCCTGACAAAAAATCAGCGCCGCAGGCGATTTTTTTTACGAATTTTGCTAAAATTTAAAGAACCTCTCACACACATAGGGAGGTTCTTGGGCCATAGTCAAACTGCCTCAAATTTTTATATTTTGTAATTTGGGGGTAAATATAAAATTAGCAAAAATTACAGTCAAATTAAATGACCAGTTTCGAAGAAAAACACTTTTAAAAATTGAATTTTCTGACAGATTTTTTGACATACCGGGTATACCCCTTAATTTTTTTGCTTTTTAGGTAGGGTCTTGAAATTTGCAGAAGCTTTATCGTCGGCTTACAAGTAAAGAGCACTAAGTCCAAAAACATGGTTTTGAGATATTGACAAATTTAACTTTCATTGTTGTTTTTTAATTTTTATAATAATTGTTTTTGGAAAAAAACTACCGCAAATTGCAATGACATGTTTGGACATAATGATGTCCCATTTTCAGTTAAATAAAGAAAAATTGAAGTAGTTTAATTCAACTAAATTTGAAAAAAGACATGGACTTAGTGCCTTTTACTTGTAGGCCCACGACGTCGGCTTACAAGTAAAGAGCACTAAGTCAATAAAATAATATAAAAAACAACTATTTAAAATTAAAACCCTTCTATTAATATAAACGTATAACTATAAAGTAGAAAACAAGATGTTTACATACCTTTTCAAAAACTAGATTTGTAAAAGAAGGGTTTGGACTTTTTGATTGTTTAAAGAAAGTTTCCATTTTGGACTTTAATAAAATTAATTTCGTATTAATTATATGAAACTGCTAACTATGCCAGAACTAAGACAGTTTTCAGAGGCCATCGGCTGTGCCGGCAAAGAAGCATCTCCTAAAGTCAATAATTATAATGAATCATTATAATGATAAAACACTTTACGGTGCAATTCTAAGGGCTGTTTTCCGAACTTGCCGCGAACTTTAATTTTTTTCTTATATTCTTGTGATTTATGTAGTAACCAAGGATTAAGGAGCAAAATTAAAATAATATATCAGTTAAAATTTGAATGCGTTTGTCAGTACAATAAATAACGCGATATTGTATCATATAAATGATTCAAGCAATCATAGTTTTATAAATTAACTCTTTTTAGAAAGTCGTTTAGTGCAGAAACATTTGAAATATTCTACAAGTAAAACGCACCAAGTGCACTAAGTGACTTAGTGCCTATTGCCAGATAAAATTTTAATCAAAATCAAATTGGTGCGTTTTGTATAGGGGGTAACTCCCTTGGCAGTCCACCTAGAAGTTAGTTCGGTTTACCTATACATAGATCATCAAAAATTAACTACAGTGCTATTAAAATCCCATTTTTGCAAAAAAGTGACTTAGTGCCTTTTACTTGTAAGCCGACGATATTATGTATAATTTAAGATTTTTTGAAACTAATCAAACTTTTTAAAACAGCATAATTACTTTGCCAAAATCCAAAAAAGGTCTTATCGCCGCATTCGAATTTCACGTTGAAGTTTTACACTCCTAGTACTGCAGGCGAAAAATTTAACAAGTTACGGCTTTTACTGGTATCTTTAGTCATTTTACCGACCTGTTCTCAGGAAGCCAGTCCGCGCTTGTGAATAATTACTTGTAAAATAAATAAAAAGGCGGCAAATGTTTCAAATAAGACAATCAGTGTTTCTATCGGTTTTTTGATGATGTGCAAACAGCCTTTGGAGTTTATGGAGTCGGTTACGATCGCAGACTCGTTCTTCCACATGTGCGCGTATGGTTCCTGCTGGAGCGGATCATGCAAACATTGCATAGGAAACCCTAGTTTACAGCAACTCCAAGGGGTTACAGGTAGGTTAAATGTGTCACCTTTTCTTAGCCTAAAAATCAATTCAAATTGTCAGTCCGGGAATCATGATTTACGGACAACAGTATAAATTTCTTCACTGAAAAATTACAGTTAATATATCACCAGCATAATAACTTATTTTATGAATAAGTACAAAATGTTCTAAGTAAAGTAATTTGAATGGCCGTAAACGTTAGATGAGGAGTTATAAACAGATCTTGGTATTGAATTTAGTCTTCTAAGCATTCCAATCGGACTTTTTTGCAGACATGGTTAATATTTTCAGCCCAGTTAAGCTGGTCGTCAAGTAGTAAGCCCAGAAATTTTATATGTTTAACATGTTTAAACCCCTTCCGCTCCATTGTATCCAAGTATGGATATTTGTAGGTATATCAAAATATACCACAATAACCACAGTTGGATATTTGTTTACGGGATTTTCCATATAGATTTTAATCTGGTGTAGGGACCTGTATCTTGAAAAACTGGCTGGAGCGGAACCGCCTAATTTTTACTAGGGCACAAGTTATTGTTTGTCTAAAACGTTAGATATCGGTGCTAGTGACAATGGCATTGGGAACATTTTGTGCCACCATAATGAGGGTTGTTCGGTTTTTTTTAGAATCAGTTCTGAACTACTGTTTATTGGTTATTTCAAGTTAAATGGTAACAAGGATTAAACCTCTTTTGGCCAGTACCAGTTCTGAACAGTTCATAACTTGAAACCCGAACAAGCCTATATGGGATTTGGGATTCCCACAACATATACCAAAATTAGGAATATACTGTACAAGTAAAAGATTAAAATTAAAACCACTGATATTTTATCAGTGCTTATAAGTTCTATTTAGCCAATATAAAAAGTTTTAATGTGCTTACTCTAAAAAAGCATTTGAACCCTTATCAACTTGACATTCACTTAACCAACTATTTTCGTGCCAGTCTTTGTAGCTATCAACTCCACAACAACTGGCTGGAGCGGAACCGCCTAATTTTTACTAGGGCACAAGTTATTGTTTGTCTAAAACGTTAGATATCGGTGCTAGTGACAATGGCATTGGGAACATTTTGTGCCACCATAATGAGGGTTGTTCGGTTTTTTTTAGAATCAGTTCTGAACTACTGTTTATTGGTTATTTCAAGTTAAATGGTAACAAGGATTAAACCTCTTTTGGCCAGTACCAGTTCTGAACAGTTCATAACTTGAAACCCGAACAAGCCTATATGGGATTTGGGATTCCCACAACATATACCAAAATTAGGAATATACTGTACAAGTAAAAGATTAAAATTAAAACCACTGATATTTTATCAGTGCTTATAAGTTCTATTTAGCCAATATAAAAAGTTTTAATGTGCTTACTCTAAAAAAGCATTTGAACCCTTATCAACTTGACATTCACTTAACCAACTATTTTCGTGCCAGTCTTTGTAGCTATCAACTCCACAACATTCCTCGTTATACTGTAACTGGTCTATAAAAATTTTCCAAGTTATGTCTTTCAAATAATTTCTCATTCCATTTTGTAAGGAGTTTTTCATTGCACGGGTAATTTGCCTGTTTATTCTTCTTGATAGTGCCGCTATTATTATCAGACTTATTATCATCCCAGTTCCAGCGCATGTCCATAAAAACAATAATTTTCTCGTACTTTTTCTATAAAAAATAAATATTTGCGACACTTGGTATCTAATTTATTTTTTAGTTAAAATGCTGCCTTTCCAACGAGGTATCTAGCAGTATATATACTATAAACTTTTAACATCCCATAAATAAAAATCTTAATACACTGCTCAGTAAAAGAGCTTTCCCATTTTTTACCTCCGCGCGCGAAATGGATTTTTATTATTAGAATCACTTTCAGCAACCTTAAAAAGTCCAATATACGAAAACTACCCCCTGCCTCTCAGGGGTTGGATTTGGAAAAATTATATTTTAAGATTTAGCGATCTCTAAAACGCCAATATGTCAATTTTCAAGAAAACTACCCCTGCCCCTCAGGGGGTGGAGTTAGAATTTTTTTTATTATTAGATTCACATTCAGCAACCTCAAAAACCTCAATATACAAATTTTCACGAAAACTACCCCCCGCCCCTCAGGGGGGGGAGTTAGATTTTTTTATTATTAGATTCACTTTCAGCAACCTTAAAAACCCCAATACACAAATTTTCACGAAAACTATCCCCCGCTCCTCAGAGGATGGATTTAATTTTTTTTTATCAGATTCACTTTTAGCAACCTCAAAAACCCCAATATAACTATTTTCACGATAACTACCCCCCGCCCCTCAGGGGGTGAAATAAGAAAAATTGTATTATAAGATTTATATTATTCAACCCCAAAACCCCCTATATACCAATTTTAACGAAAATATTAAAAATATTTACCCCCTCGCCCCGCAGGGACAAAAATTTTATTATCAGATTCAATTTCAGCAACCTTAAAAGCCCCTATATAGCTATTTTGAAATTATTGTAAAAAAAACTTCCCTGCCCCCTTGCCTCACACCAATATCCACCAAAAACAATCCCGAGCGAGAACCGTTCTTGAGTTATCGTGCTTACAAGATTTCCCGAACAGAACGACTGACAATTTTGTTGTCGAAATTGATTTATATCGACATAAAACGTCATAAAACTCAAAAATTAATTTGAAAATTTTTGCACGCTACAAGGCTTTCTGAAAATTCCCCCTGGTATGAGTCCAAGAAGGGTCATGGCCCATTCTTACCTCCGCGCGTAAAATTGATTTTTGATTATCAGATTCACTTTTACCAACCTTAAAAACACCAATATACCAATTTTTACGAAAACTACCCCCCGCCCCTGAGGGGGTGGAATTGGAAAAAAAATATTTTAAGATTCAGTTCTAGCGACCTCAAAACTCCCAATATATAAATTTTCAAGAAAACATAAAAAAATATAAAGTTTATATAAACAGACCCGCAAATCGGTCCTAAGGGAGTTATGGCCCATTAAAACGGATACCAAAAATAGGGTTTTTAATATCTCTGGAGCCCTTTGAGCTAGAAGGACGAGATTTAGCAGGTGGTAAATTATTTTAAGTTATTTTAGTTTGTAAATTTTACCGGAGGCGCGCTTAGGCGTGCAAAATTTCTGGCTTACCACATTTTTGCCCAAAACTTTTTTTAGTGTAAATTTTTCGCATTATTTTTTAAAATTATAGATTCTTTAAGTAAAAATGCATGAAAAAGATTCTCTTAGTATAATACCGTAAAAGCAACCGTTAACAAGAAAAATCAATTTAAAAAAAATTGCAGGACAGACAGAAAAGTGTTACTATTTAAAGGGTCCATAAATCAATTAAAATTTATTTTTGGGCCAGGGTATAAAAAATTTATTTTCTTAGTTTTTAATGCAGTGTTAAAAAATCCCTATATAGCAACTTTCAAATTTTTGTAAAAAAAATTATTTTTCCCCATTTGCCGTCCTTGCCCCACCCTAATGTGTACCAAAAATAATCCAGAGCAAGAACTTTTGGTAATATACCTGTATGCCAAATTTCAACTCTCTACCTTATAGTGTTCTTAAGTTATCGTGCTTACAAAATTTCCCGGACAGAACGACCGACCCACATTTTTTTTTGCTTGAAATTGATTTATATCGACATAAAACCTCATAAAACGCAAAAATACGTAAAAATTTCCGTGTATTTTTCCTCTTTACATTACAAGGCGCTTGTTAGAAATATCGAAACATTCAATTTTTGTTGTAACAACAATCTAATGAAAATCAGATTTGTAGGCGTAATTAGGAGGTGGTGTCCCTTCAATGATTTTATGGGATGCTCCTCCAGGAAAACAAATACAACTTTTTATTTATTTGGTCCCCCATGTCTTGAGGCTTTAGCCTAAAGTTCCTCCAGACATCTTGGGTAGGGTTTAAGGCACCCAGATTTTTACTATTTAAATAAATATTATTTAATATTTGTATAATATACAACCTTATAATGTCTTTAAAAAGTATAAATAAATAGCTTTAAGCTGTATATTATACAACCTTATTATTTATACTTTTTAATATATTTTTATTTATACATTGTATAAATAAAATTATATAAAAAAGTATAAATAAAATTATGTAAAAAATATATTAATAAGAACTTACTTGTGTGCTTGAGTAACGCATTTTTCGCTAATTTTGAGTCCCGCAAGCCAAAATAAAACGACGTGAGTTCCATAAATTGCTGTTGAGGCAGACACAAATCGTATTTCAGCGGTTTCAGAAAATAATACAGGTGCTATCGCAAAAAATATATACAAAGAAAAACCGGACATGCCAAAGCCTATCGTCACTACAACTAAATTTAGAGCGTTTAAGATGAATTTTAACTTTTTTCTGCCACTTTTTGAAAATTTTAATACACCAATTGCCATATTGACATTTAATTTTGTCAGAGTGACGTTTTTTTCATTAGCGCCGAGAAATATATTTGAGGCTTTAAAAATTAAGATCACTCTAATGTTATTTAGGATTGGAACGGTCCTAATTTTACTTACTCCAAAATAGATAATTTTTTTTATTTAATATATTTATTAATGACCCTTAAGCAGTGACAACACTGATGACAAGGCCTAAATTATTATAAGGTTATATATTCTGGACGAAATGTAAAAGACCCTATGATAAAAGTCCATATTGCATAAGCATTTATTTTAGGTTTTTCCAAAAAAGGGCTGGGGTCTAAAAGACCCCGTTATAGAAATTTGTAATTGTCAAGTTAGGGGTCATAATTAAAATGCGTAACGTACTTAGTGTAATGCTTAGGGTTTAGGGGGGGCATGCGCGGACTCATTTGCGAAAGTGCGAAGATCATATCAATTCGGGTGCGATTCGCGTAACTTCGTTTAAGCGGAATTCCTTGTTCGAGAGCAGCATAGGTATTAGTCACTGCACATTATATCGAAAATAACGTATAGTAGGTACTCTTAAGAATTCCTCGGAATTTTCCTAAAGATTACATTGATTTTTTTTAAAAATTCCATTAAAAAAGGTCCCACGGATTTTCTCGAGGATTACCCCCAAGTTTTTCTCCAATCTGTACAATTAAATTCCCCTGCGGTTTAGGGGGTCGTTAGAAAATTAAAAAAATAGGTTCTAAAAATATAAAATATGACATTTATTGTATAAATTAACCATGAACGTAGAATATGTAATAATTAACTTTGTACATTTTTCTGTCTAATTATAAATTCTTTTACATGATGACTTGCTATACTGTATAATACAGAGTGTTTCCTAATACTGTTACTTAAAAGAGCTGATCTGTAGCTTGTGATGAGAGACATGTCATCTTCTGGAGGTTGAAAGTAGATTTCCAAACTGCTTAAAAGCTAAAAAAAACATCGACTTATTACGGGCACCTAAAAATATTGTGTGCATCATGGCCGAAAATATCTTACCTCACCGTCAGGAATAGTATATTATGCACCTAGTATTCGAACTAAGTCTTTAGTGTTCGAGACTGAAGTTTTTTTGCTGACGAAGTTGAGGCAAAAAATCAGTCGAGTACAGTTCGCATTAGGGACACTAGATCTAGGTCTTAAGTTAGCAAGGCAGCCTTGCTAACTTAAGACCTAGATCTAGTGTCCCTAGTTCGCATATGTGGTGCATATACCATTTTTTCTACTAAATAAATGTAGTAACTCCAAATATTAGTTACTAATGTAGTTATAAAAATAAATTGACATAGCTGTCAGTTTGACAAGTAAATTGAAAAAAGTTAGCAGTTGTCTTAATTATTTTCATTTTTGACCGTCGTCAATAAACAATGCTTAACAACGGTCAATAATAAATGAGTTCACTGATTTTATTGGTTGTCAACGTAAACAAGCCTTGACAAAGTTAGATAATATGTAAGCTAGCACTTAATTAGGTAGTAGAAAAAAACGTTTTTTCTGGCAATATTACTAGGGTAACTTTACCTGTTCTTGGGTAACGTTAAACGTTTGGACCACCGCCATATATTCTGACCATAAGGTTTTCTTAAGCTGTTTTAAATGCTTTTGAGCTAGAGGCACTAATATAACGTTTCCAAATAGTGTATCACCATAGCTTACGCCCTGATATTGCTCTAATAGCTGCGTGTAAAAATCTTGGAAATTACTCAATCCTAAAAGTAATAAAATATTTTGTCACTCCAAATAGTTTTTCTCGAAAAGCGGTTTGAAAATATAAGTGTGGCCGAATTCACAATGTGATTCTTAATTATAATAAAAAATCATCCAAAAATTTTTCTTCTAGAAATCCAGTTTTAATCAAGATATTCAATATACCTGGTGTCCCAACTCTATTTACCCAACGATTTTCTCGAAAACTAAAAGAGAAAATCAAGTTCTGCAAAAACCACGTTAAATGGGACAATATCTATAAAAAGTAGTCAAAAATATAATCCATCCATATATACACCATTGTATTTGCAAGCTCAAAGTTTAACCAAATCAACCGAAGAAATATAGGGGTGCTATTTGAAAAAATAAAGTTGGAGGTAAGTTGTGGGAGGGGGTGTAGGGGTGGATTTAATTTTGGGCTACTTTTTATAGGTACTGTTATCTTATTTCAAATGTTTTTGAAGAATTTGATTATCTCTTTTAGTTTTCGGGTTAATCACTGCCCAATATAGTTGAAATCAGGAGGTTGTTTTTAAATGTTTTTTACCACTTGTCAATTTAAAAATAGCAAGTATAATATAACATTGTATCCAATACAACCAAAAAATATATAGGGGTGCTATCTAAAGTCGTCAGCGACTGCGACTTTTTGAGGAAATCGTAGGTTTATATTATAGTCCTTAAAGTTTCACAGCAGAGTATTAACTTATACCTTGGACCCCAAAAAAAGAAAAAAACTGTCCAAAATGAAAAAAAAATTGTACCAATTCTAAACAACTTTTAAAAATGTCCGACCGTATGTCACGTTTTCTTATGGGAACATAAATAAAGAAAGAATAATTCGATCGACCCAAAAATAAGAAAGTTATGGGGAGCTAAACATAAAAAAAAAATAGAAGGAAACAGGCTATCAACGTATTTTTTTTTTTCAGGAAAAAATACCTTTATTAAAATAGTCATACCTAATTTAAAAAAGTAATCCAAACATTTTTTGTCCCCTTCAGGTATTTTAATGCGGTGCGCACGGAGTCAGGGAATTTTTAAAAAATCAGAGAAGAATTGAAAAAAGATTAGTCTACATAAAAAATTATTACTAAAACAAGTTTTCCTTCATAAAGTTCTACCAATCCATCGACTTATTTTACAAAAAAAAGTAAAAAATAAAAATCATAACTCAAAAAGGAAACAGCTTGTTTAAATTTTTGCGTATATTGGTTTTTAAAACTTTTTATGTGTACTAAAATCGGGGAAAATTGTAAATTTTTATCAGGGGATCTTAATTTGCAAAACCTGTGGTCACCCTGGTATTACCTTGTATCTCCTTTTTGAAATCCAGCTCGTTTTCGAAACGTATCACATTCTTAAAACATAATTCCAATAACTTATGTATCTCAGTGCTTAAAAATAAACTGTCGCTGCCTAAAAACACGCACGCCAACCTGCAAAACCTATCAGTTGGATTTATGGATTCGGCCAAAAAGGGAAAGTATGATTCGTAGATTAGAATCCATCGCAAGCAATTTTTTATCACATAAATTTGTTGCTCTTCGTTCGTGGAATCCGAATTTTCCTCTTGATTTGCGTATAGGACTATGATTGGGGTGTATATCCAGTCTATTGGTATGACATTACCTATAGTTATGTCCAGGCACAGGTTTGTTGTAAAATCTGGGATATTCTGAAAGGTAATTGTATGTGTATTCTTTTTATACATACATGCAGTAAATGGGACAAAAAAATTGTAAATTGTACTTCTCTATATTTTTCTTTAAAAGTTTATATCATATTAATCGTCTATATATATTTTTTCAGTATTTTATTTCTTATAATTTTTGAAATACAGCCTGTTCCAGAACTCGCGTACCGAAATTTGAGGGCATATTAAAAACCCTCTGGAAAATATGAAAAAAATTAAAAAAAAATCCATCTTCAATACTAATTAAAAAGGAAGCTATTTAATCTGACCAATCCTGTTGCTGATGTTAAATTACCTAAAAATTATCTTTACGGCTTGTTTATTTTTTTTTTTTTTTCTAATTACTACTTCGTTTATTAAATTATTACTAAGTATAAATAAACACTAAATTAAAAAAGAAATATAAAATTAAACAAAGGAAAATAAAATAAAATAATAATAAAAACTAAATATAAAAACTAAATATAAAAGATTTCTTCCAAACCCACTTCATCAGTAATGGTCCCCAACACACAAGCCGCATTTCCTCTTTGAACTGCCAAGCTGATCCTTTGGGTAATGAAGCTTTTCGCGGATTTATTAGGAATTTTATTACTTATTTCACTAATAAGGTTTTTGGCTTCATCACCCCAAGGACCAAACGTTTCTACTGCAAAAACAGTAAAAACAAAGCGTTCTTTCAGCTCTTCGTACTTATTGTGTTTATTATTTTCTGCAATACGTGCAGCCCCACCCACCGATTTAGATGTTTGATCAACATACGAATCGGCTAAAGTGTGCCTGCACGTAGCATCCCACAATAAAGCCTTTCCTGCTCTCCAGGGAACCAAGGTAATTCCATCCACGCGTCTTCCATCACCTCTACACAGACCTGGTGGTTCTAAAACAGCAGGGTATTCTGCTGTTATTAAAGATCTTTTAATAATATCATTAATTAACCTGTGTCTAGAATAACGACCTGTACTTTTATTGCAGCTAAGCTCATGTAGGCCATAGTTATCAACTTTTTCGCCGCAAGTACAGACGTGCATCTCGCACACAGGCAGACCAAGCCTCAAGGCAATGGAAACGCGAAAGGTGGAATCATCTAAGAGATTTCCAAGAGATGCAGAAGGAAGTGCATTAAGCCAAGCACCGCTTTCAGGGGCTTGAAGAGCTAAAAGACGCGCTTTGTTTTTTGAATCTTGGCAATTCGAAAGTAGACCATCACTGAGAACCTGACAACGCGCAAAATCAAACTCCTTCTGTCTTTCTGGCATCTTTTCGGGCAATTTTTCTAAATTGCATATAGAAAGCCAAGAATTTAGAGCTAGTTCAAAGTCTGAATCACAAGAAATTAAAATATTTTGCGGCAATATTTTTTGAAGAAGGCTAGAAACATCATTAATAGACCCTAAGAAAGCAGAAAAACAAAGAGTGGATGAATCTCTAATACCTAGACCGCCAAGTTTAACAGGAAGAGTGCATTGTAACCATGAATTTGTATCAATTTTACAATTTGAAATATGACTGATAGTAGATTTTAAAACAGAATCATATTCTAAAAGAGAGTTAGGATCCAACCAACAGGGAGCGCAACGTAACAGATACGAAATGCGAGGAATAGAGAAAGAATGTTTAAGTAAATAGTAGGCAGTATGATGATTAATAGATTTCAAATTGTTAGAAAGTCGATTTAGAAAAGTAATTTTGGAGTTCATTGTTTTGCTTATTTCATTTTGCGAAAAAGGACAACCCAGTAAGTTAAATGAGTCAATGGGCACTTTTATTATTTCTGGAGCTAAAGCATTGAATTTTGAATATATAGAAGAATGCTCTGATTCTTCCGAAATAATTGAAAGCTCACATTTTTTCAAATTTAGTTTTAAACCCAATTCCGAACTCATGTTAATAATTTTTTCAAGATCGCTTAAAACAATATCGGGATCACCTGCAATATTCCCGTCATCTAAATACCATAAATTTATTTCCGAATTAATCTCCTTAACTATGGATTGAATGGCCAAACAAAACAAAGCAGGTCCAAGGGGATCCCCTTGCTGGACACCTCTTTGGGAAAGAATAAAAAGATCACCGAAAGAAAGAATTGATGATGTTTCGTAACACTGAGCAATAAAACTAAACAAAATTGGGATTTTTTTCTTAACTTCTAAAAGAAATACCTCTCTGTTAATCAAATTAAAGGCATTCATAAAGTCAAGTTTAAGGATAACTTTGGCGGTTAAATGATTATAATTTAGATATCGACGGACTGAATGCGTAGCTGCTTCAGCGCCACATTTAGTTCCGAATCCAAGTTGATTTGGCCGAAAAGTATCGCCTAACTGGGTATAAATCCTATTACACGCAACTTTGGCAACCAAACGCCGAAGGCAGAAGCCCACAGCGATTGGTCTTATGCCACCATCTTTTTTATTAAAAGCGCAGAGGTTGGCTCCATAAAAAATTCGACAAATTGCATTAGGAACTGAGCCTTTAAAAACTAGATTTGAAAACGATACAAGCGACAAAAGGAGATCTGAAGAAAACGTTGCCAGATTCTCAGAGACTAAATCTTTCAGATGCTGCGGCCTTAAAGAATCGAGGCCTCCTGATGAACCGGGTTTAAAAGAAAAAATTGCTTTTTTAATTTCGGAGACAGAAACGTCTATAGTATTTTGTTCTTCAGGTGCATCTGGGAACTTCAGGACATTTTCCGGATTTGGATGCTTTTCCAGTAAACTCTTGTATGTTTCATTATTTTTTGTAGCGATTGTATCTTCTGAACATAGAATTCTTATTGCTCCCTTAATATCTCCTTCAGAGATTTTCGAATCCACCTTTTTAGCAAGAAAATTTGGATTATTGCGTAGATTTTCCTTAGACTTTAATTTCTTAGATGTTTTAGAATTATTGTAATTATCCAAAAGGGATTCCAATGGTAAAATTTTCTTTCTCTTCCATATATTTAAATTTTCTTTAACCTTGGACGTTAAGCTTGATTTTTGTTTTGATTTTCTACTTGATGGAATACTTAAAACAGCATACGGGAATAAAAAAAGTGCCACCCATGAATTTACGTCATTATTGGAAACACATTTGTTAAGTAAAAGAGTAAGTTCTTCGGCAATGTTTGGCCGGGCTCCCTTTGGGATTCTTCTTAAAATTGGCATTGATGATTTTAACATGGAGAAGTATTTTACTAATGATACAGCATCAAAATCTGATTCATTGTTTTCTGAATATTTACTGGTATTTGATGTTATTTTCTTATTTTTGAAATAAGATTTATTCGGTGAACATACTTAGTTTTTCCCTACTTATTAGTAACTATGGTTGCATTTTAATGGTTGACTCGTGCATTGTTTAAGACTTTCAACTTTAGAATCTTTTTAGGTTATTATATTTTGACAAAACCGACAGAGGCTATCAAATATTCTATTTTTATAGGGTCACTCCATCCGGCGGTGGTTTTATGATACCCGTCTTAGACGGCAGCAACAAACTGCCGCTGCAACTCCATTCAGCGCGCTGAATGTAGTGTTTTTTTTTAATTAGAAACTCAGATCTTTTAATTGATTTACTGGCTATAAATTCTTAATACAAATTAATAAAATAAAAATACAATAACTGAATTTTATTTATTTATTTCAAAGTAATGAATATAGGAAAAATTTTTATCGGTGTTCCGAAAAGAGAACATTCTAGCTAGAATATAATTTTAAGATTGGTGCAGAGGGCAAGGAATTTTGGAAGTTTAAACGCAAACAGAAAAGTGGTTGGAAACACTTCGCGAAATGCAAAAACTGTTGATAATAAAGAAGCTGTCATTTAGACTTTTGAAGAATAATCTGGAACAAGCATTAATATCGTGGCAAGAAATCTTGATATGTCTGTCCTGTGTTTAATGAACTCTAAAAAATGAAGAAACGCATTATTTTTAGCAAACTCGCGTTCAATGTATGAAGCATGCTAAAGAATATGTTCAAAATGACCTCCACCAACTTGAACACATAAAGCAGCTCTTTTTAACAGACTTCTCCTGGCATTAATAATCATATTTGGAGTTACTGACTCAAGCGCTTCATGTATTCGGTCTCCTAGTTCTTCTACAGTGTCTGGCATATTTCTATACACTAAATTTTTTACATGGCCCCATAAAAAGAAGTCCATTGGAGTGAGATCAGGGGATCTAGGAGGCCACCTTCTGGGACCCCCACAGCCTATCCAACTGTTTGGAAAACTGATGTCGAGTTGGCTTCTTGCCGTTTCTGAGAAATGCACTGGACAGCCATCATGTTGAAACCAGATGTTATCCACATTTGCCAACCTTTGAAGTGGGATGTCATCAATAAGATTTTCCACTTCATCCCTTAAGAAGTTAGTGTAGGTTTCGCCATTCAATCTGCCAGGAAACTCATGGGGTCCAACCTAAAAACAAATATTTTAAGCATTTTATGGTGGTTTATTTCTCAAAATAACTTACTATAGCATCTCCCAATATTCCGGCCCAAATATTCAAGGAAAACCTTCGTTGGGGATTTCCTTGCCTGAAGGCATGGGGATTTTCCTGTTCCCAAACATGAGAATTCCTTGAATTAAAAAAAACATCTCTTTGAAACCCAGACTCATCCGTAAAAAGAATGCTTTTTACAAAGTTTTCATTTTCTTGATGTTTCTGCAACAGCCATGTGCAAAATTCGACTCGTAAAGGATAGTAAAGCATTGTACTCGAGTGTAATGAAAGGGATGCATTTTTTCATCTTTTAGAATTCGTTGAACAGAGGTCTTAGACATATCAAGATTTCTAGGCACGATACTAAGGCTTGTTTCAGGTTCTTCTTCAAAAGCCTGAATGACAGCTTCTTCATTATCAACAGTTCTTGCAGTTCGCGGAGCGCCTCCAATATCTTTTTTTTTTGGAGTTAAATTTCCAGAATTTCTTGCCCTTTGCACCAATCTTAAAATAACATTTCTCCTAGGATGTTCTCTATTGGGAAAACGAATAGAATATTCTACAGATGTAGCTGAAGCACTCCGGCCACACTCGCCATATAAAATTAGCATTTCGCAATACTCTTCTGAAGTAAACATCATGAAAGTTTTGATATTTTTTTATGACATTAATAAATATTTATGTCACATTAATCACCATGTCAACCTACAGAATATGTACCTGCAATAATTAAATTTGCTTCCATAGCTACAAATTCAACCTTTAATGGTAATTTATAATCAGCAACAGTATTGGTCCACTTAAAGCGTTCTTATTTTTGAATTGAACGAAGATGGATTTTTTTTGAATTTTTTTTCATATTTTCCAGAGGGTTTTTAATATACCCTCAAATTTCGGTACGCGAGTTCTGGAACAGGCTGTATATCAAATAAAAAACTTTACTTTTTTAAAAATTTTAGTAGTATTTTTTTTAAATTTTTTATGAATTTTGTATACATTTTTACCTCTTCAGGGACAGCAAAAGTTAAAAATGTTTTTTATTGTCAAAACAGGCAAACAACTGAAGATGTGTGAATCTTGTCCATTGGATGTTGCTTGTGGTTGAAAACAAAGCAAATGGCAACAGCTATAGCCACTGAGTAATAAGGAATTCGGTCATTTTCATTTTGCGGAATTTATTTTTAAACGTACACATATGTGTATGTGCCTATGTCCCTGAAGAGGTTAAGAAATGATTCATAATTACTAATAAAAGACCTTTCATAACATGATACCCAACTCAATAGCAATCTCTAAAAATGTTTTGTCAGAATTTCATTTTTATTTTTTTGGCAAAACAAAAAATAATTATACCTCGACTAGATTGTCGTTAATGCCAAATTTACTTGTATGCCAAATATCAGTTTTCTAGGTTACAACCCTTATACTGCCCTGTTAAGACAAGTTGTCCTATCTGCAAAAATTCACTTTTTGAGATAAGCACACCATTGTATTGCATTACACTAGCCCCATGTGCCTACTAAAAAGAAATGTCCTATCTAAAACCCAAATCCTGAAAACTAGCCTAAGATATTTGTCCTATGTGGAAATTTTTTAATGTTTTCTAAATAAAATTGTCCTAACTAGCCTTTACTAGACAAATAAGTCAGGACTAGGACTAATTTTACAGATCTTAGTAATTTGATTGGACTATTTAGATCATTTTGTCCTAACTTTCTTAGATAGAACTAATGCATTTGGTATAATTTATTTTTCTGACAAAAACAATATTTTTTTTTTCAAAGGATAAATACGTATTTTTGATTTAAAATAAAGCAGAACTCAACGCCATATTTATTTAAACATGTTTTCAAAAAATGCAAACAAAAACAATAAAACTGGCCATATAGAAACGTTCAAGTATTACGTAACGCAAATTTTACCAAGATTCATACACTTCATTCCCCGGTTTTCGCGTTATTATAGATTATAGAGATTTCATATTTTGGCTACCCCCCCTAATAGGGGGTATGTTAGGGGGGTAGCCAAAATATGAAATCTCTACAGCGTTGAATAACGCGAGAACCGGGGTATGAAGTGTATGAATGTTGGTACATTTTGCGTTACTTAATACTTGAACGTTTCCATCTAATTTGCAGATAGGACAAATTGTCTTAGCAGAGTAGTATAGGATGGTTCCGTTTTTCGTTTTAAGGTATGGAACAATACGGAATCGTGTCAAAATGTGTAATTTTCGTTTTTCCTTACTATCAGTGTGTTTTTGTTTTAGAGTTATTTTATTAATTATATTACAATAAAATTAGAAGTTCTATGGCGTGAAAAAAAAATTACTCAAAAAGCCCTTCTTGTTTTATAACGAGAAATAATCTTTTGCATTTAAATTTACAAAAAATGTTACTTACGATTTTTAACGCCAGAACTTGCGTATAAACCTCCAATATTTCTTCTAAATTCTGCAAAGAGGTCTCTATACTATCACTACGAGATTCAATATTTAAATTCTTTATCAGAACATCACTTGGATAAAATTTCTTACAAAATACAATATTTTCTAACAAAAATTCAATATCTTCCTTTTGTTCTGAATTAAACGTACACAAACATCTTACGGCCAATTCGTAAAACGTCGAAGTATCTACATTTTCTTGAACAGAAACCGAAATTTTTAAAATATTCGATACCAGAAAGCTCTCCGTTCTCGTGAACCAGTTGCTGGTTAAATAGTGCTGATGCGATGATTTCAGAGAAGTTATGTACTTTTGGATATTTTCTGTTTTTAAAAACTCTAATTTTGTGTTTCTGTTTTCTGATAATGAGATATAGTAGGATAAACAACACAAAAATGGGATACAACTTTTTGTCTGGACTATAGGGACGACGTGTTCGGAGGTAAACCATGCAGAAGCTTCAATGGTTTTTAGATTCGTACTGCATTTATAGGTTTCATAGTTGTTGAGGAGCATAGAGCCATTTCTAAAAAAAAATAAAACCTTAATTTGGCAAAAATTGACCTAAATTAGGTCATTCATTAAATGATGAATTGTATACATTGTACTGGGTGCTTGGCAACAGTGTAACGTAGCGGGGTGGGGTTAGCGTCGTTCGATAGTGGATCGATGCGGATTATTTAGACTAGCGTCTACGTCCCAAATTCAACTCGGTCTTTCACGCTGTTGCCAAATTGTGAAATTTAATATTTTCTTTGGTTTTTGGTTGTTTTGGTGTTTTTTTTTTTGCAAAAAACACCAAATCAACCAAAAACCAAAGCAAAAAAAACACCAAAACAACCAAAAACCAAAGATATACAATACAATATAAGTGAGGCATGGTACTGCCTTTCAAATCACTGCGACCAATGAGATCTATTGTGAATCCCCTTTGCAATTTAGTCCACATCAAACTTTAGGCTTCCAAAGAAGCCTAAGAGTTTTTTGGGGGCTACTTGGGATATAATCGCAGGTCTTTTCTAGATATTGTAGCCTTTTGCGAGCAATGGCTTCGCAGAAGCACATAATGTGTTCGGCCGTTTCTGGTGCATTCTGAGCATAGACGGCAAATGTCGATTTCAGATTTTCCCATTTTTTTAAGATGATATCTTAACGGGCAGTGTCCGGTTAACAGTCCTGTATAGGTCTAAAACCAAAGATATATTAAATTGCACAATTGGGTAACAGCGCGAAAGGCCGAGTTGAATGTGGGACGTTGACGTTAGTATTATTTAGCAGAAATAGTAGTCTCTACTAGCGCCTACGTCCCAAATGCAACTCGGTCTTTCGCGCTGTTGTCAAATTGTGCAGATATATTAAATCTTTGGTTTTAGGTTGTTTTGGTGCAAAAAAAAAACACCAAAACAACCTAAAACCAAAGATTTAATGTATCTGCACAATTTAGCAACAACGCGAAAGACCGAGTTGAATGTGGGACGTAGACGTTAGTGAAGTCTCTGTATTTAGTAAAAATGGAGCGTTGGTCAGGTGTCAGTTCATTATTGAGGCACACTTCAAGAGCAACGACTCGTACAGTTGGACCCACAAAAAACGCAAGATTTAAATATGCTAAAATGTCAATTTTACTTATTATTTTATAGTTTAAGTAGGATTTTAAGAAATAGGTTAGGTTAATTTGACAATTAATTGTGAGTTTTTTCAAAGTTTATTACAGAAAATGCATGCGAATAATGTCGAATATTAAAAAAATAATAATAATAAATAATAAACTGAAAAAACATTTAGAATATTTAATCAAATCAAAAATTAAAACACAATATTTAGTAAATTAAAAAAAAAAATAAAAATTTGAACTCTACTAACCAAACATATATTTTATGAAAATTATGATTTTCGTTTAAAAAAAAAGTTTTTCCGAAGGTTTTTTTCGTTTTTTTTAATCTTGGAACTATCGATGCGGCGACGGGCGATGGTTTTTAACCCAGGAAAATTTGTATTGTTTATAGCATGTACCGCTTCTTGTAAGTGATATTCTCTCAAATAATTAAGTAAATTTTCATCCTATATTTCATTTGATATCTTCTTTCTTTCCGAGTCCGCACGCCCTTTCATTCCCCATCTATTTTTTCTTCAATCTTAACCATTATTCTTTTTTCTATGATCTTAACACAACTCTCCGAAACACTAAATAACCTTGCAACAATTAAAGGTCTCTGTAGAGATCACTAGCCACAATCTCAATAATCTATGCACAATCACTTCTGTACATTCTGCTTCCCATGGTGGGTGTTCTGTGCTGCTTCCAATATACTAATAGTTTAAGATTTCTTAACATTTCTTAACGCATTTCTAATAACTTTATAATTATTATAAGTAATTTTGACAAATATTGTCAACATGACAACGGCTTTGTTTGTATTGTAATTATTGAATTTACGCAACTAAATTTTCAATCTTGTTTTTTTTCGGATCCAACTGTACACAATTTCAAGGCGAAGGCGTGTGGAGGACGCAACACACAGCTGATGTTGTTTATCTAAACCTCCTCACCCATGATTTGAGCAAATTTTTACTTGGTGCGTCCTCCACGCGCCTAATATTGAAGTGAACACAAAACCTTCGCCTTGCAATTGTGTACGAGTCGTTGCTCTCGAAGTATGCCTTAATAATGAACGCACGATGCACACAATGTGTAGCACACCTGACCAACGCTCCATATTTACTAAATAATCCGCATCAATCCACTACACAGCCCCACAAAATAAAAAAAGTTCGGAGTTATAATGAAGACTACAGATTCCTATGCATTTTTTGACGCTGAACCCGAATCTGATATTTAAAAAAATCGTGGACCCTCAAAGCGCACAATGGTTCTTTTGTATGGGTTCGCAGGATTTCAAAAAAAAAAATTATGAAAATATTGCTAAATAAAAATGATTCGTGCCATTACTGGCAGATTTTAAATATCTACCCCTATATTTAATTAAAAATTTTATATAAGTAATACAGATACAGCCAAAAATTTATAAAACATGATTGGGACACTTTTTTTTTTTTTTTTAAATGCTTGTATAAAATTTAAATATTTTTCAGGTGTAACACATGGGCTGTGTTCATTTATTACCAAACATAATAACTAAAAAAAAAGTATGTAAAATGTACAGGGTGTTTCACATTTTAGCCCATAGGTTTTCTCGGAAATACCCTCAAAAATACCGACAAGAGAATATTTTGACGCGTTTCAGACCTCTTTCCGTATTCCCTTCACTCCAGCTTTCCCAAGTATAAAATATTAAATGGCCAACCCCTACTTGCCATGTCACTGAAAATTTAATTCAGCAATGCAATTGGTTTGGACTAATATTTTGCTTTCCCATTTTGAAAAGTTTCAAAATTTCGGAAAGCCATGTATTCGTGAAATTTTTTTTTTGCGAATTTTTGCGTTTTATGACATTTTATGTCGATATACATCAATTTCAAGCAAAAAAAAAAAATTGTCGGTCGATCGGTATGTCCGGGAAATCTTGTAAGCACGATAACTTAAAAACGCTTTAAGCTAGAGACTTGAATTTTGACATACAGGTATGTTACCAAAAGTTCTCGCTCGGGATTGTTTTTGGTGAACATTGGCGTGCGGCAAGGGGGGAAAATTGGGAAAAATACATTTTTTTAGAAAAAATTTAAAATTGTTATATAGAGGTTTTAAGGGTTGCTGAAATTGAATCTGATAATAAAATTTCTCTAACTCCACCCCCGAGGGGGTAAATATTTTGAAATGTTTTCCAAATTTTCGTGAAAATTTGTAGATAGGGGTTTTTGAGGTTGATAAAAATGAATCTTGAAATATATTTTTTGAAACCCACCCCATTAGGGGTGGGGGGTGATTTTTGTGAAAATTGGTATATTGACGTTTTTGAGGTTGCTGGAAGTGAATCTGATAATAAAAAATCTATTTTACGCGCAAGTGGTAAAATGGGAAAGCTTTTTTACTGGCAGTGTATTTTATTTATTTATTCGCCTACTATCGGCGTCGCGAACTTCTTTGGTGTTTTTCTATTTTCAAGAAAAACTATGGACAATAAAATGAGAGAAACCATATAAATTATCGTGGCCAACGTCGTGTTAAGATATTATAATATACTTACTGTGTATGATCCGTAACATTTTTAAATCCATTTGATTTTATTAATTTTATTAAATCGTTGTCAACTTTTTCATAAAATGGATTAATACCAGGTTGAGACATTCTTATGCAGTAAAAAGAATAAAATAAAGCTGATATAATTTGGAGTTTTCCACACTAAAATAAAAATATGGTATATCCTAAGCTTTTACGGCCTAATCTATCAAACAAGTTGTAATTTTGCTTTCCCATTTTGAAAATTTTCAAATTTTCGGGAAAGCCTTGTATTCATGCAAAAATTTTCATTTTTTTTTGCTTATTTTTGCGTTTTATGTCGATATAAATCAATTTCGAGCAAAAAAAAAATGTCGCTTGATCGGTCGGTCTGTCCGGGAAGTCTTGTCAACACGATAACTTAAGAACGCTTTAAGCTAGAGATTTGATATTTGGCATACAGGTATCTTACCAAAAGTTATTGCTCGGGATTGTTTTTGGTGAACATTGGGGTGCGACAAAGGGGCCAAATCCGAAAAAATACATTTTTTTACAAAAAATTGAAAATTGTTGCTGAAATTGAATCTGATAATAAAAATTTTCTAAATATTTTTAAATACTTTTAATATTTTTATAAAAATTGGTATATAGGGGTTTTTGGGGTCGACGAATCTGAATCTGACAATAATTTTTTTCTAATTTTACCCCCTGAGAGGTGGGGGGGTGGTTTTCGTGAAAATTGGTATATTGAGGTTTTTGAGGTTGCTGAAAGTGAATCTGATAATAAAAAAAATCTAACTCCACCCTCTGCGGGGCGGGAGGTTGTTTTCATGGAAATTGGTATATTGGGGTTTTTGAGGTTGCTAAAAGTGAATCTGATAATAAAAAAATCTATTTCACGCGCGGAGGTGAAAAATGGGAAAGCTCTTTTACTGGGCAGTGTATTTTGTTTAGATCATGTCACAGAACTAATTGAAGCGGTTTTATTTAAAAAAAAACGGAAGTTTTTATAATATTATCATAGAAGTTTCTCATACCTCCTTCATTCATTGAAAATTTCAAAAAAATGTTACTTAACACCGCTATTAATAACACCGGCTGGCAACAAAAATGGGTTTAATTACTATTAATTAACTTTACTGAAAAAGTGATTTTGATTAGATTTGATTGAATTTTGGATATATGATAGAATAGAATAGAATAGAATAAAACTTTATTGCCTGATAGTTTTATAAAGGTATTTACATATAAATCATATTCCTATAAAAACGAAACATAAAAAGATCACGGACAACGCGTCAAAATAAAATAGTAGTAGGTACATATATAAATAAAATAAATTACAAAAGGTGATACAAATAATTTAAAACAATTTCAAATTTTAAAGTAATTTAAACAATTTAAAAAAACACCATTAAGAGGCACGAGAAATTTACATGTAAAAAAATGGAGACTGTTTTTTACGCATTAAAAAACTCGCTGACCGTATAAGGTTCAATATCGCAAATATATCTAAAAACGCTTTTTTTAAATTTATTTATAGCATTTTGGGATTTTATTATTAAAGGTAATTTGTTAAAAAATTTTATACCCGCAAGTAAAGGGGCCCTTTCAGAAGCATTTAACCTATGATTAGGAATGTTATAATCAATATTGCAGGTTCGTGTTACATGATTATGACTAATTAAATTATTTTTGTAAAGGTGTTTGTTTTTAAACATAAACATTAAAGTTTCATAAATGTAGAGCCCTGGAAGTGTAAGTAAATTATTTGTTTTAAAAATTCCTCTACATGAAGTGTTATACTGTCTGTTAAGCATTACACGCAAAATTTTTTTCTGTATAATAAAAAGTCGCTCGGAATTTGGACTGCCTCCCCAAAAAATAACACCGTATTTGAGTAATGAATACACATAGCTAAAGTAAGCAGTTTTTGCTACGGATAGTGGAAGATTTTTACGAATTATTCTAATAGTATAGCATGCTCGTGCTAATTTTTTACTGGTATTTTCAATATGTTCTTGAAAATTTAAAAACTTGTCAATGTAAACTCCTAAAAGCTTTGTAGATCCAACCACGCTAATAGATGTGTCGTCCAAAAGAACATGATCAGGTTGTTGAAATTCATTTTGAGCTGAATGGAAAAATATACAATTTGTTTTAGCTATGTTTAAAATTAGTTTGTTTTTAATTAACCAAGTTTTAATATTTTGTAACTGATTTCTAATTAAATTGGAGAAGTCCGCATTTTTATTTACACGCAAAACAGATGCTGTATCATCAGCGTAACTTACTAATAAAGAATTTAACAAGGCTACATTAAAAATATCGTTGATATAAATTAAAAATAGGAGGGGTCCCAGTATACTTCCCTGTGGGACTCCTGTGTTGAGTTCGGCATAATCTGATTCAAAAAACTCAGAACCTGTAACAACTGAGACTTTTTGTTTTATATGGGAAAGGTAAGATTTTATCCACTTTAACACATTGCCACGTATACCATATTTTTTAAGCTTTTTAAACAGTAATTTATGATTTAAGCAGTCGAATGCTTTAGAGAGATCTAAGCAAATACCACAAGCTATAAATTTTTCTTCAATGGCTGATATAACCGATTGAATAAAATCAAAAAGTGCTGTATCCGTATTTTTATTTTTTAAGAAACCGTGCTGGTTTTTGCTAAAAAAATTATTTTTATTAAAAAAGGAAATAATTCTTTTTGACACAATGGATTCAAAAATTTTTGAAAATATTGTTAGCAGGCTTATGGGCCTGTAATTATTAAAATCATTTTTATCTCCTTTTTTGTGTAAAGGCTTAACTACAGCAATTTTTAATTCATCTGGAAAGATGCCTGTTTCTAACGAAGAGTTAATTAATGAACACAAAGGTGATAAAAACGAAAAAATACATTCTTTTATAATTTGTGGCGTTAGGCCGTCATAACCGCAACTTTTTTTATTGTTTAAATTTTTTACTATCGCAAGTATTTCAGGTTCTGTTGTGGGCTCAAAAAACATTGAGTTAGGATTAGAAGGATAGGTCTCGATATTCTGATCAAAAATGTCCAGGCACAATTTCCAAAAATCAATACTTTAGGTGCTAGAGCACAATAAATTCTCGAGAATCGGGGTGCACCGGTCTTATGCAAAAGTGGTTTCAGTGTGATTTGGCTAAAAGTTGGATCTTCGACTTTATGATCAAAAGTGTATTTGGAAACAACTCCTAATATTTAATTAAGTATGGCTATTGCAATATTTAGTAGTTAAGCTCATATCTAGAGAACTTTGAAGATCTGGATACAGTTCGACCAATATTGTTTTTTTCTATGATTGCTTTAGAATATAAGCAAATACACACACTTTTCAAACACAGAATGAGTTCATTATAGCTCTAGATACGGTATGAATATTCCGTATCGTGTTAGAATGTGCACATGTAGTGCCATCTCTTGTTTATAAAAGTAAAAAAAACTGTAGCAAAATTAGCAAAAATATATATATATATATATATATTAGATTTTAAGCTTTCACGGCCATTAAGATATAAAGAACTTTCACTTTCGGGTTTAGACCGTGTTAATGGATTTTCACTTTCCGACGTTTCGTCTCTTACTACTAGAGACATCTTCAGGGATTAATCTGAAACTAAGTTTCGAATCAACTTGTGTCACTATTTATGACGAGTTGTGGTTATTCACCCGTGACGAGGTTTTTCCTATCAAAGACTTCCATATTGCAGGTAAGTGGTAACCAGTGTCCCGATTGATATTGTTAGGATGCTTGATGATTTCTATCGATTCCCGTATCTTCCTTGGCATTTTTCTGTTTTCTGTTAATATTTGTTTTGTTTCAGACAAATTGATTTTATGACCTGTTTCATGTACATGTTCGGCTACTGCCGATAAGGAAATTTGTTTCTTTCTTATATTGCGCTCATGCTCTTGAAGTCTTGTAGAAATTTTTCTCTTAGTTTCACCTATGTAAACCGTACCACAGGAGCAGGGTATTTTATATACGCCTTCTGAACTCAGGGGTATTTTGTCTTTTGTTGAAGTCAAACATTGACCTAATTTTTGGTTGGACCGAAATATAGGCTTAATATTTGACTTCTTCAAAAGTTTACCTATTTTATCCGTGATACCGCTTACATAGGGAAGTATAACTTGTGTCTGTCTGTCATTGTCACTATTGTCCTGTTGTTTGGGTCTGGGATTTCTGTATTTGTATATGGTCTTATTAATGTCTTTTTTGGTATAACCGTTCATGGTCAAGGCTTTGGTTAGTTTAAGGAGTTCTGTGTCTAGGGAATTCTTGTCTGAAATCATGAAAGCCCTATGAACAAGTGAATTAACTACCGAGCGTTTTTGAGAGGGATGGTGATGTGAAAATGCGTTTAGGTATCTGACAGTGTGGGTTTTCTTCCTGTACACCGAGTGTCCTATTGAGCCATTTTCCGTTTTGTAAACCAAAACGTCCAAAAAGGGAAGTGATCCGTTGTTCTCAATTTCCATCGTAAACCGTATAGATTTATGTTGGGAATTGAGGTGATTTAGAAAACCTTGAAGGCTTTCCATGCCATGGGGCCAAATAGCATAGACATCGTCTACGTATCTGCGCCAAATTTTAGGTTTTAATGGAAATGACTCAATAGCTTTTTTCTCGAAGTATTCCATGAAAGCATTGGCCGCAGGGGGTGATAATGGGGATCCCATTGCGGCGCCTGACACTTGTTCATAGAACTCTCCCTGTATCAGAAAATATGTAGATGTCAGACAAGCTTCAAATAATTTACATAACTTAGGGTCAAGATTTCCAGTTGTAAGTAGGTCTCGTATAATATTTATTGTATCGGGAACGGGAACGTTAGTAAATAGAGATTCTACGTCGAAACTAACCATTATGTCCGAGGGGTCCAGGGTCACTGTCGATAAGGTTTGTACAAAATGTGTGGAATTTTTTTACATAAGACCTCGTTTTTCCAACTAACTGATTTAAGATTTGGGCAAGGTGTTTGGCAAGTTTATACGTAGGGGAACCTATTGTGCTGACAATTGGTCTAAGAGGGGCACCGTCCTTGTGAATTTTAGGTAAACCATATAATTTTGGTACGCGGGAGTCTCGGGGGGTTAGATTATAAATTTCAAGAGGTGTAAGGGAGGTGTAAGAGAGTTTTTCGTATGTGTCATTGTCTATGAGTTCCGTTATTTTGTTAAAATAGTCAAGTTTGTCCATCACCACAGTGGCATTACCCTTATCAGCAGGCACAACAATAATATCGTCATTACGATTAAGATTCTTTAAAGCTAAATATTCCTCCCTTGTCAGGTTAGACTTAGGTGGTTTTGACTTTTTCAGAATCTTAGCCGTTTCATAACGTACTATCTCTGCATCTACCGGGGGTAATGAAGACAAGGAAGACTCCACTATAGAAATTATTTCGTCTGTTGGTACTGTCCTAGGTGTAATGGCAAAGTTATGTCCTTTGGACAGCAAAGAGATCTCACATTCTGTTAAGTTTGTCTTTGACAAATTAACAACAGTGTTTGAATTTACTGGAGGTTTCTCTTTACTATCCAAAGAAGAAAACTTTTTCTTTTGGATTTCTGAGACTTTAACACCAATAGCATGAGCGTGTTCATAAGTTATAGTATCTAGTACATGAAATAAATCAAAATCAATTGTCTTACCGAGTTTCTGATGCAAGCGGTATAGTTGGTCTGATACGTTGTCTAGCTTCCTTTTATCTTCATTTATCCTTTCTCGCACCAGGGCTTCTCCTGCTCTACGATATATTCGATTGGCAGCAATAGTCTTAACGTGATGAGATATTTGTAAACACTTCGGAATTGCCTTAGTGTCACGACACCGCCGTAAGAAGGTTAGACTGTTTAATAGTTTCACAAATTTGATTCGAAGTTTGCCAAATAGAGTGGCATCTCGTTTGATTTCCTCCCCGTAGAGGCATCCTATTTTAGATTTTAAGCTTTCACGGCCATTAAGATATAAAGAACTTTCACTTTCGGGTTTAGACCGTGTTAATGGATTTTCACTTTCCGACGTTTCGTCTCTTACTACTAGAGACATCTTCAGGGATTAATCTGAAACTAAGTTTCGAATCAACTTGTGTCACTATTTATGACGAGTTGTGGTTATTCACCCGTGACGAGGTTTTTCCTATCAAAGACTTCCATATTGCAGGTAAGTGGTAACCAGTGTCCCGATTGATATTGTTAGGATGCTTGATGATTTCTATCGATTCCCGTATCTTCCTTGGCATTTTTCTGTTTTCTGTTAATATTTGTTTTGTTTCAGACAAATTGATTTTATGACCTGTTTCATGTACATGTTCGGCTACTGCCGATAAGGAAATTTGTTTCTTTCTTATATTGCGCTCATGCTCTTGAAGTCTTGTAGAAATTTTTCTCTTAGTTTCACCTATGTAAACCGTACCACAGGAGCAGGGTATTTTATATACGCCTTCTGAACTCAGGGGTATTTTGTCTTTTGTTGAAGTCAAACATTGACCTAATTTTTGGTTGGACCGAAATACAATAGTGACAATGACAGACAGACACAAGTTATACTTCCCTATGTAAGCGGTATCACGGATAAAATAGGTAAACTTTTGAAGAAGTCAAATATTAAGCCTATATTTCGGTCCAACCAAAAATTAGGTCAATGTTTGACTTCAACAAAAGACAAAATACCCCTGAGTTCAGAAGGCGTATATAAAATACCCTGTTGCATTTACAATGTCGAGTCACAAAAAACATGGTTATTAAACTTGTCCGCAGTTTAAAGCCATACAGTGTTTCATATTTGCAGTCGAAGAAAAAGTATAGTCTAAAACACGTATGGAATAGTCATTCCGCGCTCGCGGGACTCGCCTACCGGACAAACTTTCCGCTGGTGCGGAATATTGTATATTCCATACTAGTTATAGAATATACTATTTTGGAGATTTTTCAAAAGTTAACGTCAAATACTATTTGACAAATAGTAAGAATCCTGAACTCAAAAATATTTATTTTATTTTTTATTTATTAAAAACTTTAAATAAATTAAAATTTTAAATGCTTAAAAATGTTCTTACCGCAAAATCAGTTAAATTTGAAAACTGTGTCACCCATTTTGAGAAACACTGCTCAAATAATAAAGGTAAAAATCTGGCAATCAAACTACAGTTATTAATAGCCACATTCCCTAAAAATACAAGCAACGACGCTAAATTTCCTTGTCTCACAAAAGTAGTTTCCATTTCTAAATTCGTATTATGGAAATGATATTCTAGGAGTTTGTATACAATAGGTTCCAGAATAGAAAAATATTCCACAGCTAGATTGTATTTGACGAAAGTCGACCATAAGTGAAAACATTCGATTTGTAGTCTTAAACCATTTGTGTTGCTCGAAAAACTGTCACTAGAGAGATAGAGAAGTAATGAGTCCATAACTTTATACCTAAAAAAATGCTGCTACTAACAAAAGAATATTTACTATAGGGCATAATTGTACTGTAATTTACAGTATATTATTAAATATTTACTATTGGGCCGCGTTAAGCAGAAAGCTACCAACCCACATTGTGAGATGACAGTAAATTGTTGAACTTTTTCCCTGATAACTTTAAAACGTTTTGACTTAAGCACTTAAAATTAGACATTTGTTTCACTTGTTCTTATACCAGAACATGTACAAAATATGTAATCTTTAATTTAATTCCTGTAAAAGATATTGGCTAAAATGTTCCGTAACCTACTGTCATCTCACAATGTGGGTTGGTAGCTTTCTGCTTAACGCGGCCCAATTATTATCCTATTACTATTATAGTATATTATTTAACAAGCCTATACGCTTATAGTAATTGCTATTAATCAATGAGGGTGAATTTTGCATCACGAGCCAACAGGCGAGTGGCGATTTATTTTACAGACCCGTGGTTTATAGTCATACTAATCACGGCCGTGGATAAAATTAAAGAGTGACCGTAAAGTTAGCCTGTTTTTCCAGAACTTGAACTGAACTTATTTTTGGCAAAAAGCTTCTTAAAGAGTGACCGCAAAGAAAGAGGTTTTTTAGTCTGTTTTTCAAACACCTGTAACTTCGATTGGAATTTTTAAAATGTAACGTATAAGTGCTCAAAATGTTTGTCTGGTCGTGAACGTGCAAAAAGCAAGATTTATTGTTCTAGAAGCTAAACATCCCCTTATACAAATGGTTTAACTATGGGTACTTGAATTGAATTTTATACTCTAAACTTTCTCACATTTTATTAAACATAACTGGCTGAATCCCTTTAACTTGATTTTTCTTGAGATACTTTATGATTTAATCCTTTTTTTTGTGCTTGGGGGTAGTTAAGGGTTAATGGTTAAAAAGGGTTAAAAAATTCAAAATATTTTTCTGTAACGTGAAACATAAAAAACACGTAAAGGGATATAACCCTTGGATTTGATGAAAATCCACCCCCACAAAGAGGGTTAAACTAGCCCCAAGCACCAAAAAAAGTACTAAATCATATAGTATCTCAAGAAAAATCGAGTTATGTTTAATAAAACGTGAGAAAGTTTAGAGTTTAAAATTCAAGTATGCATAGTTAACCCTTTAAGGGGATGTTTAGCTTCTAGAACAATAAATCTTGCTTTTTGTACAAGTTCATGACCAGACAAAAATTTTGAGCACTTATACGTGACATTTTATCAATTCCAATCGAAGTTACAGGTATTGGAAAAACAGGCTAAAAAACCTCTTTTTTTGCGGTCACTCCTTAAGAAGCTTTCTGCCAAAAAGAAGTTCAAGGAAAAAATTTAAAAAAATAACAAAAAGTACATACAAAGTTACTTATTTTTTCATGAAACAAATTTGATTTTAGTTTTTTTTGTCTGGGACTTCTGTGGAGATTTTGGGAAATTCGAAACTACCGTATCATACTTTTCTATAAGCAAGGCAAGTATAATAACAATGACTTACTTATTTATGAGCTGAAGTGCAATATTTTTACTCCTTGAAGCTAAAATCCTTAAAAATTTAATACTTTGCATAAGAGGCAATCCATAGGCCGAGTTTTCAGTCTCTAAAATTAAAATTTTCATTATTTTTTAATTAATATGTTTAATCAGGTGTAGTTGGCTATCCTTACACATGAGCAAGAGTACTTTGTCTTAAAAAAAAATAAAAAAAATCGTTGATTATTATGATTAATTAATAACATTAATGTTTTTTATTTTATTTTCTATGGATATCGATTATGTTTGTGTGTTGGTCAGTCTGTCTGCCTATCTGTACCCACGATAACTTAAGACGCTTTGAGCTAGCGACTTGGAAATTCGTTATGCAGATGTATTTTTATATTATCGGGGTAAAAGGGGGATACATTTTTGTTTTGGTCGTAATTTTTTAATTAAAATAGAAGAAAATTTTAAAAACCACATAAAGCGTTAAATAAAACTACACGTAAAACTTTATTATCATTTTTTGCCATTTACCCCCAAAATGTAAAAAATTATTTTTAGACATAACTTTTTTATTATTCACAATAATCCAAATCTCAAATAGGGGGTGTGTTAGGAAAGGTAGCCAAAATATAAAATCTCTACAGCCTTTAATAACGCGGGAACCGGGGTATGAAGTGTATGAATTTTGGTACAATTTGCGTTACGTAATACTTGAACGTTCCCTTATTCACAATAGAAGAAAAATTCAAAAACCACATAAATAGGTAAAACAACTTGTTTGTTATTGACAATAACATAACTTCCTTATTACTTACAATAGAAGAAAAATTTTAAGAACACCTAAAAGTTAAAATAAAATTACATACAAAATGTTATCATTTTTTTTCCCATCTCCCCAAAAGGTAATAAATTGTTTCTGGACATAACTTTTTTAGTATACATACTAGGGAAGAAAAAATTAAAAACCACCTAAAAGGTAAAATAAAATTACACAAAATCTGTTATTATCATTTTTTCCATGTCCCCCTCTCCCCAAAATGTAATGAATTGTTTCTTCTTCTTCTTCACTTTGATTTATTGAATTGTTTCTGGACATAACTTTTTTTATGAGAAAGTATTCTCGTTCATTCGAGACGGCTGTTTTTTTTTTTTTTAATTTTAATATAAGTGGGATATCAAATAATCCCATTAAATAAAAACAAATTTCTTACTTGCTGTATGAACTTTTGGCAAAAAATGCGTTATAATACTTTCAATCAATCCATCACAATTCAGTATTTTATTCAGAATAAACTCTGAATCTCTAGCCAATCTAACCAAGATATCCATACAGTAAACTAAAGTTTCTATGGATGGTTTTACTGTGTTTATAATATATCTTATTCTAGTAAGAATTTCAGTTCTTGCAAGGCATTTTACCAAGTTGTTTTCAGCTAACTGTTGGTCATTAACCGTATAATCGTCCTCGTTTGAGTTGTCTATAGCTAATGTGGGTTGTATATGGCCATATCCAAAACCTAAAAAACAAGCCGTGAAGATATAATGATTCGTATTCTATAGTATACTCCCTGAAAAAAATTACGTTGATAGAGTCCGCGCGCGATAAGAATGGTACAGTGACGTCATAAAATTAATGACGACACTGCGCACAACATTAATATTGTTGCCTACAATCAAAGAACTTTTACCTCAAGAAGGAACATGATGAAATCTACCATATGCTTTGTTTCAAGCGTGAACCAACTACGGCGAGGGGCTGGTGGGGAGTGACTGTTTACATTTAGTACACGTAAAGAGAGAGAAAGAATGTGTAAACTCACAGTGTAATGTCGTAAAATGACTGACAGGGGTACAGTATTGCCGATTGGAAAAATGTACTTTGGATATTTTATTGTAAATTTTAAGAAACATTAGTTCTGTATGAGTTTTATATCAACTAGTAGTTTAATTTTAATAGATTTAAATATACTATATTATTAAACATAATTATAGTATACACAATAAAGTTTTTTACCTTTTAAATTTAAGTATAATGATTTGAATTCATGATAAGGTGGAAACTACGCAACATCGCTACTATGTAGCCTGAAAGTCGACTAGCGACATCTACATTTTACACCACAAAGGTGTATGGAGTTTCTGTTAGTAAATAACAAACAAAAAGATGACACCTTCATAAACATTGGTCTGAAATTACTTCTTGAGGTAAAAGTTCTTTGCCTACAATACTGTAGGCGGAGTGAACGGTATTATTCCAACAAGCGTGTATGTAAACAATCCGTCTTGGTTTACTGCGCATTCCGTGTTTAATGACATCACTGTACCATACTTATCGCGCGTGGACTCTTTTTTTAAATTTTTTAGCAACCTATAACTTTTTGTTTAATTAATTTAATTTTTGTCAAAGTGTTTCCCAAGGACGGACAGTAGCATAATTGGTTTGAAATTGTTGGGATTTTTATGATAGGTATGTTGGTGATCAGACTATTTTTTTTTGCGGAAAACGAAAAAAATTTGAAAAAAAAATTAAAAGTTTTTTTTTTTAAGTTTAACCCCCCATAACTTTTTTGTTTTTGGGGGGGTTACTTTCAGAATTGGAAGAATTGATCCTTATAATAAAAGTAATTTTTCCTAAATAAGTTACGTTAATCGGAATTTTCTTTCAGCTTTTTTCGATTTTTTTAAAAAGTGTAAGCCCCTATAACTTTTTTGTTTTGGGGGGTTCACTTTCAAAAACAATAGGGAACTTTTCCTAATAGAACTTGATTTTTCCTGAGAATTTTGAATCGATTGGAATATTCGTTGTACACAAAAATATGACATCAGACGGACATTTTCAGTTTCTTATTTTTTTTATGAAACACATTTGCATCCAAGAATTTTTTCTATGACATTTTTAGCGAATTTTGAGAAATTCGAAACTACTGTATATACTGTTCTAGCGCTATGAATAAAAAAGGTACGGATTTTAGATTTAGGTTTTTAGGAAAAATCCTTTAAGGATTCCCTGAAAACCTTAAGTTTAAAGGAACCCTAAAAAAGTAATTTACTTACCTAATAAACTATCTAAACAAGTTTCATCAATTTGAAAATAAATCAAGTTTCTCATAGCTTTTATACTGCAGTTGAGAACAGCAGGAGTGTTGTCATCTAAACAAAACCTCAAAACAAAAAATATCTGTTCCAAGGGGATATCTATAATATTATTGTAAACTCCTGTAGAATTTATTGCTAAAATGTTTGCTATGGAATTCAGAGCTATTATTTTTTGTTGAATAACATTGGACCTAAAATAAGTAATTTTTGAACAGGGAGAATTATTAATACTTTACAGTATTATTAATTTAAGCCATTTCGCCTCAATGGTTATTTTTATGTATAAAAAATCTAAAACGGAAAATAAAATTAAAATGTTCTTATCAGGCGCACCTATTTCTAGATGCGCTGGTAAGGTATTGCGTTTAAAATAATTATCTTATCTGCTATATCTTCTTTACCTAAAAAATATTATTAGTCAATACCTTACCAAAGTTTAAAATTTTTGCCTAAATAAAGAATTTTTAATAAAATTCTTGATAAATTATTAAAATAATTAAAAAAGAAACGAAAAACTGAATAAAAATTAACTTCGGGATCCAATCTGATCCCGTTTTCAAAGAAAATTATTAGTTTTTGAAATAGGTGCGCCTGATAAGAACATTTTAGTTTTATTTTTTTTTTCAATTTTTTTGTAATTTTAATAAACCTAGGCCTATAAGGGAAAGTATTATTTTGTTGGCAGTAGTTTTTATATAATATTATTATTATTATAACAATAGTATTAAACAATAGTAGTATAATATTAAACAATATATTTTTTTTAATTTCTTTTTATTTGTTGATTGATCAATATTTTATAAAAATATTAATTTAGTCTTCTTATAAGAAATGTATATTTCTTTAGAAACAATTAATGTATCTATCTATTAATTTTGTCTGACTGTCACTAAAATACCCATAAATTTGCTTTCTTTTATATTTGCTTTATCCTGTTTCTCTTTTCAAAATAAAATTTCACATAGAAAGAACGCGGCAGGTACTTCTTCGTTGTATTTACCGCAGATTTCCTTAGGATTGGTACATAACGTTATTCTCCGTAGTAAAATAATACTAAGCCCGAAAACCGTATGTGTCAGGTGTACATGCCGCGTTCCTCTTTAGGAGGGCAGTATACTGCAGGTATACCTGCATTACTCTGCATTATCTGCATTATTTTGTATTATTTTTCATTAGTTTTGGTAAAAACCGTCAGGAACAAAGCTTTTTTTGAGGTGAGGACAAAACTTTTCTTTTTATCTGGAGGACCTTTTTTTTTAATCATCAAAAATTTTGTTGGGAATTTTTTTTTTGTCTGCAAGAATGTGTGCATTACTCTGCATTAAAAATATCGTGCAGTACGTGCATTTTTCTTATAAATATCGTGCAGTACGTGTATTTATCATGAATTTTCTGCATGGTGTAAAAAAAATTCCCAGAGATAGACCCCTTAGAAAAACCTCTTGTTCAAGAATTTCTGTTATGATCTGTACTCAGGAGAACTCTGGTGCGCGTTTGCTACAATAATGCCTATCGCATTATTCACAGACTTCCGCGGTACAATAGAGCATCCAGAGAATTAATTCGGGCTGTAGCAAACATTTCAGAGGCACTATTGAATAGCTAATATTTTTTAGTTTTTCGATAAGTTTTAAGAAAAATCTAAAAATTGACGAAATTTTAAATATTTTTGAAATACTTTTTTACACCTTACGCCTCGGAAAAAACTATTGACAATTTTTTACGCAATTATCGTGGAGTTTGCAACGAGAAAATTATGGAAATGTTTCATTTTACTTTCGTCTAGAGAAAATATACGGTTAACGTCAAAATGAATAAAAAATAAATAAATAAAGCTAATTTTACCGAAACATTTGTAACCACGAGTTATCGAGAACGCTTTGAGCTAAAGACCTGTATTTCTTACCCAGTTCTTGGCTGGGATTGTTTTTGATTAAAATCTGGGGTCACTGGGGGAAAAAACCACTACTTTTTGCGATAAAACTGTGAAAACAGTTTTTTGTATTTTTATGTTTTTGTAACGTTTTATTTATTTTATTTTTTTTTTATTATAATTATCCAATTTATACGTTCTATATAATATTATATTTTTACTTTTAAGTAGTAAAAAATATAATGTAAGGAAAAGTGCTGTTTTAGTGACAGTAATTTTGAACTAACAAGTCTTTATTTTAAGAGATACATTTATCTTTTAAAATAAAAAAAGGTAAAAATGGATATTTTTTACCTTGAAAGTTGAAATAATTCTTGCAGAGTATAACCAGGTCTTCCAGCTTCATCACCATGATGATAAAGAATTCTGTTTTGTTCATTTATCTCTGAGTTTGCATATGGCAGAAGCCATCCCTCGAAATCAAATCTAAAAGTATTAAATTAATCATATAAATAAATAAAAAAATAAATAAATAAAAAAATAAATATCTCTATTAGAAATTTAACGTTAGATAAACGTTTTT
Source organism: Brachypterus glaber (assembly GCA_958510825.1). Classification (NCBI taxonomy): domain Eukaryota; kingdom Metazoa; phylum Arthropoda; class Insecta; order Coleoptera; family Kateretidae; genus Brachypterus; species Brachypterus glaber. Next base: position 61,422,452 of record OY294044.1, on the reverse strand, counting down.
TCTAACGCGTATTTATTGTACAAATGTCCCGGTTTCTAACATCAGAAGTCCAAAAGTTAGATCCTAACGTTAGGCATCTACCATTCAAACCACACTTATCTAATGTTAGGTCAAGTCGTCTCAACGTTATTTTCCACCAGGAATATTGATTGACTTATAAATAGAACAAAGTAGTAGCAGCATTCATTTTATTAATTTTTAAAAAATCAAAACAGCTGTTTTTCTGTGAAAATTATACCGATTTTTTTAACTTAAATAATATCAATAGATTTAATCTGGGCATAAATATCACAGAAAAACTTTCTTCTTTAATTATATAATAATAATAATAATAATGTAATTTAACAAGTGGATGAAGGCCCCCAAAGTTTAAACAACAAACTTTACAGAAAATGTTTATTTTTAATATGATTATTTGTGCTGGCCTTCTATGTTAACCCAGATAGCAAAATGCAGTCCCAATGCGCGCACTTGGATTCCACATATGCGTTGCATTTTAGGCGCACGGGTGCGACTTGTATAAAGATCGCACTTAGGTCTCATCTCATATTGAATGTTTAATAGCGCGCATGCGTAAGTCCGCACATCGTGGCCTTTTGTGCGACGCACCATTGCTATCTGAGAAATTTGAAATACCTAATTCAGTAGATTTTATAAGCCAGGCCAAGGGCCCCTGGAGTCAGATCCCCAAAGAATCTAAGTAGTACAGAACTGTTCTGTGCACATTGGGATATTTTCTAAAGAAAAATGTGTAGTTATTTTCTATGATATTGGGGAGAATTAAATTATAGACAATCTTCTCCATGGTTGACAAATGAAAAAGAATTGTCCCAGAACTTCTAGGCTAGAAATTAGCACCTATACTGTGATATACAAAACTTAAATTACCTTGCTTCAAATAGTTTGCTCTTGTCAATTTTGGGTATATCAATATCTTTCATCCAAGCTAATTTTCCAGATTCAAATGTATCAAAATTTAACCACTTCTCAGATTTTGGTTGTGTTAGTAACCTCATTGGTTCTTCAATTTCTTCAACTTTAATGTCATCTGCAGCCTCATTTTGCTCCTGAATTGTAGGGTTCCTGTTTTCTACTTTCTCTTTGGTTCTCTTGGATTTTAAATATGCTAAAATAGCTGGATCTAATGTTTCAATAAGTTTATTTTTTTCTTCCACAATATCTTTTTCTGATAAATTTTTCAGAATTTCAATATTTTCTTTGTGAATGCTTTGACTATCTTCTCCACTTACAATGTAACTTTTAGAAGGTAGATTAAAAGATTTAGTTGTACTAGAACTTGCTACATTTTCCTTAATTGTTAAGGTTTGTTGAAGAACACGAATTTGGTCAATTTCCATTGAAGTATCATCTTTTTTCATTCTTTTTATCTGCTGAGAAAAAATACTGCCAGCCCTGGGCACAACTGAGGGCTAAAATGGCAAAAATTAAAACACAAATTATTTTATCAATAGGAACATTAACTTTAATAATCATCAAAATTAAAAAAAACTGAGCTAACAACTTACATCTCTTCTTATAGCCTTTGGAAAACCCTGTCCCTTTTCAAACTTAAATTTGGAAATTGGCCGAATGTTGGATTCTTTTGCAATTACTGTTCCTATGTTAATATCTCTTGGAACTGCTTCAAATGTGTTGGCCAATTGTTCTTGTACATCATTTTCAACAGATTCCTCAAGTTTATTATCATTTTCTCCTTGAAAACGTAAAACAAATCACATATAATTTGGTTTTATAAATCCCGAAAATCACTTACTTTTCTCGCTGACAACTGTAGCCGCTACTTTAACTTTATTTCCTGCCTTGTCCTTTAAGAAAATTTCTTGTAAACGTAGAATATCTTCTTCAGTTTCGCCAGGTTTTGGCCTCGCGTACATTTTTGAAGTATTTAGGGTTAGATTACAAATGTCAAAAATAACCTGAAGTTAGCCACGTTAGATTTTTTATTTTTAATGAAAATGTTGGCCAGGTGTTTATTTTTAATAAGATTTTCTGTATACTATCAATAATAATTAAAGAAAATTGAAAATATTGTTGTAAATTAATTTAGTTTCCAGTTTGATTTTCTGTGACTAGCTTCATGCCTATAATTATCCAAAGTTTTAGCGCCATTTTGTTAAGTTAGGTTATAAACAAGAAGTTGTGTTCTTTTGATTTTTCGGAAAAAAAAACAAAATAATCAAAATGGAGAGTGACGCCCTAGTTTCTACTTCCATTAGTGACGGTTTGGAAATTGATATTGCCGAAGAAACTAAGATGGAAAAGGCCCCATCAAAAAAGCCAAACCAAAATAAGCGTTTCTTGCGTTTACCACTTGCTCGAGTGAAGAAAATGATGAAGCAAGATAAGGACTGCGGTATGGTTTCCCAAGATGCAGTGTTCCTAGTTGCCAAAGCCACAGTAAGAATATCTTTATAAACGTGATAACCGTTAATAAACCATTATTTTTTTACAGGAAATGTTTATCGAATACATGGGTAGAAAAGCTACAGATCAAGTTTCAAATACTAAGCGCAAGACTGTTTTTAAACGCGATATAGATACTGTTATTGCTAGCGTACCCCACCTCTGCTTCTTAGATGGAGCATTAGAATAATTTTAAAATTAATAATTTAATATTTTTATTCTTCCATTTAAATAATTATTTATGTTTCGTTTTAAGTATGTAAGAGTATTTATTTTGTTCGTTTTTTTGTTAGTTTAATAAACATTAATTTTTAATATTACTTCTTAATTTTTTATTTATCCAAATAACTTCATGCTATAGCATTTTAAATATTATAAGAAATAAAGATTTATTTTTTATTTTTTTTGATAATTATTTTTTGATTGAAAAAATGAAGAATAAAAAAAAATTATTCGTCGTGTAGTGTGTAAACTCAGGCCTGGATTTAGGAGGGTGCAGATTACCCGGGCTCAAGAGAAGTTTACAATAAACAGTTTATTTATTTATACGGCCTCTGAACGCTAAGGGCGCCAAAACGATCAAATATGCAGAGCCCTTTCCAAGTGGACCATAGACCTTCAAATTCGTAAAATTTTCGTCTGCGGCGCTAGGGTTTTCATTCCTTTTTTTTATTTAAGATTGTAAAACATAAACATTGTTAATTTTTTCGCCGGCGGTCCTTAAGCCTTTTTGCATTTTTGTTAAAATTATTATCAATAATAGTGCACACTGTTACTAGTGTTAAAATTAATATAGACTTTGAAATTTGTAAAAATATTCGCCTGCAGCACTTGGGCTATTTTTTTTTTAATTTAAGCCTGTAAAAAACTTAAGCGTGAAATTTGTAAAAAAATTGCATGCGCCGCACAGTGGGAAAATTCAGCTTTTTTTTTGACAAAATTCTGCCCACGGTAGAGAATTCGTTAAAATATGGCTCTGTCCTAGGATGACCATACGTCCCCGATTTCCGGGGACATAATTTTTTTCACTCTCACCCTAACTAAATAGAATATTTTTACGTATTTTTTTAGTTTACACGTTTTTGAGTAAAAACTACAATGCCTGTCCCCGGTTTTCCGGGGACAAATTCTGGTCACCCTACTCTGTCCCGCCCTGTGGGTAGGTAATTTACAGTAAACTACCTACCTGCCTATCCAGTGCCCTAATTTAAAGGTTTAGATATTATCTCTACTCTAATATGGATCACAATGAAAAAAAAAAAACGCCATTTGAACTTTTGAGGGTAACTTTGATGTTGAAAAATCCTGTCTATTCATTATTTTCAATGTAATCCCAAGTCAAGCGAAGTATTAAAAAGGCACATCTTTACCTTTTTTAAAATCAAGTTTCTTGCATTAAAAAAAAATAAATAAAAAACATGATGTTTAAAATAATAGGGCAATGTTCATGATGAAAACATTTATTAAGCGCATAATTACATATGGTAGCATTTTGCAGCAAAAAACATATTGTCTATAATGTAAAACTTAAATTTTTATTTGTTGGCTTTTTTATTTCTACGGCGAGTCCCAGGTTGAGAATTATCATTTTGGCCATACAAAGTATTTAATAGATTTTCCAGATCTGGTCTGTCTGTTCTTGGTGAGGAACTGTGTCGTCTTGGTGGGTTGTTCTGCTTCCCCAGAGCAATTCTATACTGTACATGATGAGAGTCAGGTTTTAGATGCTTTAAACTATCTTTTTGACAACCTGCCCACTCGGTAATATCATAAACGCCCCCCTCCATGCAAGCGTAATAGTGCCACAAAAAGCCCATTACCCTAGCTTCTGCCCAGATATCACCTTCACGGGCACTGTGGTGTATTTTACACATGTTGCAGTTTCTAGCTGCATAACTTGGTCTATCAATTTTAATTCGCCTATGTCGAAGCCCGCAAGCACTACAACGTATTGTGTTCGCAGCAGCTTCAACCTTTTGCTGAAGCTGCTGCAGCAACTCGTTCAGCTCGCTCCATGCTTGGACCACTTGAGCTGACTCTACAACACCTGGAAAATAATAACCTTGGTTAAGTACAGACTTTAATTTAATTCATATACAGGGTGACCCAACTCTATTTACCCAGAGATTTTCTGGAAAAATTGATAGGGATAATCAAGTTTTGCAAAAACCACTTTAAGTCGGACAATAATATTATTTCAATATTATAATACCTATAAAAAGCAGCCAAAAATAAAATCACCCTTAAACCTCCACCCTAACTTTATTTTTTTAAAAATAGCACGCCCATATTTTTTGGTTGTTTTGGATAGAACTTTTTAGATTGCAAATACAATGCTATATTATAGTTGCTGTTTTTGAGCTTAAACCACTTAAATGGTAAAAAACGTTTAAACCACCCCATAATTTCAACTATATTTGGCAACGATTTTACCGAAAACTAAAAGAGATAATCAATTTCTGCTAAAATGAGTTAAAATAATATAACAATAATAAAATAAAATTCACCCCTACTACCCCTCTCACAACTTACCCCTAACTTATTTTTTTTTTAATACCACGCCTATAATATTTGGGTTGTTGTACATAAATCTTAAGCTTGCAAATACAATGATATTTGGTTTATGGAGTAAATGTATGTGTACAATGGTAGGCATTGCTTTATAGGAAAAAGTTTCTTAATCCTTAATCTCATATTAATCAACTTAATAATCGGTTATTACATATTTCAAAATGTCATAATTGATTTTAAAGGGATTAAAATTTGTATGTGAAGGATTATTAGACAATGGTTTCGAAAAGGATTATTAAATTTTCTTTAATCTCTTATATTTTTAAACGTTTTTACCACTCCTTAAACTCAAAAAATAGCAAGTGTAAGATACCATTGTATTTGCAAGCTCGAGGTCGAATCAATGCAACCAAATAGGGGTGCTATTTGGAAAAAAAGAGTTAGGAGTAAGTTGTGGGAGAGGGTGTAGGGGTAGATTTTATTTTTGGCTATTTTTTATGGATATCGTTGTCTTATTTAAACTGGCTTTTGCAGAAATTGATTAACTCTTTTAACCACTTAAGTGGTAAAAAACGTAAAACCACCCCATAATTTCAACTATATTTGGAAACGATTTTCCCGAAAACTAAAAGAGATAATCAATTTCTGCTAAAACCAGTTTAAATAATATAACAATAATATTATTTTTAAAAACTTGCTCAAAATAAAATCCACCCATACATCTCCTCTAGGTTTTTAACCGTGTTTATGTAATATATCATATTTATGTACCAAGGCTTTTAAGTGATGTTTTTTGGATGCAGTTTGCAATCCGAGGCATATGAGGCCGATGTTTCAAGTACAGATCAGAATTTTATGCAATTTGGCCGGGCTGGGGGCAATTTTAAAAAATCCTTTGACATGTCCATACTTAGTATTTTTCGAATTGTAGCTTACCTCGGTCATATGCAGCTCGTTTTTCTGGTTTGCCAATCATATCAAAGGCATGGACCAGAATTTTAAAAGCTTCCTCTGCACCTGGCAGTGGATTTTTGTCTGGATGGACCAAAAACGCTTGTCTTTTATAGTATCTAAAATTAAAAAATGGAAGATATATTATACCATAATTTTATCCTAAGACAGAAAATAAAAGTTATCTATTAATTCTACTAAATTTTTTTGGCCAGAAATATACATGGGTGTTCTGTTACCAAAATAAAAAATGCGTTGTTTGTAAATATATAAATTTAAATTAACTTAAGCCATACCTTTTTATATCATCATCTGTACAAGTCGGAGTGACACCTAAAATACTATATGGATCCTTCCCTTTGCAAGCTAATAAGCGCTTCATAGCCTCGTCGCCAGTGGTGGGCATATTCATGTTAGTTTGCAGACCGTTTTGTGCGAACTTCTTTTCGTGGATAACCTCTTCCTTTTGAGTTCCTTTCAATTTATCACACAGCCAGGATATTATACGAAACTTCATCAAAAACGTGGAAGAAACTTCGATAAAATGAGACCAATACAATCGGATCCATGACCAAGTATTATATGCACTAAAAATAATGTTTTTATTCTACCATCATATACCGGGGCATCGGAACAAAAAGATTCACCCCCGTAAATTGAAAACATTGTAGATAGTGTCCGAGCCAAAACTCTATTTTTTTCCAAAACCGTTTGGTTTTCATATTAATTTCGGCCCGAGTTTCGGCCGAAAGTTTTTGAAATTTCATTAAATAATTATGTATAAGTATTGTTGGACTTAGACTTTAGATATCAAAATATTTAAATATTTAAGTGTATAAAAACAACAAGCCGTAAAGATATGTAATGTTACGCATTCCATTATATAGTATTCACAGTAAATGGTATATTGCATTTCCCAAATACCTACTTGAGAAAAGAATCTCAAAAAAAAAAAACAAAAAAATTACATTTAAAAAAGGTATTTTTTAAAAAAACTTAAAATTACTAAACTAACTTCCCAAGTCAAAACTGGGTGCCCATAAAGTTTGTATTAATATTGTTAAAAAATTCAGGGATCTTAATGCCCAGTGTTCCCAAATGGAACAAGTTGCAATATAGGGTTAACGCATACAGTTTTCTGGCTGGAGTATTATACTTACAGATCGCCACTAATATGTAAACTTAAGCTGCAAATATCAGAGATCAAATGAAACAGCCATAATAAGAAAACTGTAAATATTTTCCACCATCCTTTTATGTATTGTTTGAGTTTTTGACCAACAATACCTAAAATAAAAAACAAAAATATTAGTATATTAATATTATTTTATTGATAGAACTAAGGGACTGTTCAGCAATTATGGCACCAAATATTTGCTTTTTAGTGAAATAATTGTTAAATAGCCCCTAAAAGATTGGCAAAAATTTGATTTCCGTTTTTAATCAAATAAATAAAAAGTTAAGTTTTTCTAAAAAAAAATAAACCTAAATATGGTTGAATTCTTAAGTGCAACAAGCATGTATTTGATTTTTGTCATCCAAAGAATCCTAGTGCGATTGGTTTTAATTAAAAAAATGTCCACTTTTTAGTCAATTGACGAATTTTAAATTATATGTTATCAATTACTTATAATTGGTGTTAATGTGTTTGTCCCAGAAATAGTTTATCTCGACGAATTCTTATTATCTTTAGAAAGTAACTAAAATGATAGACAAATCGTCATACTAACAGATAAACCGAAAATTAAATTCCGGACACCTAAAAAATTGACATTTTTTAAATTCAAATATTTCGAAAACTAATTAACGGATTTGACTGATTCTTTTTTTGTTTTAAAGCTTAAACATTCTCTACTTTTATTTGTTTTAAGAATTAATATATATTTTTTTGTGTTAACACAACAAATAATGCACAACTATGTTTTTTACCCCATCTTCTAGGACTTGCATGGTAGGCCACTGCAACTGTTTATCAAATTATAGAAGTCTTTCTTATTGTCGCAGTTTTAATGAATATATTCTTTTTTATTTTTTTACATTTTTACTTCTGGTTTAGGAGATATCAGGACTTTCCTGAAAGTTGTCATTTTTTCAGTTAACTTAAAAAGTACTACATGAATTTGATTGATGCTGTGCTTTAAATTTGAACCTTAACCGAGTTACGTTTTTCTTCTAATCAAGTTTATCAAAAACATAAATTTGGTTTGAAAAACTTGAGTAGAAGAAAAAATATTGTCACTCCGTCCGGCGGCAGTTCTGCGAAATCACCGTTAAGCCTCCGTCAGACGGCAATAGAAAGTTGCCCTGGGATGAAGAAACTGTAGAAGAAGAAGTAAAAGATATGAGCTTCAAATAAAAAACTTCCAGGAAAATGCTGATATCGCCTAAACCAGAAAAAAAAACGGACACCTTGAAAATCGTTGTTTTAATTACTGAGTGTACTTTTTTGAATATTCCCGTCACTCTATTTTAGAAATTATGAGAAATAATTTTCCGAAAAAAAAAAAGTTAAAAAGGCACGGAATCATCAATGAGCGAGTCTGTACATATCTCAACAATTATTAAATTTAATACAAAATTATTTTTTTTCTTTTTTTTCCGTCGAATTTCTTATGATAA
>OY294044.1:61248926-61413747 GCA_958510825.1 Brachypterus glaber | reverse complement strand
AAACAAATTTGAGAAAGCTAAAGATGATGACGATTTTTTATGTCAAAATAAACTAGAACTAAGATGGCTCATCGGGTGTCCTTAAAACTCTCTGAGGGAGATGTGAGAGGGGCTCTGAAGTTGACATGCTCTGACGACATTGTTGTTCCAGCTAATGAAGATAATACAGCCATTATGCAAGAGAAACACCCACCGAAAATATTGATTCTAGTAACCCACCAACTGAAATTTATCGTAAACAATTGCAAGTTAATGTAGTTGATGTTAAAGCTGCCATTTCAAGTTTTCAAAAGCTCAAGTGCAGGGATCGATGGTCTTCGTCCTTGTCATTGACAGGATTTAACAGATTCTCGTAATGGAGACATTGCTCAGAAGTTACTGGTTGGGTTGACGAATTTAGTCAATAAAATTTTAAGAGGTGAAATACCTTATTTTATAAAATCCACTTTTTTTGGAGCTTAACTCTGTTCCCTTAAAAAAAAAGATGGTGGATTAAGGCCCATCGCTATTGGTTTAACTCTACGCCGATTATCATCAAAATGTGTTGTAAAAGAAATTCGAGACCGAGCAGTTAAAAATTTTTCTCCGACACAACTTGGTTTTGGAATATCCGGAGGTGCTGAAGCTGCTGTTCATGGACTACGTTCCCTTATGAATTATGAAAAATCTTCTGAAAATCAAATTATTTTAAAAGTGGACTTCATGAACGCTTTTAATCTTGTTCGTCGTGACGTTCTTTTAAATTCTATTTACGAAGAATTTCCAGAGATTTATCAATATATTTACGCAAGCTATGGAGAACCTTCAAATCTTTTATACGGAAACACTATCATTAAATCTGAAGAGGGCGTACAGCAAGGTGATCCCCTTGGTCCTTTTTTATTTTGCCATACGGCTATGCCTCTGTTTGCTGGTTTAAAATCACCTTTTAACGTATGGTTCCTTGATGATGGTTCACTTGCTGGAACTATGGAAACTGTTTTAGAGGATTTAAATTTTATTATAAAAGAAGGTCCTAAATATGGGCTTTTCTTAAATAAAGAAAAATGTGAAATTTACAATTTGAATTGTAAAAATTTAAATGTTGATCAATTTAGTCAAATGAAGGTTATCAAGCAAGGTTGTTTAGAGTTACTTGGTTCTCCTCTTGGCAAAGATGCTGAAATTAGTATTCTTCATAAGAAAACCAATACATTAGGAACTTTGGGAAATAGAATTCTTTTATTAGAACCACACCAAGCTTTTTACCTTTTAAAAAATTGCATTTCAATGCCCCGATTACAATATTTATTAAGAACATCTCCTTTATACAAACAGAAAATTTTATTAAATACTTTTGATGAAGCTCTCCGTAACATTTTCTGTGCTGTAACTAATATTTATTTATCAGATGTTCAATGGTTACAAACGTCTCTCCCTGTCAAATATGGTGGTTTGGGACTTCGTCGTTCAATGGATATTGCTCTCCCAAGTTTTATTTCATCTTGCAAGGCAAATTCTGACCTTGTCAGTTTAATATTAATTAAATTTGATCAAATAGAATTATATGGAATCGAAGAAGCAGTGGATCAATGGGAAGCTTTGACAAAATCTAATCCTCCTTCTTCATATAAACAACGTGATTGGGATAAACCTATTATTGAGATGGCATCAAACCTTTTAAAACAAAAAGCCAACTCTTTAAAGGATAAATCCCGCCTAAATGCTATTACTCAAAAAGAAGCAGGTTATTGGTTAAACGTTCTTCCAGTATCAAGTTTAGGACTACTTTTAAATAAACATTTTTTAAGAATATGCATTAATTTAAGAATTGGCTCAAATAGAACAGTAAGCCCTCACATTTGTTTTTGTGGAGTCTGTGTTGATTCATCAGGGACTCACGGACTTTCCTGTAGATTTTGCAAAGGTCGCCATTCTCGACATAGGGAGGTTAATAACATTATTAAAAAAGCCCTAACAACAATTGGATTTCACGCAATTCTTGAACCTCCCGGTTTAAACGCAAGATTAGATGGTAAGAGACCTGATGGTATGACCCTAGTACCATATAAGTATGGTAAATGTCTTGTATGGGACTTTACCTGTATAGATTCAGTTGCTCCTTCTTACTTGACGATTAATGCCAAAAACGATGGTGCCACTGCCGAGAAAGCAGAATTAAATAAAATAAAGAATTATAAATCTCTATCAAAAGACTATATATTTATGCCAATTGCTATAGAAACATTTGGCTCTTACGGGCCAATGGCTAAAAGCTTCTTTAAAGAAATCTGCAAACAATTGGTTGAAACTACCGGTAATCCATTAGAAGGTATTTTCTTTTTACAAAGGATAAGCATAGCAATACAACGAGGCAATGGAATTAGTGTTTTGGGAACTTTGACTGGTAAAGACATAGCTGATGATTTTAATCCGCATACATCTGTTTCAAATATAAAGGCGAACTGTAAAAATAATTATTGGAAAACTTCAAGTGTCAATAATTTTACATCGAATATACCGACAAATGACTACAAAAATGATGAAAACAGTTTCGAAACTGGTACTGGTTCTATTTTAAATGATAGCAATAATTTAGATCATAATTTAGACGTGGAAAAAAACAATCAAATTAATGAAATTTCCTTATCTTCTTCAAAGTTGAACCACCATTCGACCGTATCTCCTTCAAATTCTGGAAATTTAGGGTTGGCCAATAACATATCGTGCAGGTCCTCAAAAAAGTCCACCAACAACCATTTTAATTACGGGGATGATGAGGATAACCTGAGCGAGAAAAACTTTATTACGAACAATAAGCGGGTGGTCGGATGTCCAGTCACATCCCTGGGTCTTAACGGTTTAAAAAATATCGGGAATACCTGCTTTATGAACTCGGTGATTCAATGCCTTTCAAACACAAAACTTTTGATGGAATACCTGAAGAAGGACAGTTATGTTCGGGACATCAATACTAATATTTCTACTATGCGTGGAGCTTTAATTAAGGCGTTTTCCGAGGTGATAAAAGAGTTGTGGTCGGAAGATTCGTCTGACCGGATAGTGAACACGATTTCCCTAAAGAACCAAATCCAGCATTTCGCCCCCCGATTTATGGGATACGCACAACAGGACGCACAAGAATTTTTGAGGTATCTTTTGGAGGGACTTCACGAAGACGTCAACAGGGTCACGGAAAAATCTAAACCTACTTTGGCCGAGATAGTCGAAAAATTAAATGATAACGAAAAATCTGCAGCTTCATGGTCCAGTTACCTCCGGATGGACGACTCTCGCATTTTGGACCTCTTCGTCGGCCAACTGAAAACCACTGTCAAGTGCACTCATTGCGGTCATTGTTCCGTCTCCTTTGACCCGTTCTGGGATCTTTCTCTTTCACTTCCACAACGGACCGGTCAATTAAGGTTGTCGCAATGTTTGGAAGTTTCAATGCGGGAAGAAACGTTGGACGATGATGAAAAACCTACATGTTCAAAATGCAAAGATCGCCGAAAATGCACAATATCCTTTACAATTCAAAAATTCCCGAAAATTCTAGTAATCCACCTCAAACGCTTCTCCTCGACGGAACAGTTTCAAAGAAAACTCAGCGTTATGGTAGACTTCCCTCTGGAAGGTTTAGATATGAGCAGTTATGCCGCAGAGTCCGACGCACCCTGCAGTTATAACTTGTACGCCATTTCCAATCATAATGGTAACATGTATAGCGGACACTATACCGCCTTTTGTAAGCATCCGTATAGTCACAGGTGGCATATATACGACGACTATAGGGTCTCTTCTGTTTCAAAAAATTCAATCGTAACAGCAGATGCCTACATATTATTTTACGAACATCTTTGAAGAGCCACGGTTTTATTTTGTATTTGCTTTTATTTTATTTTATTTTTAAATGTTATATGTTTATATTTTATGTTATATGTTACTTATAATAGAGTAACTCCATTTCAAATCGATCAGTGGTTGCGACTTTTTTTAGACTTTTTTGAATTTTGGATATGTTGTAGTACTACACCCCAATATAATGCAGTTTAAAGGATTTTTTAAAATTTTGAAAATTTTGGAAAATACGACCCTTCAAAATTTTCGATAAATATTCAAAAATTCATAGCTTCGTATCGGTAAGACATTGGACAATATTTTTTTTCTAGATTTTATACAAAAGTCTGTATTAATAAAAAAATATATGTTAAAAAAAATTTATTTCTATATATGAAGGGTCCAGTGGAAAAACGATGAGGTTCCATTTTTTTCGAAATCGACATTTTAGCGACGTCTGTTAGCTTACTGATAAACAATGAGATTACACTAAAAACTGCGGTTGAAAATTTGAATTTGAATGTTTCCATCTTTGAAATGAATAAAAATGTTGGGTATACATGAAGTTTTTATTCGTGCCTGGATTCAACATGGAGTTCTTATGAATTTTTGATCGAGAAAATTGCTCAGAAAAAACTCCAAATGTCATTAAAAACTATTTCACCAGCAAAACTTTAAATTTCGTTTTTCTCAACTTTTAAAAATTAAACCTCATCGTTTTTCCACTGGACCTTCACATATAAAACAAAAAAACAAAAATATATATACAGGGTGTATTTGAAATAGCGTAGGAAATTTTTACAGGTGATTCTACATGATAAAATATGACAAAAAGTTACTATAAACATATGTCTAAAAATGCGTCATAAGGGAGCTACGCCCCTTTGAAATTGGCTAAAAAAATCGGTTTTTATTTAATAACTCAGGAACACTTTGAGATATATTAACGAGGTTTTGCACGTAAACTAATCCTAATAAGGCCCATCTTTGTATGTCATTTTCACGTACTTATTTAAACCAGGGGTGTGCGAAACGGGGGGGGCTTATCAGTTTTTTGTCCCAAACTTTTTTCTGTGTAACTTTTTTGCAATTTTATTTTTGAAATATGATTCCTCAGGTCAAAATACATAAAAATGTATGTTGTTGTAATACTGTAGGGTTAACCGTTTTCGAGAAAAATTCATCTGAAGGTGAAATTCCACGGTTCGAGGACGAAAAATTAAATACTAAAATGTAGAAAACCAAAATTTTAATGATGCAATGTTATTCTACATCAAAAACTAAGAAAAAAAGTTTCCATACATGTAGGTCGAAAAACCGCTTTTAAAGCTACCATAGCCCTTTAAAAATGATGCATATTTAGGAGACCACAGCTCCATTAGGATTGAATTTTGGAAGTACCTGTATATGAGGTTTTTTTTTTAGTTTTTAATGTACATTCGCCCTGAATTATTAAAATTTTGGTTTTCAACATTTTAGTATTTATTTTTTCGTCCTCGAACCGTGGAATTTCACCTTCAAATGAATTTTTCTCGAAAACGGTTAATCCTACAGTATTACAACAAGATACATTTTTATGTATTTTGACCTGAGGAATCATATTCCAAAAATAAAATTGCAAAAAAGTTACACAGAAAAAAGTTTGGGACAAAAAACTGATAAGCCCCCCCCCCGTTTCGCACACCCCTGGTTGAAATAAGTACATGAAAATAACACATAAAAACGGGCCTTGCTAGGATTAGTTGACGTGCAAAAACTCGTTGATATATCTCAAAGGGTTCCTGAGTTATTAAATAAAAACCGATTTTTTTAGCCACTTTCAAAGGGGCTTAGCTCCCTTATACGCATTTTTAGACATATGTTTATAGGAACTTTTTGTCATATTTTATGATGTAGAATCATCTGTTAAAATTTCCGATGCTATTTCAAATACACCGTGTATATATTTTTTTGAGAAAACCCACCTTTAATTAAAAAAAAAGAGGATTATCCTTAAAATATGTATTTATGACTTCAGCAGTCAAATTGAGGGAGACTTGAAGCGTTTGAGAGAAAAAATAAATATTATTAATGGAAATATGATGGGGGACTATATTTGTGGTTTAGTCAGAGAAAGTACTTATGAACATAATAGGAAGAGTACAAGGCTCATTTCTAAGCTTTTTTATATTATTTTGTTTACTAAATTAGTTAGTTTTATATTAAATATAATAATTTAAATAATAAGTTATTAAATAAATATAAAAATATAAATATATTTAACAAATGAATGATTAAAGTCATAGATTTTCTTAAATTTTGAAATAATCTCGTAAATAATGTTTTCCTGGATACAAAAGCAAACTTTTTCATGAAATATTTTTTTTTTTCGGATAAACATCACTTAACCTATAGTAATTACGTACACTAATCCCAGGCACAACATTCATGTTGAATTGTGTAATCTGAAAGAAAATTTGGCCCGTCATTTTTAGTTTTCTAATTATCGCAATAAAATTAAAAATCCCGATTTTCGTTTTTATTTTTTTGAGTTAGACGTTTTTAATTGAAACATTGTTAGGGTACTTTTTTTTTTGTAAGGAATCTATATCTGTTATAATATTATCCAGGGCATTTTACAACGCTTAATTTCGTTTTTTTTTCTTATAGGGGATATTTTGGATTTTTACGTTTTTCAATACAGTTTTTTCTCTTACGAAATTAAAAAAATCATTTTTGCGCACAGTGCTTTGGAAACAACGAAGCAATTAAATTAACGGAGGTTAAGTAAAGTCCAAACCGTAAATATGGCCAATGTGACATTGCCACATAAGCGCATTCGTAAGCTCATTTCGATTATCAAAATGTGAGGAGCGGCTAATTAAAGATCTAAATGCCGAGGTCACGCATGCGCGTCCTGCGGGGTGGGGGTTGTTTTCGTGAAAATTGGTATATTGGGGTTTTTGAGGTTTCTGAAAGTGAATCTGATAATAAAAAAAATTTAACTCCACCCCCTGAGGGCCGGGGGGTTGTTTTCTTAAAAATTAATATATTGGGGTTTTTGAGGTCAAGAAAACTGAATCTTAAATTTTTTTTTCTAAATCCACCCCGAGGGTCAGGGGGTAGTTTTCGTGAAAATTTGAATATTGGGGTTTTTGAGGTTGCTGAGAGTGAATCTAATAATAAAAAATCCATTTCACGCGCGGAGGTAAAAAATGTGAAAGCTTTTTTTACTGGGCAGTGTATTTAGAGTTATTACACTTTTCTTCGGGATGTGCGACTTCTATCCAAGATTTTTTTTTGTCTAGGCTATTTTTTGGCAATTTTTGGAAAATTCGAAACTAAAGGCAATATATTCTTCTAGCGCTTGCGTGCTGTGAAGAGTATGCATAAGGTATTAATTTACAATTTCTGTTCTTCGGAATAAAAACAAAATAGGTGCTCCGGGTATCAAAATTTTTTGGTGACCAAACAAAAACCCAAAAAGAGTACTATTTAAAAGTAAAGGAAAATCTCAATGAACTTGTTGCAAAAGGTGATACAACAAAAACTATTCGATACATCAACAACCTACCAACCATTGTCAACAAAATTGACAATAGAAAAAACAACTAAAATTGCCTAGTGTATGCTTTAATGAAGACATTTTATATTTAAATGCAGAGAGTTTTCTAAGTCATAAAGACTTAATTATCGCAAGTTTAATAATTTATAACCCATCAGTATTAATGCTAAGTGAAACCAGAACCATCAACAATATGGAAGATGTGGAATTGGCTATTGAAGGCTATAATTTAATCAGAGTGGATTCAAGTTCAAGGCATACAGGTGGTGTCCTTTGTTTTGTTAAATATGGAATAAGATATTCTTCAGTGAAAACTTACGTTAATGAAAAAATCTTCTGGTGTGTATTTTTTAAAATATGGCTAAATAATAGAATATTTTTTGCTGGTGTAGTTTACCATTCTCCCAACTCGAATCATAGAGATTTTATTGAAGCTGTTGCTACATGGTGTGAAGATTTGCTTATTGGTAATAAAAATCTCTTACTGGTGGGGGATTTCAATATAAACTTCCTGGACAGTAATGATTGTTACACAAAAATGATTAAACCTGTGTTTAGTAATTTAGGTTTAAGCCAACTTGTTTCTTATCCAACAAGAATTACTAAGACTTCAAGTACGTTAATTGACTTTGTAGTGACCAATATACCCAATATAAAAATATATGTCCATACCATACCCAAAATAAGTGATCACTCGTTGATTTCTATTACTTTTAATAGCATTAAAAAACATTCAAATATAGTAAAAACTTATCGTAACTTTAGTACAAATAATTTAGAACTTATTAAAAATAATCTTAGCCAAATAAATTGGTCACTACCGAGCCAAGATGTTAATTTAATTTTATCGGAAATATTTAATAAATGTAAAACAGTAATAGATACAATATCACCTATTCGATTGAGTGTACAAAAACATAAACAATTACCGTGGTATAATAATGAAATAAAAAATATTGCTAAAAGTCGTGATAATGCATATAAACGTTTTAAATTGTGTGATAATAATTGGGAAAAAGAAATAATTTTTGAGCAGTATAAAACATATAGGAATGAAGTTGTTAATAAACTTAAAATATCAAAAACGCAATATTATGAACACAAAATTGATGCCAACAAACACAATTCTAAGGCAATGTGGAAAACTTTGAAAACTTTAATCACTAACCCCAATCCGACTTTTAACAATAGTAATATTATTTTTCAGGCTGGTGATTCAACTAATATTGTGTCAAATGAAAACGAAATAGCTGAACATTTTAATAAATATTTTATAAATAGCGTTGATACCATTATTGGCTCTATTCAAGGTAACCAAACTTGGTCACCCATAAGTGATGAGGTACCGACTAAGTTCGATCAATTTAGGCAAATTACAATCGAAGAGTTGGGTGCTATTGTATCGAAATTACCAAATAAAACTAATATTAGTGATAAGATTTGTGCTAAACTATTAAAACAAAATTTTGATTCCATAGGGGAAGCTTTATTAAAGCTAATAAATGTTTCTTTATCTACAGGTGTATTTCCACAATTACTAAAAACAAGTACAGTTACGCCAATCCCTAAAGTTGTAAACACAAACAAAGCGGAAGAGTTCCGACCTATCAACACACTCCCCTGTATAGAAAAGGTATTAGAAATTGTGGTATATAATCAATTAAAAGACTATTTTACATCTAATAATTTATTATTTGATAACCAGTCAGGATTTCGTGAAAACCATTCTTGTGAATCCGCCCTTCAATTTACCATTTCCAACTGGATTAGTAAGCTGGATGACAAATTCTTTATAGTTGCAGTTTTTCTTGATATTAAACGTGCTTTCGAGACTATTGATAGAAAAATACTTATTAAAAAATTAAAACATTACGGTGTAGATGGAGTGGTTTTAAATTGGTTCATAAATTTTTTATCCGAAAGGTACCAAGTTACAAAAATTAATAATATCTTTTCCAATCCATGCTTAATTAGCAATGGAGTTCCACAGGGAAGTGTGTTGGGTCCGTTGCTCTTCCTAATTTATATAAATGACATGGCTTTAGCTACAAATGTTGAATTATTGAAATTATTTGCCGATGACACTCTTGCGGCAGAAAGTGACCTAGACTTAGATGCAGCAGTATTAAGAATTAATCAACAACTGGCAAGAATTGCAGATTATTTAGCATTAAATAAATTAAAACTTAACCTAGAAAAAACAAAAGCTATGATTATATCGTCAAAATATAAATTAAGCTCAGTAGATTTAAATAATATACATATTTACATTGAAAATACACGTATTGATCTGGTATCAGAATTTAAATATTTGGGATTCATTCTGGATAATCAATTAAGTTTTAAAGCTCATTTTAATTATATAAAAAATAAAATTTTAAAAAAACTTTACTTCTTTTCAAGAATTTCTTTAAATTTATCACAACAATCTAGAGTTACAGTTTACATAAGTATAATACAGCCACATTTTGATTATTGCGGATCTATTTTATACCTATTTGACAATAATGTAAAAAAGGAATTGCAGAAGCTTCAAAATCGTGGCATGAGAATAATTTTAAAGTGTGGCAGACTTACCCCTATTGAGCAAATGCTGAGTGATCTGCAATGGTTGTCAGTCGAGAAAAGACTATTTTACATAGCAATGACTTTTATTTATAAGATTGTACATAACCAAATGCCAATATATTTCAACAATTTTATTAACTATGGTAGAGATATTCATAATTATCAAACGAGAAATAGAAATAACTTTTATTTAAATCGTACAAATACAGTCAGAGGAATGAATTCTCTTTTCCATAATGGATTTGGTTCTTTCAACAATTTACCATTATTAGTGAAAAATAGTCCTTCTTTAAACGTCTTTAAAAATCGATTAATTACTTATATTGCTAACAGTAATATTCCATAGATAACTATGCTCCATACTATTACTTAAAAAAAAAAAAAAAAAAAAAAATTATATTAGTGTTATTATGTATTATATTATATATGTATGTATTATGTGTGTATACACATACATATATGTATATATGTATATAAGTATGTATATATATGTATACATATTTCTTTTTAGTTACAGAGTAACTATATTGTATAGTTTATGTAGTTTTTAACTACTTTGTTTAATTAGTATCTAATTACAAATGTAATGTACTGTGTATATTAGGCAAGTCCTATTTAATAAATATATTTCATTTCATTTCATTTCATTTCATTTCATTCAAAGGGTAAAGTGCAAAATGGTAGGTAGGTACTGTTTGATAGTTTAAAAAAAATTGCGTACAGGTAACATCAGTTTGCGGTTAATAATTAATTAATGTGATTTAGTTAAAAAATAGAGAACATAAATTTTTGGATTTAGAATGTAATTTTTATGTAGATTCTTTTGAATACTGTAAGTAGAAAACTAAAACAAGCCATTTTCATAAAAACAAAGGAAAATCAGTTTTACATAAACAGTAAATTCTTAGCCTACTACTAAAAGATTTGAAATATCAAGTTTCAGAAATATTCCAATATGGACGTCATATGACCGCCATGTTGTTTTTATGAAAAACTGCTTCTGTGACGCCATCTTTAATGCAAATATCGACTTGTGATATATCAATGAAAAGGGAATTTAATGGCGAATCAAAAAAAAACAAGTATATAGGGTTCTATTTAAAAATCAAAAGTTGGTATCACTTCCGCTTATACCGGGGTGTTTATAAACACCATGCCGAAATGGGGGTATTTACGGTTCACTCAAGCTCTGTAAATTTTGAAAAGTTATCTCCTTATAGTTACGGAGATAATTGGTAGGCAATACTTCTTTTGACACCCGGTATATTTTAATTCTTCGCATTCTATAGGGTGCCCAGGACCTACGGAATTGTTTGGGTCTCACCCCTCAAAATTGTTTCTTTATGTGAATAAACACCCATGGATTAGATTTTTTTTAAATATTTATAGATCGCGCCTGGCGCTTTTTTGAATAGAAAATTATGTGAAGGTTTTTATTTTTTTAGGGATATATTGGATGTTATTGGAACAGAAAAGTGTTTTTAATAATTTATTATCCTTCCTTTATTAAAGGAATATTCTCAATTTGTATGCCCACTACAAAAATAAAACGGCTTTTTTATGGCGTAAAAATGCTAAAAATTGAGACCACAATAAGTGCTAAAAATAATTAAATATCTCCATAAAAGTTAAAAAAATGCATTAAATTGCAATAAAATATCAATTTTGTAGCAAATAAATACAATATATTTTCAAAATGCAAGTAATATGTTTCTAGAATCTATTATTTATTTGAGGCGTTTATATATTTATAGTATTATTAATTTGAGCCATTGTGCCTCAATGATTATTTATATTGATAAAAAAGTTTTTTCCAAATTAACTTTACACGTTTTCAACAAAAACGCCTTTTTCAAATTAATTTTACTACACCTTTTTATTGTTACGGGTGTATTTGTTTCAATTACCTCGAAATAAAATATTTTGACATTTGTCATATTTTGAATGATAAAGCCAAATATTGCACAAATTCTTTCAAAAACTAATAATTTTCTTTGAAAACGGGATCAGATTAGATCCCGAAACGTTAGAAGTTAACTTTTATTCAGTTTTTCGTTCTTTTTTAATTATTTTAACGATTTATCAAGAATTTTATTAAAAATTCTTTATTTAGGCAAAATTTTTAAGGGGTTCTGATTTTTGAGGCAAAAAATTGACGATTTTTGGATATTTTTTTCAGACGACCTGTATTATTTTTATGTACAAAACTTTTTACAAAGTATTATGCAACTCTTACAGTTCACAAAAAAGAATTGTTTTTTTTGCCGACATAAATAAATGTGCAGCACGCGCTGAAGTTAGACACTTCAAAAATAACATGGCAAACGGTTCTAACGATAGCTCCACCCCCAATGGTCCGAAACACAAAAATCAAAAACAGTCTTGTTAAAAATTACGTCCTTTAGTTCGCTAGTGTAGACATAAGTCAAAATTCCAAAAAACAACAATTCCAGGCGTATTTTAGTGAAAAAAAACAAAAAATGCCATTTTTCCGACCAAAAACGGGTAAAAAAGGGGGAATAAAAATAAATTACACTGACACACTGTGTTTGGGTTTTTTATGTGTGTTTTTTTTATTATCGATTAATTTGTATAAATCGCTGATTAATAATCAGTTTAGTACGAATCGTCATGTCGAACGAAATAATGAAAAGTGCTAGAGGCAAAGACCTTGCTGTGTATAAACATTTCATATACTGTTAAAAATAAAAAATTTTGGAAGTGCGTTAATTACGACTTTGTTGCAAGGGGAGTTTCGGGCATTTCGGACGGAAATGTTTTAAAGGAAACTAGTAATGCCCACAACCCGCACCCAGCAGCTATATCATGTAGAACTGTTTGATTGTTTTCCGCAAAATATTTTATTTTTTTTTATTTAATCCTTTTTTCTGCAAAAGAAATTAAAATAATGTCGCCGTAAAGTCTGTGCGCGGTAAAGTACATGCGCCGTAACTGTGTCGCGGTAATGGTCTGCGCTGTAAAGACCCCTATCCGGCACCATGTACCTAATGTTAAACATGAACAGACAGACAGAAAAAAATTAAAGTTTTCAAGAATTCCATAAAAACACGTGAATATCAAATATTTTGTTCTGGAGTAGTATTTGAAGATTTTGTAAATTGTAAAACTCTCCATGTGTGCAACTAAAAGATCTACAGTAAAAATAAAAACTTACCAAATGGGACATGAGTTTCCCTCTTTCTTGTCCTTTGGTTGCGTTTTCCTGGTGGTCTTTCATTGGCTCCAAAAGAATCATTAGCCTTTGGCCTTCCAGGAGGTTTTGTAACTTTTTTAAGACCATTTTGAGTAACATTAAATGTCTCATTTCTATCAGAAACAGATTCAATGTCTGATATATCATTTAAAGTTTTATTGACTTTATTTTTTGATTTAGTACAGTTCTTGATGTGATTATCAGATTTTTTCTTACGATCATCCACTTTTGAATTTGAAGGCTCAGATATGTTGTCAAGAGAAGCCCATTTACGTGGTAGTTGGCTAGACTTTTTTGATGATTTGTCTGTTTTGGAGGATTGATTTTTATCATTATTCAGATCTTTTATGTCATTAGTTGTGTTAGTCCTGTTTAAAGTGTTGGTTTTTTGAGATTTTTCTCCTTTTATACCATTTTTCTTATTTTCTTTTTTTGGTTTGGTTTCTTTAGTATCAGTTTTAATTGGCTTTACTGTACTGTGAGTTACTGGCTTAGTTAAAATATCAGAATAACTAGGACGCATTGGCTTAACTTCAGCTACAATCCTTGGCTTACGAGTATCTCTATTAAACTGGAACTGAATCTCATCTTTTGGGTGTTCCATAGGTATAGGAATATAATGTGGTTCTTCAAGATGTTGAATGTTCTGATTGTTAACATTATCTGCAGTACGATCAAAAATGGTGGATTTAAAAGTATCTGTATTACCAAATGGAGAATAGGTTCCACTGTTGTTTGGTACAGCCCAATTTTCAACCAAATTTTCTATCAAATGAGTGCGAGATGTTTGATGCTGTGGTGTATTATCAAGATTTGATAAAAACTGATCTGGCATATTATTATGCATTGAATTCGAGTTTAATAAATATGAATCAAAGAACTCCATATCATTTGAACCTGTAGGCATTGGTTTATATATATCATAGTTTAAAGGGTTGACAGCAGCTTTATAGGGGTTACTTGAAGGAGGCAAGAAGTTATATGAACTCTGAGGATATTGATCGATAGAAGACCTACCAATTATAGGTTCAACATTTTGTACATTGTAATGGTTTAAATAAGTGTTTTGAGGTGTTGTCCAGTTAATTTCGGTGGTTGGTGGAGGTGTATATGCCAAAGGAACATACTGACCATTGCTATTTTGCCTTTCAGCAGTCATATTGCCAATGATTTTTTCGATAGCTTCATTCTTGTAATTTCTGTTTTGGTCACTCATTATTATTGTTGTTTATGCATTAACTCTATAATATTTACTCGATATTTTTTAACATTTTGGCACATAAACACTTATTTTTCAGTTTTTATTGTCAGTTTGGACAAGTTGTCAAATTTACAATAACGCCATTTTTGTAACAGGTTTCTGTGATACCTATATATTTTTTATGTCTAAAAGTTTATCCACTCAATTACAGATGACGCCGCTAAATTGTGTCAATTACCACCAAGAGGATACTGTATTTAGTGTGGAACACGACTATTATGAGAAGTTTTAACTAGTCAGTCATAGATGCCTCTACCGAAATTTTATGCCTCCATCTTGTAATCATTCTTAAACACTATAAAATTATAGAACTCTACCATAATAATCAGTATGGAACGCAACCATTACCATTTTTTTTTCTATCAATGAATTTCAACTGTGGTGTCATCTGTTTTCTGATAGTGTAACGAATCAGAAATTTTGACGTTTCCCGCTAAATTTAGGAGAAATTCCATCTGTCAAAAAACGTTTTGTCAGAAAATGTGTTTGTGGAAAACCGCATGAAACTTTGTTTTTTCTTTGTTAAGAAGTGTTTAATTTATTAATTGATAAATATGGATTTTCTGGAATACTCTGATATATCTGCAGAGATAAAAGGATGCATGGTAAGTAAAATATTTTCTTCTGGGGTACCTCACAATTTGTGGAAATCGCTTGTTATATACAAGCGGCCTGTACCAAAGCTTATTAAACCTTGTCTACTCACTACATACGGCATTTCTAATAAAAATATGTATAAAAACAAAAAGAGTTACAACGTTAACACGTTTGCTGTTATATATCCTAGGGGATATGTATCCTGCACCACCTAGCGCGAATTCCCGGGATTTATTAATCCAGATAGCAGTCTGTCTTTTTCTGTCATATTGTTTTAGAGAAAGAGAGATTGATACAGTAGTTATGAGTCTTGGTAGTTAATGCTATGTGTAAACATGGTGGATGCTCAGGATTGATATAACATTACATACAGGGAAATGTAACGCGCATTAATGATACCCTCCAATTGTTACACAGTTAACAGTTAAGCTTATAAGACTTAGGTCAGGCAAAAGGGGCAATTTTAATGTAGCCGCCAGGCCTCACCACCATTATAAACATTGAATTCATAAAATACAAGAGAATATTCTAAGGGGCTGTAAGAAAAATGACTCTAAAAATGATAATTTAGCTTCCCACTGCACAGTTTTTCTACAACTACATGCTGGAATAATGGCTATACCTTCACATAAGGGGTCGTCCATGAAATACATCGCACTTTTTTAGGTGATTTTAGACCCTCCCTCCCCCATGTCACACATTGTCACAAAGTCTTGACCCCCCTCTCCCCCTATGCGACGTCACACTTTAATTTTACTAAAAAAAAAATAGAAATTTTCCAATCAGAATGTAAAAAAAGTCATTTTGAGTAGGTCCATAAAATTTTGGTGTGAAATCATACTTGACCAACACACTTCGTCACAGATTCCTGTTCCCCCCCCCCAAAGGTGTGACGTATTTTATGGACAACCCCTAAGGTACTTGTATGATAATACAGCCCATACCATTTGGTTTGGACTAAAACAAATAGGAAGTTAATCACTGTTTCCAACTCGTTCCGAATTGTAGAAATTTCATATTTTGGCTAGAATTTCCAACTTGGAAATTCCCCCATCCCCCCTTTGGTATACCTCTGAAAACAGCCTTTAAACTCTAAAATTATTTTATTAAAATAGTTACTTGCACAGATTTTAAATATTTGACATCATTAATTTTTAAATAACAAATAATATTGTTTGACACACAGTTGAAAAGCTACTGAAAGAATGCAGAGAATGCAGCAGCCTCTCACTTGCACGCATCCTGCCTTATGATGCTTTAATCGTAAAGTTGAGACCGGACTAGCCTAACCTCCACCTTTTGTCATAGCTTACTTACAGTGTGTCAAACTATACTACTGTTATTCCTCAACGGTCCAAACTCCTTGATGTAATGTAATTGCCTTAAATAAAATTATGTTTGATCAAAAAACCTATTTTTTTTTAGACCCCTGGCAAAATTAAAATGACTGATCAAAGTATTATTTTCAAAAACAGTAAAACAGGCAAAGTGGAAAATATAGCATCAACAGATATAGATATTGCAAATTTCCAAAATTTTGGAAGCAACTGGGGTATAAGAATGTTTTTAAATAGTGGTATGCTGCACAGATTTGTTGGATTTAAAGATGCAGATAAGGAAAAAATTGCTAAATTTTTTAGCAGTTCATACAAAATTAACATGTTAGACAAAGACCTGAGTCTTAAAGGATGGAATTGGGGAACTGCAAAATTTGCTGGATCAGTTTTAAGTTTTGATGTTGGAAGCAATACTGCTTTTGAAATTCCTTTAAATCATGTTTCTCAGTGTGTAGCTGGCAAAAATGAAATTACAATGGAATTCCATCAGGTAGGTTTTTTATTAATTTTAAAAGCTTCACCACAAGTACTAACATGGCCTATGCTCTACAGCTTTCCAAAAAAGCCTAGTTCCATAAGAAAATTAGTTTTCTTTTATTTGCCGATTTTTTGTGGAGCAGTGGTTACTAACCAAGTTAGGGGAATATGTATTTCTCTCTCTTTTTGACTCTTCAATTAAACAGAGAAAAAGTAACATACTGGTTAACCGGCGTTACCACAAAATATTGACTATTGACTGTGTCAGTTATTTTGTTTTATTGCTATGCACTCTATATTAGAATAAAGAATTTTTAAAATGATACAATGAAATGTACCAGGGCTATTCCGTGTCAGATCAACACAGGGTATAAACCTGACCATCTCAGAATTTGATGAAAATTGGTATGAAGGTTGTCCTCATAGAGATTAAGAAAAATGCCATTTTTTTTTTCAAATATCTCAAACGGTTTCAAAATTACAGCTATGTAAAGTTTCCCAAAATCCGCCTAAAATGCGTAACCGACATAGTTTGAAATCACCATAGCTTTTCTCCTAATTGAGCTAGAGAGATGGGAGTGGCGTCATTTTACTCAGTTTGAAATGCTCTTTCTTTTGATGTACAACACAACATACTTTGTTATAAAAAGTTTTTTTGAGAAATCAAAATCAAAATTTTGATTTTGATTTTTTCAAAAAGTGATTTTTTAAAAATTTTAAAAAAATTCCTATTAATAGTTTATACTTTTGGTAAGTGATTCTCAAAATTTCAAAAGTGTGAGGCTAATGGGTTCATAGTTAAATAATAATTTTGAAAAAGGGTGTTTTATAAGTTTTTGTTTCAGTTTAATACTATGTACCCTAACTTTACTTAATTTATTTACGATGGTGATTATTACCATAATTATGTTGCCTCTAAGATAACAATTTAGTTATTTACAAAATAATATATTTTTTAGTTAAGTTTGAAATAGTTTTTATAACATTATAATGCATTTTATTTATACAAGGAGACACACATAAATAACAATCAGCAGAGTCTGTTCTAGATGATTCTTCAAGTTGTGACATGAAAGGTGACTAATAGTGGGTAGGTCTGTTGATTTTTCATGAGCTGACAAGAGCCTCACAGTGAAGTTGAGACAGGCTCACTCTCAGTTCTTTCTTCTGTCTGTGTTATATTGTTTAGTCTACATCTGCAGTTGGTATGAGTAGGATATCAGGACATAATGTAGGTGTTTAATAGTGAACATTGTTCACTAAACAATCTTTTGTGCTCAAATAAGTTAAAATATAAGTTCTATTAATACCACTGACAGATGTACTTTGTAAAGTTGATCCCACCACTCCTACAGGAAGGATTTATGTAATATATTATTATTATTAATAACATATAACATATTATTATTAATAACATCTAAAGAATCCCTAAAAATTTCACAAATGATCAAGTTCTGAATAACTTTTGCCTAAGATGTAAGTGTTAAAAATTTAATTTTAAGTTCATGATTAATGCAATATAGTAAAGAAATCTGTAGTAGGTAGGCTGACTAACAATTTCATAAAACACCCTTTTTTAAAATTATTATTTAACTATGAACCTATTAGCCTCCCACTTTGAAATTTTGAGAATCACTTACCAAAAGTATAAACTATTAATAGGAATTTTTTTAAAAAATCACTTTTTGAGAAAATCAAAATCAAAATTTTGAATTTGATTTCTAAAAAAAACTTTTTATAACAAAGTATGTTGTGTTGTACATTAAAAGAAAGAGCATTTCAAGCTGAGTAAAATGACGCCACTCCCATCTCTCTATCTCAATTAGGAGAAAAGCTATGGTGATTTCAAACTATGTCGGTTACGTTTTTTTGGCGGATTTTGGGACATTTTACATAGCCGTAATTTTGAAACCGTTTGAGATATTTGAAAAAAAATTGGCATTTTTCTTAATCTCTTTAAGGACAACCTTCATACCAAATTTCATCAAATTCTGAGGTGGTCAAGTAAATTTTTTCATTTTAGTGTGTTGAGCTGACATGGAATGTCCCACCACATTTGAAATTCTACTGTTCCATTACCATTTCATAATTTATTTAATTATTAACCTTATATCTCGTCTCACATTTTATGAAGTTATAATGACCCCCCCCCCCGAAATCCTAAAATTTAATACGAAAATCTAAAATTTTTGAAGCTTCTCCGGGGCCAGGGTTATAATAAATAGTTTATACTTTATTTTTCCTCCCCCAGAATGATAAGGGCACAAAGTGAAGCAAATATGTAGGCTCTTTTCCACCATACAACTTTAAATTCGTAAAAAATTTCGCCTGCGGCATGTAAACTTTAAATAGTAACACTTTTAAAATTAAAATAGACTATTATATTTCTAAAAAAAATCCTAGGTTCCTCACTAAAAACAACTCTGCATTACTTTTCCCCAAAGTAAATGGATCTTTATTTTTCCAACTTGGCGCCTAAATGAAAGAAAAAATTGTTTTATCTTTTTACGAGTCTCAAATGCAAAAAAGGGTTCCGAGAAAAAAAAACTGTTTTACCATGAAAACTTGAGAAAGCTTTGAACTTCAAATGTTAAACATAGATTCCTTATCAAAAATTTCCGATGGGATTGTTTTTGGTAAAAATTTGTGTGGGGTAAAATCAAAGGGCGGCAAAAATTATTTTGTTAAAAAAAAATCGTTTTCCGCGGGTCCGAAATAAGATTTTTTTTTAATTGCAGGTATTTCTTTTTTTTGAATAATTATATTTTTATATTACTATAGGGGAAAGTATTATTTTAATGACAACTATTTTTAATTGTTAAGCATATATTTTTTTTTACAAAAAATAAACCAGGTGAACAGTTCAAGGACCTTGTCAAAACATCGGCACTAGGTACTAATTTGAAACGTTATGAAAAGTTGTGTGATCACGTGAATAGGCAACCGTTAATACACCTGCATAATTTATTTTTTAAGTTTGAAACTCTGTATCTCCAAAACGTTATATACTAGCAAAAAACTTTATATAGCATTTTTTATAGGGCTTAAAAACAGCTATCATTTAAAATATAATTTTTTGAAAGCGGTTTATAAATAAGTGAGACATGCAAAAAAAAGTTTTACTGCTTTAAACGCCAATATCTCGAAAACAATGCATTTTAGGAAAAAATAGTTCGTAAGTAACATTTTTTGACCAATTTAAAATTATCTTTCATAAAAGTGCTAAATTAATTAAATACAATAATAACTGCCTTAAATATAACCAAAAACGCTAAAAATACGAGTTTTTCCCCATTCTTATCCCCTTACCCCCAATCGTTTACCCCCGAAATCTAATTAGCTCTTCGAAATACGATAAGAAACAATATGCAAAAAACCGCTTGTCGATATCTTATTTAGAAATGGAGTTATCGAGTTTACAGACGGACGAAAATTTTTTTTTTACTGTTTTGAAACTCAGAAACGTCTAAAAAGTCGAGAAATATGAAGAAAAAGCATGGTAAAAGATTTTTACTTTTCGGCAAAGATTTTAATACATCGGCACTTTTAGTAGCACTAAGTGCTGATGTAATAATTCCCGTTATAGGAAGGTTGCCAGGTTGTCCCCCTAAAAATCACACTTCTAAAAAAAAATATTTTTAGAGCATTTGGGCATTGCACTTTATTTAGGGCATTTAAATTTTCTCATACACAGCTTTTTTTGCTAGGCTTATCGAGCCCTTTAAGAAATGTTGTTTATGCTGGGGTTCGCGTAGCATTATAACGGGGCCCGTACATTCCCTGTTTTTTTTTTTTACCAAAGAATGTGATTGAGCCCTTATAGAATAGTTATTTTTGTATTCAGAGCGCAAAATGACTGATTTCTGCTTGAGCGTGGAATTTGCTGATCGAGGCGTCTAGCCGAGATCAGCGAAAGCAGAAATCACTTTTTGCACTCGTAATACAAACAACGTTTTTTCTACGATCTAAAATAAATACATTTCAGGCAGTAAATTTATAACCTTACAAGGTCGCAGCACTTACATTTTTTTGCAAATCTGGTGGTTTAGAAGAAAAACCCTCATCACTGTAACGCTCCATAATTCCTTAACAACAAATATTTAACACATAAATATTTAGCACACGAAATTGAGATTTGATTACATTTTACAATTTTGTTTAACCTTGTAATATTCTACTTAATTAAGCATCCCCTAAGTTCAGGACTTGAGTGGGCTAGTAGTAGAGGGAACCAATTGACTTTAATTGACTTACGAACCAATTTATAGGGAGTATCCGCTTCACTTACGCCTTAGCCAAATTTCAATTATTAATTAACTGAAAAAGGCAAATCGGCGCCGGTGAGAATCGAACTCACGCTATTTTGGGTAGTAAACTCGTCAAGTACGATGCGGTAGTCCACTACACCAATCCTCCCATAAGATTAAAGAAAGATAAATAATTATTCTATATTTAAAAAATGGCAGAACACAACATCCCGTATCATATACTTGACAGTCAAGTTGACAGCTGTCAATAGTAGACATGCCGGTTGCCTACACTCTAGCGCGCAAAATTAAATTTTGCGCTTGCAGTCATGCATAAAATTAAAATCCTAAGAAAAAGGTTACTTTGCGATCTGAAAACTTCATTTGTTTTTGTAGAAACTTTTGTATTAGATCGTAGAAAAATATTTTTAATGCGAAGGCCCGCGTTGTTTTTACAAGGTTTTTTACTGGTCAGTCCATTTTAGAAATATCGAGAATATTTTATTTTCGTCCTATACAAAATTAAACTTTGAAAGTACATATTTGATTATGCGGTTTTCGACTTGATTCCTTTTTTTTAACAAGTTTGCCGGACCCCCTGAAATGTCCGGTCCGCCAAACTTGTACCTCCTTTGACACCCTGTGCCTGCCAGGCACTGCCTTCTATATATCTAATATATTTTTTAGAATGATGATGCACCTGTAAGTTTAATGGAGATGAGATTCTTTATACCTTCAAATGAGTTGGCTGGGGATACAGACCCAGTAGAAGCTTTCCAAGAACAGGTTATGCAGAAAGCCAGTGTCATTAATATTTCTGGAGATGCAATTGCCACATTTAGAGAAATTCAGTGTCTTACACCTCGGTATGTACGATTACAAGTAATCCAAATATGAATTCTTGGGTAAGATTTAATAACTTAAAGTTGGAAAAAAAATATTTTTCTTTCCCGTATATTATTTACGGGAAGACCAACAATGTTCGTTTTTTTTTTTTGTTGTTTTATATAAAAAACAACGGATTATGTTGGTTCATGAGTCTGTCTCTGGACAATTTAACATGATAACTTAAGAATGCATTAAGTTCACATCTGGACAAAAGTTCCTGGTACCAGTAGGCCAAAATTATTATTAATGATAATAACTCGCCTATTTTCTTCTAGTAAAAGACTAAGCAAAGAAAAACACCTTGTTAAAACAAAGACAAAAATAAAACAAAAGTGACAGTTTTAATATTTTTTTTATAAAAAAATATCAAAAAAATTAAATTCATAGGATCAAAATTTAATTTAAACAAAATATTTTTTTTTAGTCTAAAAAAGTGAAATCCATCTAAAAGCTCTAGAAGGGAAGATCTCTGCATGCATTGTTTTTAATTTGCATTTTTTTTCTTTTTTAGTGGTCGTTATGACATAAAAGTATTCTCAACATTTTTCCAACTCCATGGTAAAACTTTTGACTACAAAATACCTACTTCTACAGTTCTGAGGTTGTTTATTTTGCCACACAAAGATCAAAGGCAAATGTTTTTTGTTGTAAGTTTGGACCCTCCAATCAAACAAGGACAAACTCGATACCATTTCTTAGTACTGCTTTTTAATCAAGATGATGAAGAGACTATTGAACTACCATTTACTGAGTAAGTATATTTTACAGAGTTTTACTTTCTTCCAGGAAAGTCTTGCGAGAAATTGAAAAATTATTCATATAAAAAATATTGATGTTCCCAAAGAACACCTAATATATCAAAATAAATATTTAAAGACCTATTCATTGGTCAGGCAAAATCATAATACTTTATATAAAAATCCAAAAAACAAAATTATACAGGGCATTTTATTTATGATTCTTTACATACAATTCACTTGTAATAAAATTTGTCATACCTCTGATAATTATAAATTATTTTAATTTTCTTGGAAGTTTCTTTATAGAAAAAAAAATAAACTTCAAAACAAATTTAAATGATTTTTAATCAAAAGCGAATACTCCGTAGATCACGTTTTTGCAAAGTACATTTTGATTTTAATAAATTGTGCCTTTTAGGGAAGAATTAAAGGAAAAATATGATGGAAAGCTCGAAAAAGAATTATCAGGTCCTACTTTTGAGGTTATGGGAAAGGTTATGAAAAATATTTTAAACAGAAAACTTACAGGGCCTGGAGCTTTTGTAGGGTAAGTTATATTTTTTATATTATTATTAAAAAATTATGTTATATTAGGAATCGCTCGAAAATTTGTACAATAAATTCCAAGGAATCAAACTGAATTCCTATAGGAGTTCCTCCTTAATTTCTCCAAAACTGATGACTGTAAAAAAATAGCCCTAATTTCTTGCTAATACAGTTAAGGTTCAAAAACCGATGCGCCACATTGATTCCGCCATTTTGAATTTTTAAGTTCTGGACATTGGTCTGCATCGACATAATCAAAAGAAGCCAGTTGACACAGTTTTAAAAAGATAAAAAAAATTGGACTTTGGAATTTGGACCCTAATGGCGAGGAATTTTGTTTTTTAATTTTTTCGTTATTTTGGACTCCAAACGAAAAATAGTCCTATGCAAAAATTCAGAATTTTGTCCTTTTTTTTTTTCCTGGCGCACTGTGACGTGGTACACGTGTTACAGTAGGTGTACACGGTATGTGTGTCTTTACTATTATTTAATTCATAGGTGATATTTTACTTTTCCCTAGGAAAGTAGGGACACTAGATCTAGGTCTTAAGTTAGCAAGGCTAACTTAAGACTAGGGAATCCAGGTTTCGGGATCCCGATCCCGAAATCCCGAAAATTTCAAAAAGTTCGGTATCCCGATCCCGATATTTAAAAATGTCTCATTTCATCAAAAATTAATTATCTTATATTAAATAAATAAAATTATAAAATTTAAACCAAAAACTTTTATTAAAATAACCAGTATAATAAGTAATATTTTACTAAATTAAGAAAAATAAAAAATAAAATAAACATCAAGAAAAAAAAAACAAATATTTAGTAAAATATTTATTATTTAAAAAAAAACAAACTTTTTAAAAGTTAAATAAATTAAATAAAAAGTTAAAAAAAACAAACTTTTTAAAAGTTAAAATAAATTAAATAAAAAGTAAAAAAAACATACTTTTAAAAAGTTAAAATAAATAAATAAAATAAAAAGTTACATCTAAAACTACCAAGTTGGTAGTACCAACAAAACAAAACAAACAACATTAAAATATAAATTCATATAAAAAAAATATATAAAAGTAATTATAAACAAACTTAAAAATTTTAAATTAAAATTATGTTTTTTCTATGGTTTATTTAAATCAACTCCAATATGAGTAAGGATCTAGAATTTCTTAATTTGATTAATGCTAGTCGTAGCAAAAAGATCTGATGGTACAAAGAACTAAACTACGCCAGGAAAAAAGTTTCTTTGGATATTTGGTTCCTAAAGTCCTGCAAAAAGCTTAAAGTTTTTCCTAAGTTCATTCAAGTCAGAATGAAGAACAAATCTAAAAATATATTTTGGAGAGATAACATTTTTTCTACGGTTTATTTAAATCAACTCCAATATGAGTAAGGATCTAGAATTTCTTAATGTTTTTTATTAGCTTATCTTTTAAAAAAATGGTTATGAGCGACCTCTAGATTTTTTCAAAACTTCTGAAAAAATTCAGGGATAATACTCTTAACTCAGCCCGTTTTCCAAGAAATTGTTTTGTTAGGTCTATGAGTCATAGACTATGACCTTCTTTAGGGTTGCATTTTTACCATCGTAAACAAATAACATTATACGCAAATCACAATTACATATCGAGTAACCAGATTCGAGTTGAATAAATAAATTCTAATTTTTCGGGATTTTCGGGATTTTTTTTTCGGGATTTCGGGATTCAAAAATCTTCGGGATATCCCGAACTTTCGGGATCCCGAATTTCGGGACTGGAAACCCTACTTAAGACCTAGATCTAGTGTCCCTATACGAAAGCCTTGCGTTTGTAAAAAAAAACCTAAAAATTTCTATTGCTTTTATACGTTTCTGGACGTTTTAAATCCAAAAAATATGATTTCCGTCAAAAAAATTCTTTCTGTCGGTCTGTGTGTCCGGGAAATTTATGATCACGATAACTCAAGAACGCTTCGGGATAAAGGCTTCAAATTCGGACCATAGGTTGTTTATCCACAGTTCCAGGCTGGGATTGTCTTAGGTAAAAATCGGATTGGGGTAAGGGGATAAACATGGGTAAAAACTATTTTTTTTTTCAATTTTTCGTTTTACAAAAAAAGAAACTTTTTTTAGGCATTCTGGCACTCCTGCAGTAAGTTGTTCATACAAAGCAGCTGCAGGTCTATTCTACCCTCTAGAAAGGGGCTTTATTTACATTCACAAACCTCCACTGCATATTCGTTTTGAGGAAATCTCGTCCGTCAACTTCGCCAGAGGCGGTGGAAACACAAGATCCTTCGACTTTGAAGTGGAACTGAAATCTGGAACTGTACATACCTTTAGCAGTATTGAAAAGGAAGAGTATGGAAAGCTCTTCGATTTTATCAATTCGAAGAAGTTGAATATTAAGAACCGCGGAAAGAACGTAAGTTTATATGAGACCAGGGCCCTGGAAAAGGAATTTAACTAATGGGGAAATTTAAAAAGTTTTCCGGGATTTCATATTCTTTCCTATCATAAGCTTTATTTGGAAATAAGTAAAGCGTCATGTTATTTAACTTATACTGAAAAGGGCAGACTAACATCTCTACTCTAAATTTCTCTACTCCCTAACATCCCTACTCCACAACAACTCTACTCCGTAACATCTCTACTCCATAACATCTCTACTCCGTAACAACTCTACTCCACACTATAGACACTCGATTAGCCACTTGTCTTAACTCAAAAGAATATTTGTCATGCTAAGTCACTGTCAAAAATGAATTCAGTTTATTAATTACTTACATATTAGTGCATGTTAAGAGTACGCGGTCATTGTTGCTTTTAGAATAATTCATTTATGATTGTTCTAGATTTACATTTAAAGATAAACGTTTTCTATGAAAAAAATAAAATAATCTAGAAGAAGAAGATTCTTTGTTCTTTGAACTGCTCATTTATTATTAAGTGGCTAATAAAGTGCATATAGTGTGGAGTAGAGTTGTTACAGAGTAGAGATGTTATGGAGTAGAGATGTTAACGAGTAGTGTTGTTGTGGAGTAGGGATGTTATGGAGTAGGGATGTTAGGGAGTAGAGAAATTTAGAGTAGAGATGTTAGTCTACCCTGAAAAGCAGGTTCATCTAAGGACACTAGATCTTGGCCCAGTCTCTAGGAAACTGAACTAGAGTTTACAGATTTAGTGTCCTTAGGTTCATCCTACATTTTAAGCAATTTTTCCATTTAATGTTATGCTATTTCTTATTAGTATCGCAAAGAGTTTGTGCCAAATTAAAGCAATTTCCAGTGCAATTGCAGGTTTTTCATTTAAATGAGTACTTAGGTTAACTGTCAAATTTAACCAATCAGGAAATATAAAAGTGACAGTTAACTGAGAATAATCTAAGTACCCAGTTAAATCGAAGAGATAAACACGTCAAACTTGGACTTTACTTTTATTTCTTAAAGTGCTAGACAGGGACAAAAATATTTTTTGAAATTTTGTCATTTTCTTAACTTTTTTAATTTTCTTTGATAATTTTTTTTTTCGAGGGACGATTCCCCTGAACCTCTACAAAATACTTAAAATGGGATTCCAAGATTTTCGACATATAAAAATCAAGGATCTCAGTTTTTCGATAAGATTTCTGATAATTCTTAGAAATCTTGTCACTGATAGTGATTCAATTCTTCTCTTGATTGTTTTTTGTAGAAAAAATTAATTCTTACTGCCGATGATTTAACAAATTGCAAACTATTTAATTTTTTTACAGGATAAGGCTAATTTCAAGGACGATTTCGGCGGCTCGGACGACGAAAGGGCGCCAGACGCCTACCTGGAGCGCGTTAAGCAGGAGGCACAGGAGCGTGACGATGACGACGACGACGAAGACGAGTCCACCGACGAGGACTTCAACCCCGACCAGCAAGAAAGCGACGTGGCCGACGAATTCGACAGCAACGTCAGCGATTCGTCGTCGGACGAGGAGGGAGGCGAAGGCGGCGAATCATCGGAGAAGAAAGAAAAGAAGAAACATAAAAAGGTATAAATATTAAGTTAAAAGAATGTTATGTTCATCAGAAAAGAACCTTAAGGGTCGGGTAATTTGGACCTAAAATTAATATTTTCCTGGGAACGGAATTTCATCATATCGTTGTATAAGAACACAAGGTTCTATCTGACATAATAATAATAGCTTTTTTGTAATTTTATCACTGTAAAATGATTCCTTAAGTCACAATACATAAAAAGGGTACTCTTGTATTACTGTAGGATTAACCATTTTTGAGAAAAAATCATTTGAAGGTGCAATTTTACGTATTGAGGACCAAAAATTAAACACTAAAATGTTTAATACTGAAGTTTTAGTTTATATATTAATACAAAAAGCCTAAATTACGATCTCATGCATTTACTTAATTTGATCTTTTCAAATATCTTCACTACCCTAAAAAAATTATAAAAAAATAATAAAATTTTCTAAAATATGTATTTTGTGTCAATAGGAAAAGAGAGAGAAGAAAACTAGGACTGTGTCAGAAAACCCGCGTAAACGACGGGGAGATAAGAAGCAAAAGGATAAAAACGCACCAAAACGTCCTACGACTGCGTTCATGATTTGGCTCAATCAAGAAAGAGAAAAAATTAAAGCTGACAACCCTGGTATTTCAGTTACGGAAATTGCGAAAAAAGGTAAAGGTCTACGTGTAAACACAATTTTTTATTCGCTAATAAGGGCAATAAGTTTATGTTAATTTATTTTTTTGAATTTATCCAGAGCCGTCCCTAGACGGAAAAATGTGTTAGGGTTAACACATTTTTGCCCCACACTTTTTTATGTGTACTTTTTTTGGATTTTTTTTTTAAATATGGATTCCTTGACCAAAAATACATAATAAATGTCATATAGAGTAACACAGTAGAAGCAACCGTTTAAAAAAAAATTAAGAGGAAGTAACATTTTGTGCCACAAAAACGTTACTTTTTAAAAGTCTATTACTCCTTTAATATTAAATGTAGGTGTTTTAGTGAAGAATACTTTTTTGCTCAGTAAATGAAAAATCACCTTGCAGCATTAGAATTTTATTGATCCTTTTTTTTTGTTCCCCATTCATTATGTCATCTTCGAAGGGCCGTAGCTCCCTTAGGACTCATTTCCGGACCAAGCTTTATAGATTTTTTATTCATATTTTTGGAATTTTTGCATGGCAGTTGCTGATAATAACTTTATTCTCTAAGGTCCATTGGGATATAATGTACTATTCTTTTTAGGTGGAGAACTGTGGAGAGAAATGAAAGATAAATCAGAATGGGAGAAGAAAGCAGCAAAATCGAAGGAAGACTATCTCAAAGCAATGGAAGAGTACAAGGCTTCTGGTGGCGGAAAAGAAGAATCCGACAATGATGACGGCGACAAGAAAACAAAATCGAAACCAGCTAAAAAATCGTCAAAAGCAGTAACTCAACCTTCTCCAATGAAAGTCAAAAGTAAAGAATACATCGAAGATGATGATAGTAGCTCTGAAGACGAGAAGAAAAAAGATGACAAGAAGAAAGCAGCCAAAAAGAAGTCTGAATCAGAAGGAAGTGATAGTGAAAAAGAAGAAAAAAAAGGCAAGAAAAAAAATGCTAAGAAAGCAACCAAAAAGAAGTCTGATTCAGAAGGAAGTGAAGATGACAGCGAAAAAGAAGAAACGAAAAAAGACGTTAAGAAAAAAGCGACTAAAAAGAAATCTGAATCTGAAGGAAGTGAAGATGAGAAAAACAGCAGCAAAGATTCTGGTAAATCTGCCAAAAAGGAAAAAAGTAGTAAAACATCCAAAAGAAAGAACAGTGATGATGAAAAATCTTCAAAGAAGAAAGCAAAGAAAAAAGATTCTGATGAAGAAAGTGAAGCTAGCTCACCAGCTTCAAGTGAAAATGAAGGCAGCGATTAAGTATTTATTTCTTAAGTTTTTATGTTAAATTTGTTATATATCTCAAAATATAAATTTTTAAATTCCTTTCCATTTCACAATAGTAATGATATTTATAGTATAGTTAAGTATATGATTAATAATTTTATTTTAAATATTTACCTTTTACTCATTTTGAAACCTAAATTACCCAAAATATATTTTTTGCAAGCCTGTGTATTTGACGCCATGTGGGAACAAACTAGTTTTGCTGCCTTTCTGTGAGATAAAATCATTAGGCACGATGACCTTAAGAACAGACATTAAGTTACAGTGACTTGCCACCGCAAACCAAGAGTTAATCCTGAGTAGTTTATAGAGTCTGTATATTATAAAATTATCAACAGTAAAATATGAGGTGCTCGGGTTCAAAAGATAATGGACTTTATCCTCAGAAATTACCATAGTGGACTTTATTTTATACGGTTTTGATTTAATTTAACAATATTTATTGGTTACCCAAAAGGCTATCGACCGAGGTCTTTCTGCCTATAAATACAATATATAAAATTTTACAAATATATAATTTTTTTCTTTTTTTTACATACTAAATAGAATAACAAAAAAAAATAATCTAAATATAATACTAAATTTTGATATAGTATAAAACAAAAAAATAACCTAAGGAAATACTGAAAAGTTGAGGCATCTGTGTTTTACTCTTCTCCAGCCTGTTGTGCGGTTATTGGCGTGATGTTGTTTTTTTGAAGGAGGAAAGTATTAGAGGGATTGTGGAGGGGGTTGTTGGGATGTCTGATTTTGGTTATTTTACGCAGGCAACTTGTTTCAGCCACTTCAATATCCTTTAGTGCTCGTCCTCTACAAACATTTAGGAGAATAGATCCATACTCTATGATGGGCCGGCATATCATTTTGTATATTTTTATTAAGTTTTTGATTATTATTATTATATGAATTTTGGTCAGAAATTTTAAGTCTGTTCACATTAACAGTCTTTTAATTTTCAGTTCAGAAAAGATAGTTGCAGAGGTATTTGGTACATTATTTTCTAAAAAAATGTAGTGCAGTGTATTAAATTTCTGTCATAATCTGTTATAATAGTTCAGTACCTAACAAGTTTTTGACAAATAATTATTAAATAGGCCATTTCTGTAAATGGATTAAAATTATCGATAATAATAACCAGATCTGGTCAACATTTATTTTGAATAAGCTAAACCAGTATAAAATGAACTATTTAGTCAATTATGGTAATTTTTGAGGAATAAAGTCCATTATCTTCCGAAACCGAGCACCTCGGATTTTACTGTTGACGATTTTATAATGTGGAGACGTCCTACTAACAGGATTAACTCTTGTTTTGCGTTGGCTAGTCTGTAAGATTGGCGTGTAGGGTATCCAAGTTCAGCTCTTTGCTGAGTTTCGCTGGTAGCCAAAGTAAGCGATCGATTATACCGCTTTATATCAAGTAAAAATACCACAAGCTCACTCTTCAACTGCGTCGTGTTATACTTTAAGTATTATACAGTAGTCCCAAAATTACCATACTCGACTAAAAGACCAGAGATTTTTACTCCATTTACAGAAATGGCCTATTTCATAATTATTTTCTGAACTGAGAATTAAAAGACTGTTAATATAAACGGACTTTAAATTTCTGACCAAAATTCATATAATATTAATATAATAATCTAAAACAGAATAAAATAAAGTTTTATTAGGTCCACTATGGTAATTTCTGAGGAATAAAGTCCATTATCTTCCGAAACCGAGAACCTCGGATTTTACTGTTGATAATTTTATAATGTGGAGACGTCCTACTAACAGGATTAACTCTTGGTTTGCGTTGGCAAGTCTGTCCAAGTTCTTTGCTGAGTTCGCTGGTAGCCAAAGTAAGCGATCGATTCTACCGCTTTATATCAAGTAAAAATCCCACAACTCATTCTTCAACTGCGTCGTGTTATACTTTACTATTATACAGTAGTCCCAAAATGTTTCATGAAAAAATAAGAAACTGAAATATTTACCAACTTAAAATAGAGACATTCCCAACTCCAACAAAAAGCTTTATCCCTTACTGAAAAAAAAGGTGATCACCTCTAAAAAAAATGCCCAACTTTTCAACTCAAGAAAAAAGCTTTACCTCTCACGGAATTTAATCACCAATTCCCAACTATACCCCTCAATTTACCCAATTATTCTATCAATTTCAGTAATCTGCCACTCAATTTTACAAACTCAACAGTGGATTTTCTTAACGCGAGCGTGGTCGAGATAAAAAAAAAACGAAAATAACAATTTTGATCAGTTATGATATCAAAAAATTAACCAAACGCACTGAAACCTATAAAGACACCCAACTCTAACAAAAAGCTTTACCCCTTACAGAAAAAAAAGGTAATCACCTCTGGAAAAATTCCCGACAGTACTCGAATTTTCCCAACTCGAAAAAAAAGTTAATCACCTCTGAAAAAAATCCCAACTGAACGCCAATTTTCCCAACTCAAGAAAAAAAGCTTTACCCCTGACGGAATTTACTCACCAATTTCCCAACTGTACTAGGGACACTAGATCTAGGTCTTAAGTTAGCCTTGCTAACTTAAGACCTAGATCTAATGTCCCTAAACTGTACCCCTTAATTTACCCAATTATTCTAACAATTTCCGAAATCTGCCACTCAATTTCACCAATTCAAAAGTGGATTTTCTCACTCGAGCGCGGTTGAGTTAAAAAAAAAACGAAAGTAATTAATTCATAAAATCAGTGAAGTAGCTTTAAAGTTAGGTTATTTTAAAATTTTATTTAGTGTTTTTTTGATGATAAATTTTCTTTTTATAAATTTATAATATTAAAAAATGGCATGTATATATAATATACATAATATAAATTGTATATTATCAACAGTCATCGACGAATTTCCAGTGCTCACATAGGCGCCGCGTCGATTCTATCGTTGACGCGAGGTTTTAAATATTTACATTTTTATTTTCTTCGAAAAACACCGATATATTTACATATAGTTAATATGTATATTCAATATTTTTGTTTGTAACAAATTAGTCCCCAAATGTTTCGATTTAGTGACCTTTATAAAAATTTCCCTCATAATTCGGCAAAATTATTCCGTAAGCCTATGTTTCTGTGTTT
The DNA here is from genome assembly GCA_958510825.1 of Brachypterus glaber. Lineage (NCBI taxonomy): Eukaryota > Metazoa > Arthropoda > Insecta > Coleoptera > Kateretidae > Brachypterus > Brachypterus glaber. The sequence goes on along the minus strand of OY294044.1, from coordinate 61,381,491 downwards.
ATTTTCAACGTTGATGAGTCATAACTTAATTTATTCCGATTAATGATAATCAAATAGTTATCATTTTGTGCACATATAAGTTAACTTCATTCAGTAATTAATTCATGGCTGCCATCAATATTACAATGGCAGTTAAGAGTTTAAATAGCGCTTTTTCGTAAGGCCGGAAAATATCGACTCGATATGGTGGAGTATAATTATGATGAAAATTAACTATCAAAGGCCAATACAACGAAAAAAGTTTTGCAAATAGATACCCGCGAGGGGCTGACCGCGAGGAAATCTTTTGTACAAGCCAAAGGAACTCAGGAGGAACTCCGAAGGAACTCTGAGGAACTCTTTGCAAAAAAGGAACTCTTTTGTACAAATTTCAGACGCGGTCAGAAACAATTATTATTTATTACCCATGCGGATTAACGTTTTTATTTTCAAACTAGATGAGCCGTTACAAACACCTTATCAAAACATCCTACCTTTGGGCGCCAATTTTTTTTTGAAGAAGAGCCAAGTTTGGTAGAAACCGTCAGGGGCAAAGCTTTTTTTCTTGAGGGTAAATTGGGGGCGCCATTTTTTTTTTATTTGAAGGGGCGCCAAGTTTGGTAGTAACCGTCAGGGACAAAGCTTTTTTTATGAGGGTATTTTTTTGGGCGCCAATTTCTTTTTTTGTAGCGCCAAGTTTGGTTGAAACTGTCAGGGACAAAGCTTTTGTTTGGGGGTGCCTTATTGGCAGTAGTGCTTGCACAGCGGTAATTTCTACGGTTTATTTGCCAAAAATTACCCCTTCCAGAGAAGAACACAGGAAGAACTCTCAAGGAATTATGGAGGAACTCTGAGAAACTCTTTTTGGTGTGGAAAATCATGTCTTAAGTGACGTTTATTTTCCTCTTTGCAAGCACGGGCCCTTTTCACGACATTTTCCATGACGGCTCTTAACATGTCTGACTTAAGTTGTTGAATAGTCCTGGGCTTGTTGACATACACCCGATCTTTCAGGTAGCTCTAAAGAAAAAGTCCGGTTCTGTCAAATCGGGCGATCATGAAGGATATCGGTCACCATTGACTGTAACTGTATTGTCATTTTCCTATCAGAAGTAAAGCCCGATTACCATTTGGAAAGTTACACAACACCAAACCGTGACCTTGAGGGTGTACCATTCACGTTGATGCATGACCCTAGCTGGATCCATACATGTTAAAAGCCGTCATGGAAAATGTCGTAAAAAGAGCCCGTGCTTACAAAGCGGAAAATGGGCGTCATTTAAAAGACATGATTTTCCACACCAACTTAAAAAAAAAACATTTCCTGTACTCTATATTGTAAAAAAAATAAATTAAAAAAACTTGAAAAATAAAAAAGTTATTTAATTTTTAAATGGTAGTGACTTTTTGGGCCATCCGGTATTAGCAAGAATGTAATAGGTTACATATTTGAAATAAATACATTATTAATAATTAAAACCAAGTAAATTTAATTCCAGAAAATATAAAATTTATTTAAAAAGTTTTAATATGCAAATTAGTAAACTGTGACAAATTTTATTATAATTTAAATACGGACCAGAAAAATTATATAATTTCAAATATCTAATATCATATCACTTATTAATCCTTAGCTACTTGTTTCTGTGGAATATCTAATTACCTATATAATATACATATGTATAATAGTTATTTATGTACCAAAGGTATTAAGTAGATGTCTATGCCCTGAGGGCGACAATCTTTCTTACAAATCCGAGGGCCTCTGGCCCGAGGGTTTGTAAGTCGCCCGGGGGCATACACATCTATTAATACCCGCGGTACATACAAACTTTTATGTTATACTAGTTCGTTATTGCATCCACAATATAAATATTAAAAAAAAAGCTGCGAAAATTCAATTTGATTTTAACACTATCGTTGCTAGGGAAATGCTGTATTAATAAGTTAATCAAAAACTGTTTTTTGTGTCTTTATGCCCGCACGGGCATAACGTACACTTTTATGTAGTTGGTAACTAAGCAATAAAAACACAATAATGAACTATGATGACATAAAAAATATTACATTGCATACATTACTGGCAAAATACAAAATCAGCTAAAAACAATTATTATTTTAACAGAATTTTCTTGTTGATGGGACAAGTACAACCATTTTTTTTATTTCCTAGTTGAAAACCCTGAGTTGCAGCTTCCACCTACCGGCAGCGTGCAGCAAAGATACGCGTATCACTCGTATACGAGTGAAATAATTCACTATTTAGATGAGCACAAAAAAAGTAAGTCGCCATCTGTTGTTCAAATTCCCGTCCCTGCGGAAGTAAAAATAGCTGGAGGATACGCGGTAACGAAGGGGTTAAGTAAACAATAGTAATAATAATTTAGCGCATTTTGTATATTAGCCGGTAATCAGGTAAGTATTAATTTAATGTATAAACACGTGCATTTAAGTTTTTAAAACGAAACAATTTTTCGATTTAACTACAGCAAGATGCTGGGTTTGGGTCCTTTCCGGACCTTTTGGTTACACTTATCCTTGTAAACTCTTCGGCAATGGTTGGATGGATACCTACAGTACTCATTAAGGTGTTCATTGTCAAGTTACATCTGAAATTAGAAAAGCGTAAGTATGGCTGAAAAGCGAGAACATTTTATAATGGATATTGCCAAGGCGTCCTTCACTTCAAGGCCGCGCTACTGGACCATCTAGTTGGCTTTGATATGGCCCACTAGGGTATGACAACGCTGGTACGCCAACAAAAAGAAAAAATTACTAAAAATAATACTAAGAATTTGTTATTGTCAGTTTGACAGTTTTATATTACGAGGGGTTAACATTTGATTATAAAGTGGTGAAATGTTTAAAATATGTGGATGCAATTATGTAGCGGGATCCAACTAACCAAACAGTTTCTCAACTTGCACAAACAATTTACCTACACAGAAAAAAAGGTTATCTTGGCAGAAGATAATAAATTATCTTGGATTTATATTACCTTAAATCGAGGTAATAATCTTCTTTTAAGATCATGTATTCTCGGTTTAAGATTATCTGTGACTTTGGTTTCCTTTAATTATTCTCTTGGTAGAAAAATTCTTGTGTCAAGGTTTTTTTCCTTATGCATGACATTTAAAATAGTAACAGAGAATCAAGAGTTATTATCTTGACTCAAAGCCCCTGTTGTCTTACGGTAAAGAGTTTGCCGGCTGGCTGGCAGACAATTTGCGCAGTAGTTCAAGATATGCGCGAGAGTGAAGTTAGGTCAGTTGTCTTCTGCTTTAAAATGGACGAATTTGTATCTGTTACCTTCAAACGATAGAGATTTTCAAATTTACTTAAAAAAATCACGGGTAAGTAGCATTAAATAATTTATACCTATAAGCGCCATTTTGCAATGGCGTTGGAACAAGTTTTTTTTCAAAAACAAGTGCTTTTTCCTACGACCACCTATGAAACCAAATTTCACACGATTAACGGAGTAAGAAAGTATCATATTTCATAGGCGTGCGAAATAATATACATGTGTGGGAAATTTTTTCAAAATATTTACCATTCTATTAACCCTGGAACCTGACTGTGGGGTCAATATGATCTTGAATCAAGAGAATCATAATCTTAAATCAAGATTATAATTCTCTTCATTCAAGATTATATTATATTAAACCAAGACTTGGTGCAAGATAATATGATCTTGAATAAAGATAATATGATCTTAAATCAAGATAATTACATACTTGGTTTAAGATAATATGATCTTAAATAAATAGTTTAAGTAGCTTTGATTTAAGGAAATGTCCTTAAATCTAAGACCTCAAATGCCAAGATCACGGCGGACTTGATCCAAGACAGTCATGGCGTTGAACATATCGAAAGCCATGGCGGCCTTGGTTCAAGATCGTTTTGCTTTGATTCAAGATATCCTTTTATTCTGTGTACTTTTAAAGAATACATCTTTTCAAACTTTTTAAGAGACTACTGGCGGGAGCCACCAATAACGTAGAGAAAAAGACAAGGCTTTAACTCTGCGCCAGTGACTAATATACTGCCCTAGTTGTCCTATCTGCAAATTAAATGGTTTGAGATATGGTCAGTTTTATTGTTTTTGTTTGCACTTTTTGAAAACATGTTTAAATAAATATGGCGTTGGGTTCTGCTTTATTTTAAATCAAAAATATGTGATAACCTTTGAAAAAAAATATATACAGGGTGTTCCAGAACTCGCGTACCGAAATTTAAGAGGTGATTCTACATCCAAAAATATGAAAAAAAGTTTCTATAAAGGTTGGTCCGGAAATGAGCCCTAAGGGAGCTACGGCCCTTCGAAGATGCCGTATTGAATAGGGAACAAAAAAAAGCACCAATAAAATTTTAATGCTGCAGGGTGATTCTTCATTTAAAACTGAGCAAAAAAGTATTATACACCAAAACACCTAAAATTAATATTAAAGGAGTAATAGCCTTTTAAAAAGTAACGTTTTTGGTGGCACAAAATGTTACTTCCTCTTAATTGCATTTTTTTTTGATAACGGTTGCTCCTACAGTGTTACACTACAACAAATCCAAAAAACATACACATAGAAAAGTTTGGGGCAAAAATGTTTTAAGCCTCATATATTTTGTCCGTCTGGGCACGCCTCTGGATAAATTAAAAAAATAAATTAACATAAACTTATTGCCCTTATTAATACTAGTATACATGCAAAAGCTCGCCGAGTTAATTAAAACCCTTATTTTTATTACAATTTTAAAGGGCCCTAGATCCCTTAGGGCTCATTTTCGGACCAACCTTTATAGGAACTTTTTTTATATTTTTGGATCTAGAATCACCTCTTAAATTTTGGCATGCCAGTTGTGGATCACCCTGTATATATATATATTTGTTGTCAGAAAAAAAATTGTCATACATACCAATGTATTTGTTCTATCTGAGAAAGTTAGGACAATCAAATTACTAAGATCTGTAAAGTTAGTTCTAGTCCTAGACTTATTCGTTAAGTAAAGACTAGTTAGGACAAATTTATTTAGAAAAATTTAAAAAAATTCACATAGGACAAACATCTTAGGCTAATTTTTAGGATTTGGGTTTTAGATAGGGCATTTCATTTTAGTAGGCACATGGAGCTAGTGTAAAGCAATACAATGGTGTGCTTATCTTAAAAAGTGAGTTTTTGCAGATAGGAGAACTTTTCTTAGTAGGGCAGTATAGTTGGCATCCATTTTGAATCTTATTTGTTGTGCAAAATTTAAACTGCCAGGTTGGGATTGGAACCAAACCAACCATAACAAAAAGTTCTTAGAAATTATTAACTTTAACGGTTTAACGATTTAAAAATTACGTACAAAATGGCGGATTGACAAAGACAGCATTATGACTGTGAGTAAAAAAAAATATACCAGGGTGAAACTAGAAACTTTTATGCGCAGTCCCGATTTCCTCTATGTCGGTACGCCTCTGAATCCAAGGGTAAATAAAATAAAGGTAAACAATTTGTGTTGCAGCAAAATAAGTAGAAGCAAAGAGCAAAAATAAACTGAAACTTACTTGATTGCTGCAGCAAAACCTTGAATAACTTCACCAGCTTGAGGTCCAATGAAATGCATTCCTACAACTTGCTGTTCTCCTTCCCTTTTCGCCACCACTTTCAAGTAACAATGAGCATAACTTCTCTGCGGGATGAAATACTCTGTCGGTTTGTAGTAGGCGTGGTAAATTTCGAGGTTATCTGCGCCGAAACGCTCTGTTGCCGCTTCCTCGCTCAAACCGACGCAGGCGTACTCCACAGGCGTGAAAACGGTAGTGGCAACGTTTTCGTAGTCCATATTGTGGCTACTGCCGGCGAACAGACGGCGGGCCAGCAAACGGCCGGCGTGGATTGCTACGGGTGTCAGTTCAGGTTTTTTCTGAAAATGAAATAAAACACACTTTTTTTAGGACTGGTACATTTAATGAATGTCATTCATGATGTCAACAGAATCTCGTACTTGAGTGTTACAAAGATTATAACATTACCAGGCATCGATAATGTAAAAAGGTTATAAGCCTAGTACTCATTATTGATCAAACTTAGAGGGTGTTTGTTGTCAGTTTAGAGCAACCTGTTGTTATGATGCGTATATTTTATATTGTGTTAATTTTTTTTAAATAATATTGATTTGATCAGAGTGTTCATGAGCTTCATGAGATTTGCGTTGGCAGAGTCCAGTTGTTCTAAGTTTAGATTCGGACCCTTTTTGGTATAACTTAAAAGTTGACTCATAGATTTAATTGTATAAACAATTATTATTTATTGTTAAAATGGTCGTTTCAAATGTCATTAATAGTAATTATGTTGCGAATTTATGAGATTTGTACTCTTTGTCGGGCTAATTAAATATAGTTGATTTCTTTAGAAAAATACAGCGATAAGTGCCTTGTCAAATAAATTTAATATTGACTTAATTTATTGTTTTAAAATTTTTAACACAATAGGTACGTTTTGCTGAGAATTCCAGAATTTGGATTTGGAATTTGGATTTCATTCATAAACCGGAAGCGCACCCATTTCTTCTTCCAAAACGAAATACACGCTATAGACATGCTTCGCAACAACAAAATAAGAAAAAATCAATAATATAAAATAAAACTGTTATTAATTTTAAGGAAATAAGGTAAGATTAAACACCTCTACTTACGTATAAAACATCACCAACGGCGAAAATATGTGGGACGTTACTTTGTTCGTTGATGGCATCGATTTTTTCACCATCACCGGCCACTTTGACTCCGGCCCGGTCCAAATGCAGTTCGCGGGTTAGAGCCCTTCTACCGATAGCGAACAATACGGTGTCAAATACGTCCGTTGCCTCTTGCTGTTTGTCGTTGGTCCAGGTCACTTTCAGTTTGTCTCCTTCCATCTTTTCAATGGATTTTGGAATGGATCTGAAATATAAAGATAAAAAGTTTTCTCATGGTATATCGGATACATAGAAACGTTGGTCGACTGCAGAAGTATATCACCATCATGATAATATTTACACGACACTTAGTGCTACTAAGAGTGCCGATGTATTGAAATCTTCGCCGAAAAGTCAAAATCTTGGACCATGTTTTAACCTTCCTAAGTCGAAATCAGTCTGTCTGTTTGTCTGTAAACTGGATAATTCCATATCTAAAAAAGATATCGACAAGCGGTTTTTTGCATATTGTATCTTATCATATTTCGAAGAGCTGATTGGATTTTGGGGGTAAACGATTGGAGGTAAGGGGGTAAGAATGTGTTAAAACTCCTATTTTTAGCGATTTTTGGTCATAATTAAGTTAATTATTATTGTATTTTATTAATTTGGCACATGAAAGATCTTTTTAATTTGCTCAATAAATGTTATAAACAATTTTTTCCTAAAATACATTTTTTTTTCGACATATTGGCGACTTAAAGTCAAAATCTTGGACCATGTTTTAGACCTTCCTGAGTCGAAATCAGTAAAAAAAAATTTCGTCTGTCTGTTTGTCTGTAAACTCGAATTACTGTCTGTAATTCCATATCTAAAAAAATCCAAGCGGTTTTTTGCATATTGTACCTTATCATATTTCGAAGAGCTGATTGGATTTTGGGGGTAAACGATTGGGGGTAAGGGGGTAAGAATGTGTTAAAACTCCTATTTTTAGCGTTTTTTGGTTATAATTAAGTTAATTATTATTGTATTTTATTAATTTGGCACATGAAAGATCTTTTTAATTTGCTCAATAAATGTTATAAACAATTTTTTCCTAAAATACATTTTTTTTTTCGACATATTGGCGTTTAAAGCAGTAAAATATTTTTTTAGCATAACTCGCTTATAAACCGATTTCAACAAATTATATTTCAAATGAAAGCTCTTTTTAAGTCCTACAAAAAATGTTATATACAGTTTTTGCTAGAATATAACGTTTGGGGAGACACAGACTTTCAAATTTTAATAAATTATGCAACACGCAGGTGTATATATATGGTTGCCTATTCACACAACTTTCTATTTTATAACGTTTCAAATTAATGCCTAGTGCCGATGTTTTGACAAGGTGCTTGCAACTGTTCGGCTGGTTTTATTGGAAAAATTGTGGACAGTACTAAACTTTTTTTTTACCGTATAAAAACGAGATACACATAATTTACCTTCTTTTTACTTAATCTTCAAAGTAAATCATAAATTTGGTATAAGAAAAATTGCGGAAAAATACTCAAAAAATAAAGTTTTGCAGGGACAAAAAACGAGTATAGGGCAAAAACCCGTTTTTTTTTTAACTATAATTCGCTGTCACTGATCTAATTTTTATTTTAATATTATTTTTATATTTTTTTTAAGTAAAAACAAGCTAAAATATGTGGATCTCGTTATTATACTATAAAAATAAAAACGAAAAAAAGTAAAAAAAAACTATAATTTTTTTATACATATAATTATCGGATGAATTCAAAAATGTAAAAAATTACATGGTGTTTCATTAAAAAAAAAAAAAATCGGAAGTGACAAAAAAATTAAATCCGCCATTTTATAGCCAATGTAAAATTATATAAGTTACCGAAGTTTCGTTTTTATCGAATGAAGATTAATCTTAATTCTGGGGGTGGACATAAAACTCAACCGGTATAGGGGTTTTTGGGGTCGATGAATGGGCGGTGGTTTTCGTGAAATTTGGTATATTGGGGTTTTTGAGGTTGCTGAAAGTGAATCTGATAATAAAAAAATTCTAACTCCATCCCCTCAGGGATTGGGGGCATTTTTCGTGAAAATTGATATATTGGGGGTTTTGAGGTTGCTAAAAGTGAATCTAATAATAAAAATCCATTTCAGGCGCGGAGGTGAAAAATGGGAAAGCTATTTACTGGGCAGTGTATTTTACTTACCTTTCCAAAAACTTGACCCCTTTATCCTTCATCGCGTCTGCGATAATGTTGGCCATTTGTTGATCGAAGCCTCTGAGGAAGATCGATCGAACCATGACCGTCGCATCGTATCCTAAACCGTTCAAAAATCCAGCGCACTCCAGAGCGATGTAACTGGCTCCAACTATTAGAGTCTTGCCTGGGGGTTTCTGTAAACTAAAAAATTGGATATGAATCATTCCGTCGTTACGTACGTTACATTCGTACACCTTACTTTAGGTCTCAGTAAAATACAAGATAGTTCATTCATTTCTATTTCAGGTTATAATCTTTTCAGGCACTTTTTTACATCTTTTATTTTACGTATAAATTTAATAATCCATTAGGCAATAACAATAATGCAGCTTATGTGCGCGTTTCGTATGTTACAAAATTTGGAAGTACAATTATGAAATTAAGTAAATGATAATGAAAATCTGCTAATCTGATTTGATTTTTAATTTTTTAATTATGTTTGCATTAGTTATGAAAGATTTGCTTTCTAATAAGCATATGGGATAATAAAAAAATAATAAATATGATTTTCAGAAATTATTATAGTTGTTACATATGTTACCAAAAAATGTTACGTACGTTACCAAATTTAAAACTGAATTTGGGATAAATACCTATACATTAAATTATTCTTCTGTAGGGCAATACACTACAAAAAAAAAATCAGTTGATTGTGGTTCATTTAGGGGTTGTTTAGGGGACCTAAACTTTCAATTTTGGGTGTTTTACAAGTTTTTTTGGACTTAGTATTTCAACACAACAGTTTTGGAAATGCTGGATAAACTTTAAACTATAACCTTAGCCAATATCGAAATAAATATGTAATATTTAATTTTTTATGCTGTGGTAGCAGTTGGCGCTGAATGACCCTTATGTTAAATAAGTAATTTTTATTTATTTATTTTTGATTTTTAATTCCACCAGAAAATATAACAGCCTAACCACCATACTGAAAATAAAAATGTTACATTGGACACGGTTAACTAGAGCTAGTCTGATTTTTTTTAATGATATATTATTATTATTATTATTAACAGTAAGCGGCTAGGCCGATGAAACTGTAAACTTAAAATTAACTTAGTATAAATATCACAGCAAAAAAATAGAAGTAAATAACAATGAAAAAGAAAAAATATAAAATTATAGAGAAAAAAAAATAATACAGGATATGAAAAACAAAAATAAATAAACAAATAAAAAAATAAATAAAAAAATACAAATATATAAAAAGATATTTAAAGGTTATTGGGGAAAATGCACCCACTGGTTTAAAAGCCTTTCCAGTTCTTTGTCCAGCCCGTTCTTGAATAGGTTGACTGACCCCGACTCCACTACTTCCTGACTTAGATCATTCCACTTATAAACAACACGATTAGAAATGAAGTTTCTTCGAGGAAGTTTAGAACATTTTTCCTTAGCAATTTTTTTATTATGACCTCGAAGGTTTGGGTAGTTGTTAAACGTAAATATGTTGAGTTGGAGTGAGTAATAGTTGCTAAGGATTTTGTAGGTTTGTATAAGATCGCCTCGGGATCTTCTAGCTGCCAGTGTAGTGAGGTTTAAACGAGATATTCGCTAGGCATACGGTAGGTCTCTTAACTCAGATGGAATCTTAGATGCTCTTCTCTGCACTCCCTCAAGCAAGTCGATATCCTTGACGAAGTAGGGATTCCAAACGCAATCAGCATATTCCAGGATTGGTCGGACATAGGCTTTATAGAGTTTGCATATCGTTGTCGTGGAATGATCAGTGAATGCGGTCCTTATCAGGTAAATGACAGAGTTAGCTCTCTTCACAATTTTGGCTATATGCGGTTCCCACTTTAGGTCACAAGAAATAAGCACACCAAGGTCTTTCTGAGTTTCAACAGCACGAATAGGTTGGTCATAGAGCAGGTAAGTATTATTGGGATTATTAGGCCCCAGGTGGAGTATAGTGCACTTATTGGAGTTCAACTTCATAAGCCATTGTTGTGCCCACTCTACAACTTTATCAATATCCTGAGCAAATTGGCCAGCATGCAGAAGAGGATTGCAGAACATTTTCGCATCATCAGCAAAGAGAACCATGTATGAGAGGATGCAATTCACCAGGTCGGATATGTATATAAGAAAGAGAAGTGGACCGATGACCGATCCCTGAATTACGCCACTAATGATCTTCCTTAATGTAGAGAACATACCGTCAAGTTTAACTTTAAATTTTCGGTCCTTTAAAAATGTTTCAAGCCACAACAATAGCTTCCCTCGCACACCAAAATGATCGAGCTTCAAGCATAGCCTTTTGTGTGGTACCTTGTCAAAGTCAAGGTAGAGGACATCAGTGGGAAGGCTTAAATCATTATTGGCTGTCCAGCGGTTCACACAATCTAGCAAGTTAGTCTCAACTGAGCGTTTGGGGAGGAAGCCGTGCTGCGTCGCAGGAATGGTGTTGCTAGTAAGAAGAAATTCAGTCATTTGCTTAACGATAATCTTCTCCATACACTTACATAAATTCGAGGTTAAGCTGATGGGGCGATAGTTTTCAGGGCGGTGCTTATTCCCCTGTTTGAAAATTGGGACAATGTAAGCCATTTTCCACTCATCAGGTATGCTGGTATTGGTAAAGCTGGCTTTCATAGCAATGGATAGGGGATCAGCAAGTATGTCCACGCATTTCTGGAGAAATAACGCAGGTATGCCATCTGTTCCGGGGTTGGCATCCTTTTTGAGCGAATCGATGGCTTCCTTGACTTTATCTGGAGTAAATGATACATCGGTTATTGAGGTATTAGAATACCGCGCTTGTGGCATAGTAGGTAAAGGTCCATCTGGCTCTCTAGTGAAAACACTTTCAAAATGAGAGGCGAAAGTTTCAGCAGATTCAGGAGTCGTCATGGTTTCACCGTCGTTGTTCTGGAGAGATACACTGCTTGTGTTGGACTTAAGCGACCGCTTTATGTAGCTGAAGAACTTTTTGGAGGAGGACTCGGCAATTTAAATTTCGTGAGATTTTCTAGCCTCATGAAGCTGTAGCTTAAGATTATTGTTGTGGTCTCTATAACGCCTATAGTTGTTCGAAGTCCTATTATTAGTATATATGTCCCACAGTTTCCTCTTTTTTTTAATAGCTTTGAATAACTTAGCAGAACGTAGGGGTATGTATGTATTGATAGACTCCAAGATTACTTCACAGCATTTTTCCAAGGTAAGCGGTCTATCATAAAGTCTATCAAGTAGATACTGCTTTATTGGCTCATAATTTGCCTTCCAGAAGTTGCGCTTAAGTATGGTACAGGTAGGTTTGGCACTGAGTTTCAGTTGGGGTGTAAACGAAATGACAACATGATCGCTGAGACCGAGAGGAGCATTTTGCTTCAAGTCACATACAAGTTTTTTTGTCATTAATCAAAACTAGATCAAGCAAGGATTCCTCGTCGCCTCGTTTTCTGGTGAAGTTTACTACCTGTGTTGCATTCGAGGTTTTGTATTCTTCAAGAAAATCGCTAGCAGCTGTTTCGTTTAATCTTAATGACAATCTGCCCCAGTCAATTACAGGATAGTTGAAATCACCGCAATCGTAGGTAGGTATGTTGCTGGCTAGTGCATTGGATAAGATTTGGATCATGTTGCTATTGGCCAAGTATGAAGAGGATGTAGACCTATAGACGCAAATGAGTTGGATCTTTATGGAACTGATTTGTGCTTTTTAGGAGGTTGATTCCATCAGGAACTGAGAAGTCAGTCATCTGGGAAACACATACTGGATGACCATGTAGATATGTACTAGCGTAAATACAAGCACCCCCACCTTTTTTATCACTGAGGTCATGTCTAGATAGAGTATATCCATGTAAATTAACCAAGCTGTCGGAAATGTGGTTATTAAGCCAAGTTTCTGTTACTAGGATGAAGGTAGGTTTCTTGACATCAACATAGGATTGTAATTCGTCCATTTTGTTTCTCAGTGAATTTGCATTTGTATAAAGAAAAGTTATGTCGAGCGTGGAACTGCGGGGTTCTCTGTACTTTGGAGGCGCTGGATGTTTTTTGAATCGGGGGTTTGCTTGACGATTTTGGGCACCCCATCAAAATATCTTAACACTAGGTTAGTTTCACCAGCTTTTTTGCTGTCTTCTAACTTCTTAACCAGTGCCTTGTAATATTCGCTTTGAGCAAGCGTTTGGTCAGGTTTTAAGTAATTGTCACTACCATTTAATTTAGCTTTACCTTTAATGACATGGAGCGCCTCAGATTTGGAAGTGAATATGACCTTTATTGGCCTTACTTTACCATCAGTGCATTTTCCTATACGAAAAACTTTTATATTGTTGGTATTACTCAAGGAATTAGCCTTAACTACTATGTTTTTGGCAGTATTTAAATCTTGATTACTTCTTTCTTCATAGAGATATGTATATTATTTTATTCACAATATATATTTTTTAAGAATAGGAATTTGTTTTTAATTTATTTTTTTTATAAACTCACCTGAAGATGTCGTCACTGGTGATACAGTACTCCAAAGCTCCGGGAATGTCTGGATATCTTGGACGTCCACCTACTGCAATAAGGAAGTACTTTGCTGTTAGAGTGCGTTCACCCTTATTTGTGATGGTGTGGACTGTGTAGGGGTCCTTAAACACGCCCAACCCGTTGATGTATTCTACTTTTCTGCAAAAAAAAGAGAACCATTATTATTATAAACAATCAGGATAACTGCTTAAAATTAATATAAAAAGCCCAAAATTAGCCAGACTTTCTCATATTTTTTTCTTTGTCCGATAAGGGAAAATCAACAAAATGTAGACTATAATAAAGTCCGGTACAAATGTTACAAATCATTTGTACCAACTTATCCGGAGTTTTTGTATATTTTTAATCAGACTTAAATGATTAACACATTAATATGGTAACCCAAAACATATGACGTAACATTGCGTTTATTGTACTAAGCTCGCCACTGAAAAGTGGTACGGGGAGTTAGGAATGAATCCTACATTTATTAAATATATTTCCTACAACCTAGTTAGTAGTTAGTGCCTATTTCCCACCCGTTGCCTATGATAACGGTCGGGAAGTGATAATCAGCTGGTTTTACATATCTGCTGTCAGAAAGTTAGTAAACGTCAAACACATAACCTCAAATTAACAAACTAATTTTAAGATAATTTTTGCGTTTTTTGGATGTTAGGTGTTAAAACCATTTTAGTGCACATCGAATGCTTTTTTTACTCGGCTGTGCCTGTAAAAAAATCTCATGCACTAAAAACTAGGTTCGCTTACTCGGTGCGTAATACTGTATACTGTTAACAATTTAAATCACTCTTGGTAGTAGGTTATGTAATTTATACTTTTTCTTTGTATAAAAACGAATCGAAAAAAGGTACTATAACATTATTTTTTCTATACAACATAAGATAAGATTTTAAGTTATTGAAAAACAAAAACAATAACAACTTTACTTACTTATCTCTAAGTTCAACTCTTGTAACCCAGTTGACTGATTTGATGTGACCTTGAACAGCATCTTTCAAAGTTTCCCAATCATGTTTGATGTTTGTCGCATCGGGAAACTGCCAACCATAACTTTGTGAATCCTGCAAAAAAATAAATACACTTCTGCTCAAAAATATTAATATTAGACATATCGCACCCGTTACAGAACAGTGTTATAACTCAAAATTTTGAAAAATGTGTTTTTAGTGTAATTACGGCTCTTATTAGGATCTACCGACCTGTATAACTGGCATATTACATATAACTATAGCATAGTTTCATGTAATATGCCAGTTATACAGATCAGTAGATCTCAATACGAGCAGTAATTACGCTAAAAACACATTTTTCAAAATTTTGTGTCCTGTATTATTGTTATTGAGTATTCTGTTATTGTGTATTCTCTAATTGTGTTTTGTTATTGAGTATTCTTTTATTGTGTTCTGTATGGTTGTTATTGAGCATTCTGTTATTGTGTTCTGTTATTGAGTATTCTGTTATTGTGTTCTGTATTATTCTTATTGAGTTTGCAAGTTTTTTGTGGATTAGGCCTAATGGGGAAACCAGTATAAAAAAAACGAGCTAATCACTTTACCTCATGGGTGGTTTGGAAATAAGTGCTGGTAAATAGGAACAAATTTGATGGAAAAATAATACATATTTTTTAAAATAAACTGCTTATGGAATATATGTGGCTGGACTATAATTGTGTGGTTCTGAACTATTGTTGTGTTAAATTACGGTATGGAATATTTGTGAAAAAAAAATTGGAAAATGTACAAAAAAAGGAATGGAATTATTATTTTGAAAAGAATAGGAGTAAATGCTGCCAGGCATGGGATATACAGCTGCCTCAAACCATTTTTAAAACCTAATTCTGTATGAAAAACATTGGGAAATATGACTATAACGTCTATAATATTTATGTAGATAAATTTTAACTATAGTGTATACACATTGATAACCTAGCCTCAACCGTGTAATGTTGGTTAGTTTTAGTGTTTTGTTAAATTAAATTGAATGTTTTATTGACCATAATGTAATGTAACTAATAATAACGAAAAACAGCATTGTTGTAAAAAAACATACACGTCTAATACGTTTTTTTGTGTTTATAATTGTTATTAAATAATTTTAATAAAATTTAAAATTTGTTTATTGTTATTTTATTTGATAAAATATTTTGTTTAAAAAAAATTAAAAAGCAAAAAGTCCTTAAAAAGACGTTAGAACTTGTTTTTGGAGCACCATTAGAGATTTAAACAGTCTGTGCAAAGTTCGTTCGACATATATGCCTCAAAACGCAGTCTGAGCTGGGAACCAAAAAGTTGCTAACGCAGAAAACGTGTTAATTAAATGTATTTATTTAAGCTAAAGTTATAGAAGTGCAATAGATCTTTATATTCTATCGACGCTTTTCCGTCATATACAGTTTTACAGGGCACTAGCCCACTGATTAAAAAGTCACTTTTTCCGAAAAACTTTAATTTCTCCTAAATGAGAAGACTTATGATAAAAAATAAAAGAAGGAATCAGTCACAATAAGTGTGGCTTTTAGAATAAGTTTTAAAACTTATGGAAACATTTGAGTTTGTGGTTAAATTGCATCAAAAAAGATTGGGTAAAAAAACATGACTATTTAAGCAATGTAAACCCAGTTTAAACATGTTTGCACCAGAAACTTAAATTAAATAAATAAAAGTTAAGGACTTAAGCTTCAAATTAAAAAATAAATCAATTAAATCCACTGTGTAGTTTTTTTGTTATTTGCAAAAATGTTTATTTTCAGAAAAAACCGTATATCTCCTAAACGAGAAAAGGAAAATTAAAAAGTTAAAAAAGAAATTACTCCCATTTAATTGGCCTATAAAATCAATTAATTAAATTGTAAAAAAATATGCAGTGGCAAACCGTGCGCATATCGAAAGAAGCAGTAAAAAAACATAGCTGTGTAATTTTCATTGCTGCCGGTTTAAAAAAAGATTTTTGATAATTTTTATTCCAGTAATTAAGAGCTAAAAGTTCAAGCTTTAAAATAAAAAAAGGTCAAATAAATCTATTGAATAGTTTTGGAGTTATTAGCATTTGAAAATGTGTATTTTTTTAGGTGGGCCGATATTTTTGAGCAGAAGTGTAGTTATTTGTATATCAAGGTTTGGAACTAAAAGTTTGCTCCATGATAATTGGATGCCCAAGCATGGGATATACCCTGGTGTAAAATAACGTTAAAACGACTTGACCTAACATTAGATTAATATCTCGTCAAAATAATGCTACAAGTTCATATAAAATTTTTGGCTACAGCCCCCTACTTAGAGATATTTGCCCCAAAAGATGAAATAGAAAAATCTAATTTTTTGGCTAACTTTTTTACTTTTGAATATTTTTAAATATCTTTTTTAGGGCTGTTTAAGAAAATTAATGCGCATCGAACGATTTTAACAAAAGTTTCGAAAGTTATCCGAAAAGTCAGGGGCGGACTTCCGTTATGGTCCCAAACCCCCCAAGTTTTTTAGGATTACAATTTTTTTTTGTCAAAAAATGCGATTCTCTTAGATTTTTCTTTTGAAATTTTTATTAATATTATTTAAAATTAGTTTAAAAGTATATTTACGTTTTTGTATAATGAAATTAATAATTAAACAAAAACTGATTTTTTTAAAGAAATTTTGACAAAAATACCCATTTTAAACTCTATTTTTATAACTCAAAAAAAAAATGTTTAAAAAAATAAAAAATATATGGTCGAATAGATAATTTTATTAGCTTTAAAATGACTCCCCGTTCTATTAAAAAAAATCCCCCTCATGCCACATTTTAAGTGCTGAAAATCTTAAATATATTCGAAAATATAGTATGGGTTATCTTATTTAAGGGGTTGTTCTGATTTTTGAGGCAAAAAATTGATGATTTTTGGAATTTTTTTTTACAAAACTTTTTACAAAGTATTAGACAACTCTTAAAGTTCACAAAAAAAAATCGCGCTGAAGTTAGACACCTCAAAAATAACATGACAAACGATAGCTCGGCCCCCAATGGTCCGAAACACAAAAACAAAAACAGTCTTATTAAAAATGACATCCTTTACTTCGCTAGTGTAGACATGGGTAAAAATTCAAAAAAAAAAAATAAAATCCACGCCTATTTTAGTGAAAAAAACCAAAAAATTCTATTTTTCCGACCAAAAACGGGTAAAACAGAAGCAATAAAAAATAAATTAAAAGCCTTAAAAAAAATTACACTAGCGAACTCGCCAACATGATTTTTGACACTATACCAAAAGATTTACGTCAATATGTTAAATAGTTTTTTTCAATCGCTGGAACCGTTTTGAAAAATGTAATTTTGAGAAAAACGCGTTTAAAGTTTTTTATATTTTAAAGTATACAAAACAAGCACCAATAAAATTTTAATTCTGCGGGTCGATTCTACAATAAAAACTAAACGAAAAAGTATTATTTACCGAAAAACTAAATTTAATATTAAAGGAGTAATAGCCTTTTAAAAAGTAACACTTTTGGTGGCACAGAATGTAACTTCCTCTTAATTACATTTTTTTTTTTGAAAACGGTTGCTCCTACAGTGTTACACTATCTGACATTTTTTATGTATTTTTACTCAAGGCATATATATTTTTTATAAAAAATTAAAAAAAGATGTACATAAAAAAGTTTGGGGCAAAAAACTGATAAAGCCCCCCCGTTGCGCACGCCCCTGGTTAAAATAAGTACATCAATATAACATACGAAGATGGGCGTTATTAAGATTAGTTTATATGCAAAACCTCCTTGCTGTGTCTCTAAGGGTTACTGAGTTATTAAATAAAAACCGAATTTTTTAGCCACATTCAAAGGGGCGTATCTCCCTTACGACGTATTTTTAGACATATGTTTATATGAACTTTTTGTCATATTTTATGATTTTGAATCGCCCCTTAAAATTTTATAATTTAATTATTTTTTATGTATATTTTTTAAAGTATATACATGTATAACTTTTTAAACAAGAGAAATTTCGTCAAAATATTTTAGGAGCGTATTCTACACATATTGAGTAGTATGAAAAATACCTAGTTAATGTCACTATCGATTCAACTGAGAATGTACTTATTATGAAGAAAATAAAATGGTTGGACGCCGTCCGATGGACGGCTTCATGAATCCACAACACAAAATAAATGTTCAAATTTTTTAAAAAATTGTTTTTTTTTTAATAATTGCAACGCCTTGTATGAAAGTTAGCCGAAATCGCTTTGCTCGTTTCTTTATTACCCAAAAATAGATTGGAATCCAAACAAATCTACGTATTCTGCGGAAATTATAAATGCGATAAATTATCGCCAATTATTTATAAATTGTCGCTGGTAAAGAAAAAAGTCAAGGCTAATAATAATAATAAATACTATTTGAAATAATTGTTAAACATCGGTTTTAGTAGAATTACGTCGCACGGTGAGTTTCTCAGAATGTCCGCGAGAGCGAGCGACTCTAGTATTTATTTCTTTTAGAGAATTTTCAAGGGGCGATTTACTTCGGAAGTAGGTTTACAAATGCTTGGAAGTACTTCCGAACTATCTGGAAGTACTTGTACCCAATTTCCGTCATGGGTAGCTTGTTTTTAGAGGCGAGGACCTTTTTTTTTAGTCATTAAAATTTTCTGGCAGGGGTAAAGCTTTCTTTTTAGGAGCGGGGAGCGCATATTCTACTTGAAAATGCCTTGAAAGTACATGGAAGCACTTAAAAAAATGTACAAGTAGTTAAAAAAAATTGGAAGTACTTGGAAGTGCTAGAAAAAGTAGTTGAAATAAATTAGTAAGTCCTTACAAAAACTGGAAGTAGGTGTACATTTTTTGATGAGTGAATCGCAGCTCGGGAATATTCGTAAGAAATAGTATCCCTATACTTTTTATGCTACTATCTGTTCTACAGGTGGCATCGCCCGCTATTTAATTGTCCAAAATAAAATCATTTAGAAATTCTAAATTGGAAGCTTAGAATATCACGAAATATCGAGAAAATGAGACAAAGTTGTTAATAATGTAAAGCTGAAGGACTTCGGTTGATGGCTAATTGTGAAAACAATAAGGAGGATTTACTCAGGGGTCCCACCGAATTTTTTTAGATTTTTTTTATGATTTTATGACAATTTTAGGCATTTTATAACAAATTTTATGAAAATATTTGGGCAAAAAAGTGTTACAATTTGAAATTTCATAAAAAAGCAAGAAACAAACAAATTTTAAATTTAATATTGTTTAACTCTTTACCAGGGGCGTTCCGAGCATTTTGTTTTGTCATGGAGTAAAATTTTCTGACAATTTTTTTTCTCTCCCAAAAATTTTGATGACCAAAGAAACGGTCAAAAGGGTCATCGCCCCAAAGGAATTTTTTTTTCACAAGAAATTTGTTTTACAATCAAATTTCACGCTTAAATCTTATAACTCGAATAAAAAAAAGTGACAACTAAAAACATGATCTTTAGCCCTTCATTAACCAAATTAGCGCCGCAGGCGATTTTTTTTACGAATTTTGTTAACTTCTGACGTTTTTATTTAATTTATTATTTTTTAACTTTTTAGTTAAGAAAAAATGTTGAAAGCCCTAGCACCGCAGGCGAAAATATTTGCCAATTTGTCTATTTTTATTTTAAAACAGTGCACTACCAGCCTATGGCAGTTCAACACTGCGTGATTGTTTTCCTTATTTAATAAATTTTTATTCTATGAAAACAAATGTCGAGACTTTGCAAGAATTTTTATAAACAATCAGAAACATCAGAAATCAAAAAAAAAATATCTCCCAGGTCCCTTAAAAGTAAAAAATATGATTATTTTTATAAAATTTTATGACTTTTATGACAATGATTTAATTTTATGACGAATTAGGACAAAGTGGGTCATTTTATGATTTTATGACAAGTGGGAGCCCTGTTTACTACTACTAATTTGTAAAAAAAGTTCTTTCACTGAACGATTCAGGACCTTTGTAGTTTAAGTCAGTGAAATATGATTATAACTGGCAAGGGTGAAAAAACTAATATTTTTGGTGATTAATTGCTTATTATTAAACATATGATGACAATTGTTGCAATTTCCTACAAAACCAATTTCAATAATTTTTGTCGTAGGCCTTTATGACTGTTAGTTTCCGAGATACAGCCATTTAAACATATTGCTAGCCGTCTAGAAGGTATATCCGTTTCAGCTTGTTTATTTATTAATTAATTTTAACTTACGTGAATCGAATCACCCAAAAGAGCCGCCTGGTGCATTAATTTCTTGGGGATGCATCCGACGTTGACGCAGGTGCCCCCGAGGCCCCATTTCGTACCCTGCGGACTCGGAGTCACGTAATCCAAAACGGCTACTTTCGCGCCCAAGTTGCTGGCCTCTTTGGCGGCGGCCAAGCCGCCCGAACCGCCTCCGATCACCACCAAGTCATATTCTGGTTCGCCACTGCCTAAAATTTAAAGAGACATTTTTTACTGGTTTTGTAAAATGAAAACGACTGGCTATAATATTTTTTTCTTTTCCTTCAGAACTGCAATAGAATAACTCTAGAACCGCTGATCCAATTTCCAAAAATACTATTAAAAACGAGAATTAAAAAACATTTTAAATGAGGGTTTTCCGATATATTATTCTATTTTAACATTTAAAGATGGCGCCCCTTGACGACAAAAGGTTATGACGTCACGAATGTGAAGGCATATCCAGAAGCTTGCATAATACATAAGAATGCTATGCCGTGATTGGCTTACAAGATACATGGCGGGCCATCAAGCCAATCACGGCATCCTATTGTTATGTTTTTATGTCGAGGGGTTTATTTATTGAAAAAAAGTGTACAAGGATTGTGAGAATCAAAGGATTGTGGAAGATTGTCAAAAAGTTTGTGAAAGATTGTACAACAATTTAATGAAGATTGTTTAAGATTTCAGATGATTGTAGATGATTGTGGATGATTGTAGATGATTTTGGAAGAAGGAATTGTCAAAGATTGTAGAAGATTGTTGGATAGGTGTACAAGGATTTCCCAATAAATAAACCCCTCGTCTTATGTTCTTTAACAAAATTTGGGAGGAACTAAGCCCTCCAGCCACCTCCCTACTTACGCCTATCGGGCCCATCAAAATAAAAATCGACCTATTCAAGGATTTTTTTTAAAAATATTTATTTATTTTAAAGATTTCCGAGGGGCTGGCCGCGTCTGAAATTTGTACAAAAGAGTTCCTTTTTGCAAAGAGTTCCTCCTGTGTTCCTTAAGAGTTCCTCTCTGGAAGGGGTAATTTTTAGCAAATAAGCCGTGCAAGCACTACTGCCAATAAGGCACTCTCAAAAAAAAACTTTGTCCCTGACGGTTTCAACCAAACTTGGCGCCCCTACAAAAAAATACCTTCATAAAAAAAGCTTTGTCCCTGGCGGTTGCTACCAAACTTGGCGCCCCTTCAAATAAAAAGTGCCCCCCCCCCCCCCGATTTACCTTCACGAAAAAAAAAAGCTTTGTTCCTGACGGTTTCTACCAAACTTGGCGCCCCTTCAAAACAAAAATTGGCGCCCCAAAATAAATACCTTTCGGAAAAAAAGCTTTGTTTGTCCCTAAAGGTTTCTACCAAACTTGGCGCCCTTCGAAAAAAAAAATTGGCGCCCAAAGGTAGGATGTTTTGATAAGGTGTTTGTAACGGCTCATCTAGTTTAAAAATAAAAACGTTAATACACATGGGTAATAAATAATAATTGTTTCTGACCGCGTTTGAAATTTGTACAAAAGAGTTCCTTTTTGTAAAGAGTTCCTCCTTTTTGCAAAGAATTCCTCCAGAGTTCCTCCTTTTTGCAAAGAGTTCCTCGGAGTTCCTCCAGAGTTCCTTTGGCTTGTACAAAAGATTTCCTGGCGGTCAGACCCTCGAAGATTTCAAACTACAAAATATTATTGATATTTTATACTTAATACTTGTATCAATTGTATCTTGATTTTCGTGAAATTTTTTAATTTTCTAAAACTATAAACTATAAAACTTGCCGTCCATTTTTATAGAAAAGTTGATGTATATTTCTGGTCAGAATTTCAACACTTTTACTTTAATAACCGACCGACAAATGATTTCATATTTCTATAAATGTGAATTGATTGATAAAAATTGATTATATTATTAAGTATATTAAATTTCACTATGTAAGTAGAATTGGATTCCTTTTTGCAAAAAGGAACAAAAAAATAGCACATAAAAACAATGGATAAGCTTCTAGCTACAGTTTCAGATTTTAAGCCGTTAAATCATAGGACCTTACCATTACTTTCTATGATAGAAAGTAATGTGAGATTGAAGTTTTCTTCGAAGATAAGCTAACCAAAGATTTGGTGTTAAAGGAAACCATCGCTACCATACCTTACTTTATAAACTCCAAACAATTTTGATTTTGATTGAAAGTTAGGTCAAATTAAAATTTCAAAAGGCACGCAAAATTAGTAAGGTGGCATAATATAAACTTATTTCTAAGTTAGGTGGCTTACTACAAACTTAGTTCCAGTTAAATGGAAATTAGCTTATATCTACAATTTCTTAACTATACTCTATTTCAGTTCATTATTAGTAACTATTTAGTACTTTTGATTTCTAAGATTGGTTCTAATATTAGTTGTTTTTCTAAGGTTGCAACCATGCTATCAATTTAGTGATAAAATAAATAATTAATAAATAAGTAATAATAAATGGTGGTAGAATCTAAAGGAACCCGATCCAGGACCTGGCGATTTGCAAGTAGCTTAATTTGAATGTATTTTAAGACATATAAAATACAGCTGGTAGCAAATAATGAAATAAAAATGCTCTTAGACTATAAGGTATCAATATGACCATATAACGAAATAAATACAAAATATAAACAGGGACTTTCCGACGAAAAGCTGATGACGAAAAAGAAAAAGGTCAGAGCTCAAAAGCTTTAAACGTCCCTGAATATAAATGATTTTCAGTATGTAGATTTAATTTTTGAATTGATGGTAATTTTTTTAGTCTTTCGGAACACTACCGAAGTTTGATAAGCTCAAACTTTTAGGACCACTAAAGAAAAAAAAATTCGTCATAAACATCAAAAAAGGTAAATTAAAAATTCCATTTTAAATAGGTAATTTATATAACTAGTTAACTGTTTCCTTTTTAAAATTGAGCAAGTATGCTTTTGACAATACTATCGCAGAGTAAGCCAAAATGTAACCACACAAATGCTTAAATTAAGTACTAAAATTAACCCACTGTAAAATTAAACATAATAGTTATGCCTAATTTTACATAATTATTATGACTTAAATCATAAACAAACACAATTTTCAATTTTCAAGCAAACGAGAGGTTAGCTTGAATTTATCCTACAAATTCAAGCTAACATCCATGCTTAATTTTAACCCCTAAAGCTTGAATATTTCTGCGTGTGCACGTACCTGAAGACTCTTCTAGCGACTCATCATTTAACTTATTTCATTTATTAATAATTATTTACCTGAACATAAAAAATTAGGGGCCAAACAGTAATTTTCAACGGTATTATCGCAGGTTCTGCGTGACATATTCGTGACATTGAATGATATTTTCAACTAACCTTAATTTTAGCTACTTATACAGGGTTTTACTACAATGAAAAAGAGTTATTTTTAAGGGGTTATATAAAGTTGTGGCATCAAATATCGGGACAACCTCAAAAAAATTCGTGTCATTTTTATATTTTTTTTCATGGATTAACATGGGATTATTTTAAAAATTAAAAACTAGGTTACTTCGTTTGGACTTTTTCTCTCTTAAACCACGATAAGTAAACTCATTTCAAATTAAAATAAAGATAAAAAAATCTTTTTTACAAACTACTTGTACTTGTACTTACAGCAAAAAATAAACAAACATTTGACATATTTTGACGTTTTCTAAAACGATGACACAAGACCCAATTAGGGTCACTCGATCAGCTGTTACTTTGTGTTTTGGTGGTTAGCCGTTTGGGTTTCTGGTAGTTTTCGCCCAAACCAACCAACCAACCAACCACCAAAACACACTAACACACAAAGTGGACAAAGCAACAACCGATCGAGTGATCCACTATAATCTATGAAAAATTGTTTGTCCCGATATTTAATGCCACCACTGTACCTTTGGCTCGGGAAAATTAATTGATTTTTTTCAGGTATGTAATCACAACTTTATTCGAACGACCTATAAAATATCAAATAGTATATGTCTTGATGTGTTTGTGAAAATATTTTTATTGGAAAATTTTGGAAACCATGGAAACCAAAAGCCTTTTTTTTTGCGGTAACTACGATTTCTCGAAAACCAATTTACCGATCAATCTGAAATTTTTAGCTGTTGATCCTAATTACAATAGCTAGTTCGTGAAGGAAGGGTTACGAAATTCGATTTTCAATGCTCCGAAAATTGAGTTTTTCGCCGGAAATTTTCGTTCAAATAAAAATCCCTTCGTTACCTAAGCACCAACCTAAGACTTAGGTTGGTACTTAACATACGCTCATATTACTTAAGTTACTTAGGCTTGAAGAGAATTTAAATAATAAAAAAAAGGAAAATCCCGTATAAAGAAATAGTTTACCAAATTCGGCATTTATTTGGAAATATATCAAAAGCATTATTTGTTACAGTAAAAGCCAATATTCATTTGGTTCAAAGAATTTATTTTTTCGGTGTGATTTTTTTAACTTGAAGTTGCGCCTCTACTGTCTCGGTATTAGTACTGACTAGTAGTAGTACTGACTAAAGTAATTTTTTTACACTCGCGAAAACAAAGATTGCCTAATAAAAGATCGTTAGCCCTTCGTTTAAGGCTTCCCCTCACCATCAATCATGGCAATGTGGAAGCAGTCACAATTTGATTTGGACACAGTTTTTGGAGTTTCAAATGCCTGTACAGCTGTAGAAATAAAATGTGCTTGTTATTGAGACGCCCAGTATAACAAAATATAATAATTAATATTAAGGTCAAGTGAAAAAACAATTAATAGATTGTATGATATGTATTTAGAAGGTCAATAACTTTTTAATTTAAATGAAATATTAAACAAATAAAATAGCTTAATCTAAATTTTTTCGTGTTCAAAACAAATAAATAAAAAAACATGGCGCATTACTTACTCACCATGTATCCCAACTCTGCTTCTGGCCATATTATTTATTTATTTAAAAATTTTAAATCTAAAAAATATACTAATTTAAAAACTATAGACCCTTAATTATTGAGGAAAATTATTGATATAATACATATTATGTAATTGTCATGTTATTATACTTAGAAAGCAATCAAATTTTTTAATAGAAACATTTGTTTATGATATACAATAAATAATACAGGGTGGCCCATAAGTCCTAAGACCTAAATAAACATTTATAGGAGGTGCTGTAAAAAAATCCATTTTTTAATTTTGACTCGGCACCCTACTATGTTAGACAGGGTGGCCCGTAAGTCACTTTACCATTTAAAAATTGAATAAATATTTTGTTTGTCAATTTTATTTATTTATTTCTTTTACAATATAAAGTACAGGAAATTAAATTTTTTTCAACTAGGTGTGAAAGATCATGTCTTTTAAATGACGTCCATTTTCAGCTTTGCAAGCACGGATTTTTTTTACGACATTTTCCATAACGCCTCTTAATATGTATGGCTCCAGCTAGGGTCATGCACCAAAGTGAATTGCACCCCATCAAGGTCACGGTTTGGTGTGGTGTAACTTTCCAAATGGTAATCGGGCTTAACTTCTGCTAGAAAACTGGCAATACAGTTACAGTCAACGGCGACCGATATCGCGCAATGCTGGAAAATTTTGTACGCCCTGCAGTGAAGGACATGCCAGAGACATGGTGGCAGCAAGATGGGGCAAATGACCATGCGGCCAGAGCCACAATGCAGCTTTTAAGGCAGATTTTCAAAGAGCGAATAATTTCGCGAAATTCGGATTTTCATTTTCATTCACGATCGCCAGATTTGACAGCACCGGACTTTTTTTGTAGAGCTGCCTGAAAGATCGGGTGTATGTTAACAAGCCCAGGACTATTCAACAGCTTAAGCCAGACATGTTAGGAGCCGTCATGGAAAATGTCGTGAAAAGAGCCCGTGCAAAGCGAAAAATGGACGTCACTTAAGACATGATTTTTCATGCATAGTTCAAAAAAAATTCCATTTCCTGTACTCTATATTGTAAAAAAAATAAATATCATAGAAAAAATTGACAAACAAAAAAGTTATTAAATTTTTAAATGGTAAAGGGACCACCCTGTACATACATACTAGGGTGCTCAGTCAAAATTAAAAAATGGATTTTTTTTTACGGTCCCACCCCCTATAAATGTTCATTTAGGTCAAAAACCAACTCTCAATTTTTTTCAGATTTTTAAATAAATTAGAGGTCGTGCCCGGCGGTTTTTTGAGAGAGAAATTATTATTTAAATATAAAAACGTTGAAATCAGGCAATTTTAGGAAGGGAAATTATTTTTGACTAATAAGGGAATATTCAAAAAAAAAACCTCTTACATGAAAAAATGGCTTTACCAGGGTAAAAACATTGCAAAAATTTATGTCTGAAGCTTATTTATGCTACAAAAAAGGTTACTTAGAAATTTTTCTCATGGGCCATCTTTTTTAGAAATTAATTGATGAGTACCAATTAACGACACATATTTATTTTTTTAAGAAAAAGAACAGAATATCCAAAAAAAATCACAAATCCCATAAAATGTAAAAAATCACTTTATTTCGATAAAAGAGATGATATTTGGCCAAAAAGCTTAATAATATGTACAAATTGCTTTGAAATGTGTTTATTTTTATAACTGGGTGTTGCGGATTTTTTTTTTCAGATTTTTAAAAATAAACGTCCTAAACTTAAAAAAAAACTTTATTTAATGTGTTTTATTACATAATATAACATACTACAAGGCATTTTGTAAACATTTTTTATTTATTTGCTACAAAATTGATATTTTATTGCAATTTAATGCATTTTTTAATTTTTATTGAGATTTAATTATTTTTTGGACACCCTGTACTTAAAAAAAAAAGTAAATATAAACCCTGAATTCGGAAATATTGAAGAATACCCTCAAAATAAAGATCTCGTTGGAAAAAATTCTAAGTGAATTTTTTTCTAGCCTTTATGTGTCAATTTTTATCATTTTTACCCCATAAAAAAATCCCTTTTATTTATTTAGAGAGGTATACAAATTGAGAATATTCCTTTATTATCCAGAAACACTTCTTTGTAAAATAAACGTTCAATATCGAAGTTTTTATATCCTTAAAAAACAAAAACCCTTCACATGATTTTCTATTTAAAAAAGCGCCGGGCGGGACCTCTAAATATTTTTAATAAAATCTAAAAAAAAATATCAGAGTTGTTTTTTCACCTAAAGGAACAATTTTGAGGGGTGGGACCCAAACAATTCCGTAGGTCCTGGGCATCCTAATACATACATACATACATACATACATGTACTGGTCATGTAACTTGTATGTTGGGCTGTTCCAAAAAATACTTATATTTTTCTTTTTTATACCCATCTAGTTATACCTGGCATGGCAAGAAAATTCATCCTGCAAAATTTCAGCCCAATCCGATGTTGTTAACCCGTGCTTGATTTATAAAGTATGTTTAAAATTTTCAAATTATTTCATCAATTGTAGCCAAAATAAATCTATTTGACAAATTTCAATATGATAATGTTAACACGCTCAGAATTAGTTTTATTTGCCTTTTTTATGTATTTTTGATAATCATTGCAGTTCTAAATAATTTTATCGAAAACATATTTTTCTAAATATAAAAAAACAAAAATAAGCTATTTTGTCAAATTTCAGCCCTGATAACTTTAAAATGATCTCAAAATATTTTTTGTATTTTTTGCGTATCTTTGATATCTTTTAAATAACTGAATCTGCGTACATTTTTATATTAAAACAGAAATAAGCGTATCTGCCAAATTTCAGCTAAATTTAATAATATTAATACGGTAATATTTTTACTCTATGTAAAAATTACGATAAAATTATTTATAAGATTTAAAGATATTTAAAGATATATTTATCAAAAATACGAACCTGAAATTTTGCAGATAGGCTTATTTTTGCTAAATTAGTAATAAAAAATCCATAGTTTGAAAATATTAAACTTATAGTTACATCAATACATTAAAAAAAAATCGATTTGCGGGTTAACTATATCGGATTGGGCTGAAATTTTGCAGGGTGAATTTTCTCATTATTCTGGAGACCTAGATGGGGATAAAAAAAGTAAAAATAAGTCTTTTTTGGAACAGCCTAGTATGTATATTTAGATTTATATAAATAAACGTCATCATTATATACACAATTTCAGATAAAGCACTTATTGTACTTAAAATTATTATGCATATTGAGGTATGCAATTAAAAGTAAGTGGTTTATAAATTTAATTATTGTTTGTTACATTTATGTGATAGGATGTAATATATTTATCATCTAAATTTAAACCTGTACATAAAGTGGAAATTACCACTTGATATGCGGGTTTAAGCCTTGCTTAAAAGTTTGTACAATGAATTCGGGAATTCCAAGAAATTCGGAAATTCAAAGAAATTCGAAAATTCCAAGGAATACGGAAATTCCAAGAAATTCGGAAATTCCAAGGAATTCAGAAATTCCAAGGAATTCGGAAATTCCAAGGAATTCGGAAATTTCAAGGAATTCGGAAATTCCAAGGAATTCGGAAATTCCAAGGAATTCGGAAGTTCCAAGAATTTAGGAGATTACAAGGAATTCGAAAATTCCAAGGATAAGGAAACTCCAAGAAATTCGGACATTCCAAGGAATTCGGAAATTCCTAAGATACGGAAATTCCAAGAAATTCCAAGGAATTAATAAATTTCAAGGAATTGGTAAATTTCAAGGAATTCTAAATTTTCAAGGTATTTATAAATTCCAAGGAATTCGGAAATTCCAAGGAATTCGAAAATTCCAAGGAATAGGTAAATTCCAAGGAATTCGAAAATTCCAAGGAATTCGGAAATTCCAAGTAATTCAAAAATTCCAAGGAATTCAGAAATTCCAAGGAATTCAGAAATTCCGAGGAATTCGGAAATTCTAATTCTAATTTTGAGAAATTTGAAGAATTTCCTAAATGAATTCGGGTGTGTACAATGAATTCCAGGGAGTTTTTTCCTCGGCGCTCCGTACATAATCAGAGGCCGGACTTTTGGTATTCATTTACCGGGATCTCGCAAAATTAACAATTTAAAAAAATATTTTACATAATAAATATAACTATCTTAGGTAAACCTTATTAATCGGTACTCTTAACCATATTTCAATAAACTGGACCACCGATTTAATGCTGTTATTGTACCTTTCTTGGGATACACCAATTTGAAATATCTGTTTATAAACATCAATAGATACGCCACTAGTGCACTATGTATAAATAGCGTCCAAAACATGGTCTGGATGGTAAAATATTAATAATAATAATAAACGTTATTTATTGTACTACTAAAATAGTTTTACAAAAATATAGATTTTCCTGTTTTTTTCCTGATTTACAAATTCCGTGATATTTCCACGTTTTTTCAGAATATGGCCACCCTTAGGTATTGTACAGACCAGAGGAATTCCTATAGGAATTTATTGAGATCCCTTGGAATTCACTATAATTCCAGAATTCATTGATTTTCGATCAAGGTTTACTCCTCATTGGGTGCGGTGTACAGTACAGTGTGTTAAAACTTAACTAAATGGCACCCGTCGCCTGAGGCAAGGGGAAGAAAGAGAAGAAGAAATATGTGTGTGTCGTATAGGCGATCGTACATTCCAAGCATTCCGCTAAGGCGACGATTCGAGAAAATCAGACAGTATAATGATAATGATAATATGGTAAGATAATGCAATAAATATAACTTGTATGAAAAAAATGAGCCCGATATCTCTGGGAAGAATTCGTTCTTATCCAGGTACGCCCTTTCAGAAGCTGATATAATTTTTTCCACCTTTCTTTCTATTTAGTGTTATTAAAATATGTTTTCTATAAATAATAATAAATAGATCTTACAAAACATATGTAAAAGTGGATAAATTGTATATGTAATCACTGTATTGTTCAAAAACATCTCAACATTCTCTTTAAGCAGAACTGTTGAAAACTGGCATAGATCAAGATTTTTTCTATGAAGTGTTTTAAGTTGAAGGTCAAAATTTTCATGCTTTTGTATTTTTATTGACAATCACAAGCGGGGTGACTAAAAAATTTACCACCTACACATCTATATAAAAAAAGTGATGAAGCTGAAGTTAGCAACGTTTTTTTGCATCGAAAATTGAAATAGTATATCAAAGCACTTATTCCATAACATGTTTTTAGCGCACTAGCCGCAAGCTTGTTTTCTAAACTTGTGCTCGTGCTCTAAAAACGTATGTTATGAAACTAGTACTTTAATATACTATTTGAATTTTCGTTGCAAAAGAACGTTGCAAACTTCAGCTTCATAAAAAATGGACACAAAATAGACAAAAACATCTAATAAAAAAATAAGGAAAAAAATTAAATTTGGCCAATTTTACCAAAAAAAAATACAATTTTACATAGAAGAAAATATGGAGATGTATCTTAATAGCACACTAAAAATATTATATATGAAAATAAAATAACAGATAATAAAGAAATAGCGGAGCAATTCAACAAACATTTTTCTACTATTGGCGAAAATATTGCAAATACATGTAGGGTAACTCAAAATGATACTCAAGAACTACAAGAGAACACTGATGTTGAAATGGAATTGTATCCCACGGACCAAATAGAGATATGGAAAGTATTCAAGAGCATAAAAAACAGCTGTGCGCGTGGATGTGATAATATCAATAAAAAAGACCTGGAAACAATTTGGGACCTGGTTGAAGATTTATTAGTCAGATTTTGTAACGACATATTTAAGACAGGTATATTCCCAGATGTCCTTAAAATGGCAAACATAATACCTATTCACAAGGGAGGTAAAAAAGGAGACCTAATGAATTATCGACCAATTTCCGTCTTGACGTTGTTCTCAAAAATTGTAGAAAAGCTTGTCAAAAATAGATTGATAGGTCATATTGAAAAAACTTTTAAATTTGACCAAAACCAATATGGATTCCAGTCGGGAAGTAGCACATTAAGTGCAGCTACAGGTTTTGTTGAGTGGGTGAAAAAAGAAAAAAACTTAAATAGACTAGTCATAGCGGTTTTTGTTGACCTGAAAAAAGCTTTTGATACGGTGGACATTGAACTTTTACTTAAAAAACTAAAAAAAATGGGTATAAAAGGTACTGTATTTAATCTGTTTAAAACATACCTTATTGACAGAACGTACTTTACAACTATAAATGGAGAAAAAAGCAAAATGGTTAACATCGGCGTAACAAGGTTCAGTCTTAGGACCTATACTCTACTTATTATATGTACATTCACTTAAATATGCCGGCCTCAAAGCAACTTACATTACATTCGCTGATGACATTGTGCTAGAGGTGTGCGCCGCCGCGCCGCGCCGCCGACTGAATTTGGGACGCCGCCGCCGCCGCCGATCAAACTTGGTCGGCGTGACTGATCACGCCGCCGCCGCCTAATATAGAGTCAGTCGGCGGCGCGCCGACCTTAAAATGAAGCAACAAAATTCAAAGTTAGCTATTAATATTTATCAAAAGTTTTTATTCAAGACATTTTTTGCCAGCCTATATTCTAGACAACGTGCGCTAAGCGATGCGCAAAACATTGGCTGTTTAAGTTGAGGCACCGGCCCTCCGAGTATAGTTCTCTCTCTTTCTAATTAAAGAGTTAGAAAGAGATAGAACTAAGCTCAGAGAATCAAACGGCCCTTGCAGAACCTTGAAACGATTAGTCCAACCTGATGTGAGTAGCGAGTGCGTGTGTTTGTTTTCGTTCTAATTAAACTAGTTTAATTCTAGCCAAAATAGGTAATCAACAAAAGTAAGTAAATATTTAACATATAAATACAAATAAACAACAAAACTGAATTATGCAGGTTTTTAACAATAATTCTTAGATGCCGTTTATAAAGAGTCAGTGTTTAGTAAATGCAATCAAACATAAAATAGGCCAGGGAGACAGCTTTTATGTGAACTACTTATGCCCCTGGTAATTAAAAACATTTTTAGTGCTTAACAATGTTAAGTTAACAATGTTAACATGCAAAAAAAAACAAAAACAACGAACACTGGCATTAGGGTGGAAGAAATTCAACCAAACGTAACTAATATTTTTTTAATAGATTAGATACTATATTATAATATTACAATAAAAGTTTTTTTATAGATTTATTAGTAACTGTACAAAATACCATCAAAACATTATATACACCAAATATAGATGCAAGTCGCTTGCAGAACAAAGTGGTAGAAAATATTTGTCTAAAATTTCAAGTCTCTATGTCAAAGCGTTCTTGAAATATCGTGGTGTAAAGTTGTTATGCAAGCGACTTGCATCTATATTTGGTGTATACTATTCACAGTGCTTGCGCTAGAATAGTATAATACGGTAGTTTCGAATTTCCCAAAATCGCCAAAAAACGTTCTAGACAAATAATTATTTTATAAAATTTGTATCATACAAATATGTTTCATGAAAAAATAAGAAACTTTGAAAATGTCCGTCCGTCTATCTGTCTGTCCGTTCGATGTCACGATTTTTGTAGACACGAATCGTGTCACCCGATATCTCAAGAACGAATAATCCGATCGACTTGAAGTTTTCAGGAAAAATCAAGTTCCATGAGGGGAAAGTTTTACGGTTAAACTTTTAAAAAGATCGAAAAAAGCTGAAAGAAAATTCCGATTAATGAAAGTTTCTCAGAAAAAATTACTTTTGTTATAAGTGTCAATTCTCCAATTTTAAAAGTAATCTTAATCCCCCCAAAAACAAAAAAGTTAAGGGGGGTTAAACTTAAAAAATACAAATATCATTTTTATTTATTTTTTTTCGTTTTTCGTACAAAGATGAACAAAAAAATTGAATATCTTTCTAGTTTTTTTTAATTTTCTTTTTTTTTTTGGAAATTTTTTTTTTGTATTTTTTTTTGTTGTTCAAAAAAGATCTTCAAAAAAATGTATTTTTAAATATTTTTTTCCTGAAAATTATTTTTTTTAGTTTGGACTTACTTTTGTTATAAGTGTCAATTCTCCAATTTTAAAAGTAATCTTAATCCCCCCAAAAACAAAAAAGTTAAGGGGGGTTAAACTTAAAAAATACAAATATCATTTTTATTTATTTTTTTTCGTTTTTCGTACAAAGTTGAACAAAAAAATTGAATATCTTTCTAGTTTTTTTTTATTTTCTTTTTTTTTTTTGTATTTTTTTTTGTTGTTCAAAAAAGATCTTCAAAAAAATGTATTTTTAAATATTTTTTTCCTGAAAATTATTTTTTTTAGCTTTTTTTTTTAATTTTAGTTTTTCGCAAAAAGAAAATTAAAAAATATATATATATTTTTTTACCTATATGGGAACGTTCAAGTATTACGTAACCCAAAATTTGGTCATCTTTGACCAGTGGCGTAACTACAAATTGCCCCTCCCCCTCCACAGAATTTCAGACGGGGCCCCTCAGAAAAAAATGTACCACCGGCATGTGGTGTTGAACATTAACAGTGCTTTTTTATTCGACGGCGTAGGGCCGCCTAGAGGCTGCCCCCCCGCACCGCACCCTCTGTAGTTACGCCACTGTTTTTGACCCCCACCCTCCATGTAACGCAGCGTAACATTATCAATGAGGGTGAATTATTATTATACGCGAGTAGAATACTATACTTTATCCATGTCCGTTTTAAAATTTAAACGGTTTATTTTTACAGACCCGTGATTAATAGACCTATTAATCACGGCCGTGGATAAAATATTATTTATATATTTTTTTAATAGAAAATGGATAATTCCCAAAACTACCACATTGCGCGAAAAGGGGAATCTGTCACACAAAATGGTCAAGCAAAGAGTAATGCGTGGAATTATTTTGGTGCGTTATATACGTATACACAAGAAGGCATTAAAAAAAACATAGACCCAGAAAAAGTGTATTGTAATCAATGCCTTGAAGATTTAAAAATGACTAAAAATCCATTTAATATTTTAATTATCAAAAAATTTTCAAAAAAGGTTAGTACTGGCAACTTAATAAAGCATTTGGAAGAAGTCCATAAATTAAAAATGACATGCATATAGCAAAAAAAAGGAAATTAACCCAGTTTTTTACTCCTCAAGCTAAGAGAAATAGTAATGAGAATACTACCATGAAAAAATGGGTCATGGCTAGAGACGTAACCCTTTGGTTTTGTAAAGACCTAGTCCCTTTTAAAGAAGTTGAAAATGATGGCATGAAAGATTTCTTTTTAAAATACTAAGTTTTATAATTGTTTTGTTTTGTATGTAAATAATAGTGATTTGCATATTTTTGTATTTTGAAAATTACTTTTTTTTTAATAGGTCGGCGCGCCGGTCACGCCGCCGCCGATGAAAGCGCCACGCCGCGGCGCGCCGCCCGCCGACCAAAATTTGGCAAAACGCCGCCGCCGATCAAACACTGGTCGGCGCACACCTCTACATTGTGCTACTTTAGTCTGGACCCAACATCAAGGAATTTCAGGAACAAATTAATGCTGACTTAAAAAAATACAAACTCTGGCTTTCTAGAAACAAACTCACCATGAACAAGGAAAAAACCGTGTACATGCTATTTAAAAATAAAAATACCTAATGCCCATGCATTGACATATTTGTTGATAATGAAAAAATAAATTAAGTTGATGAATATAAATATCTTGGTTTGATAATAGATCAGAAACTAAATTGGAAAGCTCATATATCTAAGATAAATAGCAAAATTGTTTCTCTGGTTTCAGCATTAAAAAGGTCTTCAGTATTACTTAACAACAATAGTAAAAGGTTACTCTATTATGGGTGCGTAGAACCACATATACGATATTTAATACCCTGCTGGGGCAATACAGCCCAAATTTATTTAACTAAGCTCCAACGGACACAAAATAAAGTTCTAAAATTACTTAATGGATTTGATCATCGCTTTTCTACTATTGAACTCTTCACCAGGACAAAATTTAATAATGTGGTAAAAATTAAAAACACTGAACTTTTAAAATTAATATATTGTATTGCAAATAAAAAACTAAAATGTTCCATTACTTTACAAAAACAAGATGATATACACGGTCACCCGACGAGAAGTGCAACAAATATTAGACAACAGTTGGCCGCAACAGCATTCTCTCAAGAAGCTCCTATATATCAAGGAATAAAACTCTACAACAAAGTACCTGCTGATGTAAAAAGTATTAGAAACATGAGATTGTTTATTAAAAAGACTGTGCACTATACTTGATTAAATTCTGTGATATGTATTAATTTTAAATTATTTTTTTGTTAAATTGTTATATTTTTTATTGTATTTTTAGTTTATAATTATGATAGTTTAAAATATTTTTAGTTGTAATTGTAATTTTCTATTGTTAAAAAAAAAAAGTTATGTATTATAAACTGTAAATTAGGCCGAGTCACCAGTTCTAACTGATTTTCGGTCAGGAATAAATAAATAAATAAATTCTTAAAACATTCTGGGAATATTCTAGCAGTTAGAACAGTAGAGTTAGTTTAGAATTTTCCGAAATAGCCGAGG
This sequence comes from Brachypterus glaber, assembly GCA_958510825.1. NCBI lineage: Eukaryota > Metazoa > Arthropoda > Insecta > Coleoptera > Kateretidae > Brachypterus > Brachypterus glaber. The sequence goes on along the minus strand of OY294044.1, from coordinate 61,345,428 downwards.
GGTTTATTTATTCGACAATGTACACATATCCAACAATCTTTTACAATCCTTGATAATTCCTTCTTCCACAATCACCAACAATCATCTACAATCTTCCACAATGATATGAAATATTTAATAAATATTTAAACCCCTCGGGGTTTATTTATTAAAAAAAAGTGTGCAAGGATTGTGAAAATCAAAGGATCGTGGAAGATTGTCAAAGATTGTCAAAAAGATTGTACAAAATTTTAATGAAGATTTTTAAAGATTGTGGGAAGATTTCAGATGATTGTGAAAGATTGTAGATGATTGTGAAGGATTCTGGAGGATTGCAGATGATTGTGAAAGTAAGAATTGTCAAGGATTGTAGAAGAACGTTGGATATGTGTACAAGGATTGTCTAATAAATAAACCTCTTGAAGTTAAGGGTGGTGAACCAACTTCCTGAAACACCTGGTATATCAAGAAAAAACTCAATATATTATCCACTGTGAAGAGTATATGATGGCATTCAAAGCATTACATTTCTTCACAGAAATAACATTTGATCAGGTGTGTAGAAATGTATGGGATGTGTAAGAAATATTTTTGCTGGTGATTTTTTTAGAATATAAATGACTACAAACATTAATTAAATAAATAAAATAAATAAGTACCTTTTAGATTTTTTTTAACTTAACAGACTAGACTCTAGTATAGGGTTCTAGATGTGTTATGTCAACTTTAGATTTAAGCACCTGTGTATAAAAGATGTCACAAAATGTTTAATATTTTTTGAAATCCTTAGAAGGATTGTGCCGTGGGGCGAGGCAACAAAGCAGCTGCCTTAGAATTTTGCCCTGATCCTTAGGCCAATATCTAACTAAAAAGTAAGTCCCCCTACCTTTAGTTAGAAACTGTCCCCACACCCTCTAAAAGTGTGACAACATATATGGATCAACCCCTAACGTTTGTTGAAAACTAGAATTAACATTTATTTATCTATATACTTTAGGAACACCTCGTAAGTATCTAAATAGGTTGACAATGATTTTACAATTTTTTAAACTTGAAGGTTAGAATCATTGCGTCATAAAAAAGTAGCTGAATGTACTAGAAAAATAGAAACTTTCACTTTATAATTAACTTACTTTTATTAGAGGAACTGGATAATGTTCTAAATTGGTTCTTGACACTTTGAAAAACTAGAAATTTTGTCTTATTTAAAGCACACGTACCCCGAAAAATGACATTACTTTTGAAACAAAAAACAGACGCCATCATATGAGTTTAGTGACCTTGATCTTAAGTGTTTTGATAGTGCACTCGATAAAAATTTATATAGTTATATGATAAAACTTCGAACATCAAAAAGCTAAAAGGGCCGAATAACAAGTGTTTAGCACCATGAATTCTATAGTTATAACCGGTTGTAATCGCGGAATAGGGTTAGGTTTGATAAAAAATCTAGTGAAAGACACAAATTCCCCAAAAAATATTATAGCCACATGCAGAAGTAGAGAGAAAGCTAAGGTATGTTGATTTATTAGTTCTTTATAGGACAATGGACTGAATAAACTTACCCACTGGAGCCATTTTTACACCGTTTTTAATATAAATACACTTAAAACAACTAAATAATACTGTACAATGTCCCCAAGAATAGGAATTATGGATTTTAGTCTACGTATATAATACAAACTATTGCTAATTATCCAATAGAAATGAACTTTTTAAACCGGCCGATAGTCAAGTTGGCCAGTCTACAAACTGTCAAACACTGGCGCGAAATTTGATTCATTTCATGGTCATGTATTTTTATATCCCTACTACTATAGGAAGTTTCTATCTAATCTTATATTTAAATATTCTGGAATTTTCTAGATTTGTTTAAAACTGTAAATTCATTATAATTCGTAATATGAAACAATATTTAGATACCTGAGTAAAATTGATGCGTTACTTTTTCTTTCTTCAATTTTTTGTTTTTCAAAGGACCGCAACATAGTTTATTCATTTTTAATATTTTATGTATGCTATAATGGGTAAAACTATGATTTCATCATTGACAAATTATACCTTCCAGTTTATGAGTCATATTTAATTATTATCCTTGTAAATTTACCTTAAGGTATACGATTGAAATTATTATTCTTTTGGCGAATGCGCCGAATTTCTTTTTATGTTTATGTTTGTTTATTTTTAACCTCGTACTATTCTACTTAATTAAGCATTCCCTAAGTCCAGGACTTGTGTGGGCTAGTAGTAGAGGGAACCACCGGCTTTAATTGACTTTTGAACCAATATATCTAGGGAGTACGCCTGCGCCAAATTTCAATTATTAATGGAGATTTCTCCCGTTAGATTAGACAGGGACAAAAGTTCTACCCAAAAAGGATAGAAGACATACATAAACTCCCACTTCCACCCAACCAAACAAATTCTGTATTTGTTCTTTGTTGAACAAATACAATATTTACTTGGCCGGGCGAAAAGTGTTACTATATTATTTTTAAAAAAGAAATTACTGGCGCCATCTAAATTTTAGTAGAATTTTCTTATTCTACAGATTCACATAAGCTATGTTCGTTCTTGCCGCTCACTGCTACACTTTCCGGCCAACCAAATAAATACTGTATTTGTTGTATGAAAAACAAATACAGTATTTATTTGGTTAGCTGGAAAGTGTAGGGTAGACGTCTTTTGTTTCATAATTCTAGTTGTAGAGAGCTCCATTAACTGAATAAGGCAATCGGCGCCAGTGAGGTTTGAGAAATTGGTTATTATACTATTCCCAGCGCCTGCGCTAGAATAGTATTATACGGTAGTTTCGTATTTTCCAAAATTTTCAAAAAATAGTAAAAAAATTCTTGGTTACAAATTTGTTTTATGTAGAGTTGTAAATTAAAAAAAAAAACATTTGTTTTTTTTTTTAACACAAAAAAACCGTTTTAAAACAAAGCTAGACTTTATAAAAAAAAAACAAATTTGTTTTTTATTAAAAAAAAACACAGTTATAAAAAAACAAATTTGTTTTTTATTAACACATTTTTTATTGTAAAAGTCATGTATGAAGGATGACAGATTATAAAAAAATTTATTTAATTTAAAACGGTTTTTTACAACTGAGTTGTAACAACTCTATTTTTCGACACCAGTGTTTTATAAAACATGCATTTCACTTTCGTTTGGACTTTTCCGTTAGTTTGTGTGTCTATAAAAAGATTTGATATGTTGCTTTTTTTGCGGCCAGGCATCATAAACCATATAAGAAATACACTATAAGAGAAAGTCAAATGATAGAGATAGAAAACTATTGTACCGCCATTAGCCGTTGTTTTTTAAAATTCACTAAATTCACGGTCAACGACAGCCGATAATACAGATAGCCTACGGAAGTCGGTAATAAAGATTACTATTGCTTTCCCAAATCAATTTTGTAAAAATTGGGAAAAGCTCTGTATTTTTATTTAAAACTTTAAGTTTATTCACCAAAATATAAAACAAATTTTTAAAGTCTAACAAGTGGGTTATCTAACCCGCACATTATTTAAAAATAACAATATATGAATCGAAATTTTAATTAAATGTAAAATTTGTTAAACTTTAAAAATATAAAATTTTATCTTTTGCTAAATAAACCTATATAATTAAAAAAAAACACTTGGCTTTGATTTTTATATATTTTATTTTAAACGTAAATAGGAAATCAAAACAATTATGTCGTATTTTAACAGTTAACTTTTTATTATAAATAAATATATATGAGGAGTAAACATTTGCCTTCATATATAATTGAGTGTCATACAGAATATACTGCCTAAAGGCAGAGCACATTTGCAAAGTTTTTATAATTAGTATTCCTACATTTAACAGATAAACAATATGAATCAGTTAAACCGATAAGCTTCTCTGGCCAGGGGCTATCCCAGCCCTAAACAGCTGTTTAAGGCTAGCTCAGTCAAACTGATAAGCTCTTTTCGATAGGGGCCATCCCTGCCCTAAACATATCAGTAAAAATGGTAAGAAGCTTTTTAGGGCATTTGTCCCAGCCCTAAACAGCTCAGTCAAATCGATAAGTTTTTTTTGTGTAGGGGCTGTCCCTGCCCTAAATAGCTCAGTCAAAATAATAAGAAGCTTTTCAAGAAAGGGTCAGTCCCTGCCTTTAGTCATTTTATTTAACTTGGCACTATTAATGTTTTTGACCCACACATTAAATAAGTTTGCATCACTAGGAAAACGGTGACGTTTACTTAACTGATCCTTGCAAAACGGTACAATACACATTTTGTATTACATCACAATAAAAGTTCGGTATAAAAGCACAATAAATTGCAAATCACGAGTAAAATTTCACGAGTAAAATTTCATTGTTTTGACAGATATACTACCCCTCACCCCACTTCCACTAAACAATCAAGTTCATATACAGCTGGCGCCATCGCTCAGTCGTACCTAGAAGCCAAAACACAGGTTCGGGTCCTGGATACTTTTCACGGTCACGTATCTGACTTTCTCTTATAGTGTATTTCTTATATGTCATAAACAGACTTCATAAATTTGACACTTTAGAAAAGTGAGGTTACGTGACTGAAGTTTCAACTCCTAAACTCGTTAACAGATGGCGTATAATCTATATATTTTATTATTTCACGAAGAATAAAGTATTTTGAAATAAAAACTATTGAAAACAGTCTCTAATTGATCCTGAAATACAAAAGTTGTCATTTTTTGAATATTTTCACAAAAAAAAAACAAAAAAAAACCAAAAAAAACAAAAAAAAAACACAAAAAAAACTTAAAAAAAAACAAGCCTTCAAAAAAAAAAACAGTTTTTTTTACAACTCTAGTTTCATGACAAAATAAGACATTTTTGTTTTTTTTTTTAAATCCAAAAACAAAAATTTTATATTCTGAAATTAAGAAATAACGTACAAATTCGATGTGCTATTTTAATTTTAAACCTGTCTTTTTAATTTAAATTAAAATTAATAAAATTTAAAATTTCACCAAAAATACAAGAAGGTCTACCGCCGCAGGCGAATTTTTTTACGAATTTCACTCTTAAGTTCTACAAAAACGTACAATTATTTTATCCTGGGGGGGGGGGGGGGTATTTCGTTTGGCAAGGTATTTACCTTAACTTATATTTTTTAATTAATAATTTATTATTAAGTATTAAAATTTTATGATTTCATTCGGTGGTGTCATTCAGGGTTAACTGGTTCGGGGTTAAGTGGACCCCCAGGTAGCAAGGGATGTTATATTACAAGAAATTAACATCACTTTTGGGTGTATTTTTAAACTAAATCATAACATCACATAATATTGAAAAATAACATGTATTTAACATCACATTTGCAACATAACACGTGTGACGTGACAACCATGTTATTTAATAACAAATATTTAGCAACGCTGTGAATATATCGCATGTCACATATTAACGTGGCTTTCACGTGAATGTCATGATATTTTGCTTCTCACCGACGTTCGAAGCAAAAAAATCGATATAAGATGATGTTGATAGAGTAAATTATTATAAGGAAATTGTATACACATTATACGATTTCCAATGGATAGGGGGCTCTGCCGGGCTTCTCAAGACTATGGACACGGATTAAAGGAATATATTCTCCGCTTAATCTGCAATTTCGTATTTAGAATCTATCTGTTTCAATCTGTGATTGTTTCAATTACTGATTGATTTTAAATCCGATTTTTTTATAGGGTTATAGCGTTTTTAATGGTTTTAATTTAGAAAAAGCTAATATCCTAGAATATTATTTAAATATTAAAGTACCAGTAACGGCATCCATAAGATATTAGATATAACAGGAATGTATAACATTATGATGTCACAAACACGTTATTTTCGGGATGTCATTGTGTGATGTTATTAGGGGCGGACTTAGGACATCCCCACCATGCTACATTCTTGTTAAATGAGACTACAATCTTAACATCACATGTCACATATTAACGTGACTTTCACGTGAATGTCATGTTATTTTGCTACCTGGGCCACTTATGTCAATATTAATTAGTTCGGGGTTAACTGGGCCATGTCCAGTTAACCCCGGACCAGTTAACCCTGAGATAGATCTAATATTTAATATATTATGTTGTCTATTTTTATGTTAGCATTAAATTTTATTTGATTTCAAATCGTTTTTATTCACAATAATTTTAATACAACACATTTTTGTTAGTGGACCAGTTAACCCTGAGCAGTGGTCCAGTTAACTGGCCCTATGGGCTTAACTGGTCCAGCGGGGTTAACTGGTTTATCGTTAATGATTTTTTTTATATAAATAATATTTGTCTGAAGTATTAATATGTTCTAAATATAGTAATAATCTACCTTTTGCTATAGAAAATATTTGAGAATTGTTTACAGGTATTTCAATTATATTTCAGCGCATTCTTCTCTAGATTACTTTATTTAACTCGTAGTATCGCTTTTAGATGCTAGAGGGCAGCACAAAACTCCCAAAGAAACTGAAAATAATACCTACTTTACCGGCCCTATATCCATTTCATAACGCTTTTTTGTGCACGAGGGCACGCATCGTAGAAATTTTCTAAACGAATAATAAGGTAAAAAACTAATCAATTTTTTTCAGCAATCTTTATTTTAGAATGGGTAAAGGGAAAAGAAGGCGACATTCCCCAGATTCGGATGAATCTGATAAGGAAAACCTTAAAAAGATGATAAGAAAACTGGAGAAAGCCATGGCGGATAATGGCGGATTCCGCCATCACGAAAACCGGTTCAGAAATACTCGAAGCCCATCCAGAGCAAAGTCTCGAGGCTCGATGTCGGATAGATCTAGAAGTAGATCTATCCATTCACGGTCTAGGGTCCGCAGCCCGGCTGGACGCAGTCCCAGTGGCTCGGCCAACGTCCGCAGTACCAGAGGCTCGGCTGGTGTCCGCAGCTCTAGAGACTCGGCGTCTTCAGAAAGACACGTTGTTACACCGCCTACAACGCCCCCACATATGCCAGTACCTGGTGAATCCTCACTTGAGGATGTTCTAGTAATAGAAAATGACACCAACTTGGACGAAGAAATTTTGGAATGCTTGGGTGAGGACCCAGGGAAAAACAATCGCAACCAAATTACTTTACATTCAGCACTGGCTCCTAGGTGGGAACATATAATTTCAAAAGGACTGGACAAGGCCGTAAAGGAGGAAATTGTAGGAAAATACCCTATTCCAACAAACTGCTTAAATCTCAATGCTCCAAAATTAAATCCTGAACTAGAACCAATAGTTAGCTCATCCGCCTTAGCCAGGGACAAGTACCATGTTGCCATACAGACCCAATTGGGTCAGGGTATTTCTGCTATTGGAACAGTACTTAATACTATTTTGAACGATGGTGGTGAAAAATATAAACCCCTTTTAAAAGGGCTAGGTGATGGTGCAAAAATACTAGTAGACCTACACCACACCTTATCAATTCATAGGCGTTCTCAAATAACCCCTCAATTATGTTCAGACATCAAACAGGTTGCAAAAAATAGCGACATTGATGCTTTCCTTTATGGCCAAGATTTTCACAACAAGTGCAAAAATATTAAAGAAATTCAAAGATCTAGCAAGGATCTTAAAGCTGAAACAAACAGTTTCTTTAAAAAGCCAATAAATTCAAAGGTCGTAGGCCCAAAGCCATCTACATCTGGCTTTAACCAGTCTACTTATAGACAGGATTTAAACCGGAGAGGGCTGCTACGTGCATCGAGGGGCTCGAAGCAACAAGGGCCGTCCTCATACAAGACCAGGAACCAATATTCAAACAGGAGGAAATATTAGAGGTAAGTGTTATTGCTGGCAGGCTTAAACAATTCTATGGAGAGTGGGAAAATATTGAGGCTGGTGGTTTTGTTCTTAATTGTATTAAAGGCCTTAAAATACCTTTTGAATCAAAACCCGTGCAATACAAAAAAACCCAAAATTCTAAAATACTCTAATTCAGAAATAAAAGATATTGAAAAGGAAATCTCTAACCTTTTAGGTAAGGGTGTCCTAGTGTCATGTCAAAACGACAATGACCAGTTCTTGTCTACATTTTTCTTGTGGAAAAAACTAATGGCAAAAAACGTTTTATTTTGAATTTAAAAAACCTAAATAAATACATTAAAACAAAACACTTCAAACTAGAAGATTTTAGAACTGTCAGTAAATTGGTACAAAAGAACTACTTTATGTCAACAATTGACCTAAAAGATGCATATTTTTAATTTCAATACTGAAATCATTCAGAAAATATTTACGTTTCGAGTTTAAAGATAACATTTATGAATTTACATGTCTCCCTTTTGGTTTATCACTGGCTCCCTATATTTATACAAAAATAATGAGGCCTGTGATCTCAAAACTCAGACTTATGGGAATAAGCTGCGTCTCTTACCTAGACGATATTATTATTTTCGGAAGTACAGAGGCGGAATGTAAAAATTACACTAACATTGCTCTGGGCTTAATCCAATCATTGGGTTTTATTATAAATTCTGAAAAGAGCCAATTAGAACCTACACTGAGGTGTAAATTTTTAGGGTTTATTTTCGACTCTAGGAATATGACCCTAGAATTTCCAGAAGAGAAAAAACTAAAAATTTTCTCAACCATATCAATAATTAAAAATCTTAGTGTTTGCAAGATTAGATTCTTTGCGCATCTTATAGGGTTGCTAGTCTCGGCTACACCCGCAACAAAATACGGTTTATTATATATTAAAGATTTAGAAAGGCAAAAAATTTTGGCCCTTAAAAAATCCAACCAAAACTATGACAAGAAAATGTTTTTAAACCATGAAAATATTGACACAGACTTATCTTGGTGGTCAAAAAATATTCTTAAAACCAAAAATCATATTTTACAAGATAGGTTCGATTACGAAATCTACACAGACGCATCCAAAACAGGGTGGGGGGGCGCATTTCGAGGGCCTTACTACCCATGGTTGGTGGAGTATAGAAGAAAAGCGTAAGCACATAAACTATTTAGAACTTCTTGCCATTCTTCATAGTCTAAAAAGCCTGGGTAAATCTTGGTTCTCTTGTAACATATTATTACGTGTAGATAACACTACGGCCCTGTCCTACATAAACAACATTTCGACGCATTCTCTCGCTCGGGACATTTGGAGCTGGTGTGAAAGCAAGAACATATGGATACATGCTTCTTATATACCCACAAGCAAGAACTTGGCTCATAAGAGTTCTCGCATATTATCAGTTGATACCGAGTGGGAAATTAGTAATAACATTTTTCACGACATAGCAAATAGATTTGGTCAACCACAAATAGATCTTTTTGCGTCTAGTATTAATTTCAAATGTAAAACATACTTCTCATGGGTGAATGACCCCGGTTCAATGTCAGTAGACGCATTTACGTCAGTTTGGACACCATATTTTTTCTACGCCTTTCCCCCATTCTCACTGATTTTAAGTTCTAAAGAAAATCATAGAGGATAAAGCGGAAGGAATAGTCGTAGTTCCCTATTGGCCTTCACAGGCCTGGTTCCCTCTTTTTTCCAAACTCTCCATAGAAGAGCCTATGTTTTTTGGTCCCCATAAAAAACTACTAACATCTCCTTTTAGAGAGAGACACCCGTTACCAGACAAACTTATCCTGGCTGCGACGAAATTATCCGGGAAGCATTTAGGAGGCAACAGCTTCCTGAAAGCTCCTTAAACGTTGTTCTGGAGTCATTGTCGCAGTCGACTAGACAACAATATAATACTGGATATAGAAAATGGTGGGAACATTGTACAAATAATAAAATTGATATATATATAAAGCCACCATTCCAGAGGTAATTTCATTCCTCCAACAACAGTTGGACAAAGACCCCCACAAATACGGTACATTTAATAGTTATAGATCTGGACTTTCCCTCATTTTGCCTAACATCAGTCAAGACCAAAGAGTCAAGAGATTTTTAAAAGGCATTTCTAAATTAAGACCACCACGCCCCAGGTATAAATTTACCTGGGACCCCAAAATAGTGCTGTCCAGACAAAAGCCCTTCAATTGTCGTTTGAGGAACAGACAAAAAAGTTGGTAACTCTGCTAGCATTAACAACAGCTCATCGCATTCAGACACTTTCATTAATAAAAATAGAAAACATCTCGTTTACACATGAACAAGTTACAATTCTTATACCAGATACCATTAAGACAAGTGGCGTTAACAGAGTCCAGCCTTGTTTGCAAATCCCCTTTTACGCAGAGGACCCTGAACTTTGTGTGGCAACAGCCTTAAACTATTACATAGAGAAATCTTGTGATCTTCGAACAGACTCCCAAGAATACCTGTTCATCACTACCAGACCACCATACAACAGGGCTTCAAGTCAGACTCTATCGAGGTGGATAAAGGAAACATTGACAAAAGCAGGCATTGATACAACAGTATATTCAGCTTACTCAACCAGACACTCCGCGACTTCATCAGCGTTTAGAGCAGGTGTGTCAGTTGACATTATTCGCAGAGCTGCAGGATGGACAGCAGGGTCCAATACATTTTTTAAATTTTATAATAGACCACTCCTAAAACAAAACAGTTTGGCAAAGGCTGTTTTAAATCAGAGTTGAAGTTACTTTCTTTTTAAATATTTCTTTTTTGAAAAAGAGTTATAAATTAATAATTTAGGCATAATGCCTATTTTTAGTTTTTGGTCTAAAATGTCTAAATCATAGATTATGATTATGGAAATTTATATGTATGCATAGATATAGTTATAATTTCAGGCATATGTTCAAAAATAACCATGTAATGTTAATATTAAAATTTACATTCGTCAAACAAAAAACAATTTACTAAAATAATTTTTTCTTGGACAGTCATTCTAGGTGACTGTCACCAGCAGGTGATTGTAACAAAAACAATACTTTTTCTCTAAAGTCTACGAGTTAAATAAAGTAATCTAGAGAAGAATGCGCTGAAATATAATTGTACGATCAAACGAACTTCAGGAAGTTCGATCGTAATTATATGAAGCGCATTCTTCGAATAGATTACTTTCCCTCCCTACCCAAAAAATTTAATACATACAGTTCATAAAGTAAATTTTTTCTCCCTTATTGTTTTTGTTTACTGTGCTTTAAACGTTATGAAATGGATATAGGGCCGGTAAAGTAGGTATTATTTTCAGTTTCTTTGGGAGTTTTGTGCTGCCCTCTAGCATCTAAAAGCGATACTACGAGTTAAATAAAGTAATCTATTCGAAGAATGCGCTTCATATAATTACGATCGAACTTCCTGAAGTTCGTTTGATCGTACAAAAAGTCGATATGAAAAAAAACGGCCCAGTTAACCCCGACTTCCCCTACCTATAGACAATTTTCCAGGGAGGGCCCTCAGTTATTGTGCGGGGTCCTTTATAAACTATAAAGTTTTATTATCTTCTTATTTTTTTAAGGAATTAACTGAGCTCTCGTCTGCGCATAACAACCTACACGTTTTGGAGTTGGGTAAGATTTTTTTCATACATACACAAAAAGTATATTATAGAGGTCTCTATAACTTTTTTTTCAGATTTAAAGAATATAGACTCTTTTGAGCCATTTTCAAAATTAGTTAAAGATATTGTTCAAGAAGAAGGGTTAAACGTTTTGGTCAATAATGCAGCATATGCTCCAAAATCTACTAGAATTAATTTCGTAAAAAGTGAGCAAATGATAGAAAGCTTTGCCACAAATGTTGTTGGCCCTTTACTACTGACAAAGGTATTGTTAAGGGGCTGTCCATATATTACGTAACGCAATTTTTCAAAAAAAATTGACCTCCTCCCCCCCCCCCTGTGTAACAAACTGTCACATTTACCAACACCCCCCCCTCCCCCCTGTGTAACGCGTAACAATATAAAAATTTGTATTTTTTTTCTAACATATATTGATACAGAATCCCGCATAATGCAAGACGGTAAAAAGACAGTACACTGAGTGTCACATATAACACGTATATTGTTTATGCACAGGTACACAAAATAGTACACACATTGATGTTCTGTGAGTAAACATTCCGCGCGAAAATGTATCATCGCCGATGTTTCACCGGCAAGATCACGCAAGAACAGGGCCGTAAGATTTTTTTTTAATATCAATATATATATATATATATATATATATATATATATATATATATATATATATATATATATATATATATATATATATAATGCAAGACGGTAAAAAGACAGTGTAAAAATGATACATATTTATTATAATAATACATATAGCACTTAATGTACTTAAACGAAAAAATCACTCAAACTTTAAAAAAATATTCATAATCAATATCACACAGGGAAAAAATACTAGGTACCTCTTTTTACACTGACTGTCACATGTAACACGTATATTGTTTATGCACAGGTACACAAAATAGTACACACATTGATGTTCTGTGAGTACTCATTCCGCGCGAAAATGTATCATCGCCGATGTTTCACCGGCAAGATCACGCAAGAACAGGGCCGTAAGATTTTTTTTTAATATCAATGTCAACAGTTTTTTTACTGATTACAATATTATTTAAATATGCATAGTTTCGTCAATTTTTCTATGAAAAGGGGAATTATGGGCCACGAAATAGTAATTTATGTTGAAATAAAAATACATCTGCCAAGCTTAGGAAATAAACATTAAATTTATTAAATTCCGTTACGTAACGTTTACCTAGACCCCCCCTCCCCCCTGTCACTAACTGTAAAAATTTCTCTGGCCCCCTAGGCGCGTTACGTAATATATGGACAGCCCCTAATTAGACTAATTAAATTAGCTAAATTTATAGTTAAACAATTGATAATGGCGCCGAAGAAAAAATTTCTGCGCAAAACTACGTCATTTTTACAACTAACCTTTTTACTCAGAAATAAAATTTCTTCCAAAACATTTAAAAAAGTTGCAGAATCGTATAATTTAACGTAATTATAATATTTTTTTATTTTATTTTTATTTAGGTATTTATTTACAAATTGGTTTGGACTTAAAAATTACGCCAAATTACTACGCGGTTTGGACTATAGTCATAGGTGCAACTAGTTAAAATATTCCTGCGCCAAAGTGTCTTATGAAAGAATCGTCACCAGTCAAAATTTAAATTCATGAAACCTTATATCTTTTAATTATGTAATTGTAAAATAAACATGTTTTCTTTTTACAACAGCAAATTTTATTACTGCGCCTCTAAGCATGTGAGGGATTGATTTTGGGTGCAAGCCTTCACAGCCCCCAAATGTCCGCTATGACTATAGTGAAAATACCTACTTTTAATTTTAGAATTTAAAAAAATATAAAAGTAAAATATCTGACATTTCCTTTCAAACGCCACATCGATTTGGTCCTTTAGTTTTTTCGTAGGTATATTATCAATTACAATTAATAATTTATAAATTATATTATTAATTTTATTTAATTTATAAACAAACAAAATTATTAGTTTCACGTTTAATATTGTTGTAGAATCTTTTACCTCTTTTAAAAAATGCCTCAAAAAAGAATGCAAACCAGCCTTTTGGATGTAGCAAAGCTGCTATTATAAATATGTCATCTGTTTATGGTTCAATTGCTTCAAACTTTGATGGGGGGCTTTATCCATATAAGAGTTCAAAGGTAAGTTTATTTTAAAGTTTTTGACTAAAATAGTATTATACTGTAACGATATAAATCGTCACTTTGTAATATAGCAAGGGTTAATTAAACTATTCGTTTACTTACGTTATAATTTATGTTTATTTTGTATATAAATAGTTACGTACGTACAGAACTATTTTGTATCTGGGACTATTTTGTAGCAGGAACTGAATTCTAACCATATGAGTCTCTATTCCATAGTTCTACCTGAAAATAACATAAAGAAAACATAATTAGAATATGATTTTTAATAATAAAGAATCATATGACTTATTTCTCTATAATACATTTGTCTATGGACTTACCTGGTTTTTATATGTTTCAGAGTCTATTGAGGGTTGGATTTCACTGGCTTTCATCTGTAGCTTGTCTCTCCTGGAAAGTTTCGTATGCTTATTCCTTCGGGATAATCTAGAATTTGTTGAAAATAGTTTGCTGGAACTGCTCACTTAGATTCAGTATTTTGTTTATACTTAGTTCACAGGACACTTAGTATTCTGTTCGTATTTTTATTAGTTTTGCTGATAAACAATAAGTATTGTTTATATTTGTTTCTTAGAGTAATATTTTGAGGTTAAATATCACTAATACGGATTTATTAGGAAATATTCTTTTTAGTTATTATTTTTGGTGTAGTTTCCGTTACCTTTATTAGGAATCCTATACGGTAAAACTGTAGTTGATAATGACTTGCATAGATGTCGCTAATAGTTCAGAAATAGTATTTTATTTACCTGAAGGGTTCATACCGGTCAAGAAGGTCGATTTTCGTTCTTCTTGAAGCAACCTTGATACAAAATGGTGATGTTATACTGACGAGTGTTTATTTTCTGTAATCATCGAAGTAATCCTTCATGTATTTTTATTTAAAGTTAGTGAAAATGAATATTTAAACAATGCGGAAGATATTGTAACTGTTATTTTCTACAATTACGCATTTATAACGTTTCGATGGACATCGAAGACTTAGTATGACATGTAAGTTAAGTTTTTCTGTTTCTTAGAATATTTCTAAGATATAATTATTGTTTTAGCACCATTAATTAATTACCATTAATTACCATTAAGCACCATTAAGCACCATTAAGCACCATTAACCACTATTACTAGACCATTAATCACTATTTCTATACCATTAATATGGAATTACATTAATTTAAGTTGAAGTTTATTTTGGTATATTTGATAGAAGTTCTCCGCATGGAGTGATGTTCTGTTGGAACATGGTTCTGTAATTTTCGGCATAGATAAATTCTATGTAACCGTCTAGCAGACAATTTTATATTGGACATAATTTTCAAAAGCATATTTTATCCCGGACAACATTTTCGATAATACATTTTATCCTGGAAGATGATTTTTCCAAAGTAGATGGGACAGCCTATATTTTTTTCCTTTCATTTGAGAAATGAATTCATCAGCATAGGGGAGACTTGTACAGATGGAGACGATGGAATTCATACCTCATGGATTTTGCAGAAACCAGCTAAGTACTCATTCTGAAAACTTTTGAAAGCAATATTTCATATTTTTAAATTCTTTTATTTCAATATTCTTATAACTGTAAACTTTATCAGATCTGATATAGTATTGTTTAATACTATATACCCTTCTGGCTTTTGTTCATTTTTAGGTACTTATTTTTTTTAAAACATTTAATCTCATTTATTAATTATTAAATATCATACTTTTGATTAAATGATTTCTAATTTAAGCATGACTTCTATACACTGCAAGAAATGATTGCTGTTTACATACATTTCTTGGTGCTTGCTGAACTTCATGTTTTCTTTATACATTTAAGTCGAATGATTTCTGAATTTAGTAATTTTTATTAAGATTTCTTTAATTATATCTTAATATAATTACACATATTTTTTTAGATATATTAATACATTACTTGATGTGCTTTCATTAAGTTTATTTATAATAAATTTCTCAAATGAATTATCTTATTTTATTTAAGGGTTATATTTTCTCAAACTGAAAAGCTTAAGTATTTACACTAGGTTGTTACTTACCTAAAGGAGTAAAAGCTAAAGTAACTGGCGCCCCTAACAACATTAATTAATTCTTTCTATTTTTCCCTTGCCCATACCCATTGCTCCGCTGTCAAAACTAGCCGTTGGCAGTGAACGTATTAATTACGGTACAATACATAACAAGAGTTTGAGCAATTACGCATGAATGGAAAATTTACGTACCATATCAAGACAAGTACGAGTAGTGTTTGATGTCTTAACGAAAACTTGCAGAATTCCCACTAAGCAACAACTTTAGTATGATCAGACAAATAAAGTTATTGCAATCGTAAATGTCATGACTATGGGAAGTTGCAACTTAATAACGTTATATGGAATCTTTAAGGAAGTTAGAACATCCCCTAAGCCTAGAGTATGAAAAATCTACTGTCCAGATAGAAATATTAAGGACTTGATGATCTCAGGGATGTCCCCAGGGGGATCGGAATACTCTACAGCGTTGGGTAGTTAAGAAATTTGTAGAGGTGATGATTTTTTTTTTAGTCATCAAATTTACTACTTGAGAAAACTGGGTGGCACAATTTTTAGTATCAGTCCGAGCGGTAGAGTTGAGAACCTTTTATTTTTTTTATTCATTCAAATTCAAATCAAAGGGGTAAAGCTTTTTCAGGGACGAGAAGCTTTTTTTGTCGTCAATATGTTCCTTTAGGGGCCTAGTTTTTTTTCAAAGGTGAGGAGGCCCTTTTTTTTAAGTTGAAAATTTTTTGTATTGCCCCTCCAAAATAAATCCCCCGCGTCACCACTGTATAGTAAGTTAATACATTCAATTACTATTACAAAGTTGCTTAATTTTTTAGCAAATGTTAGACGATTTTTTTTTAAATTGGTATAATTAAACCTTAAATAAACCTAATTTTTCTTAAAAAAATACGTCTATCGGACTTTTTCTGAAAATTTCGAGTCGATCGGATAATTCATTCTTGAGTTATCGTGTACACAAAAAAACTGATATCGGACGGACAGACATTTTTAAAGTTAATTATTTTTTTCATGAAACACATTTTTATCCAAGAATTCAATATCTAGGATGGTTTTTTCTATTTTTGAAAATTCGAAACTACCATATTAGGCGCACTCACATGTCTACTCTTTTACATCTCTACTCTTTCACATCTCTATTCTTTTACTTCTCTCCTATTTTATTTCTCTACTCGTTTATTTAACGTCTCTGTATAAAAAATTAATTATTTTTACTAGTACACACTGTATATATGTTAGGTTATTGAAATATTATGACAATGTCAGTTATGACATATATTTATGAATACACACTGCAGTATGTACTAATAAAAATAATTACATTTATATACAAAGACGTCAAATAAACGAGTAGAGAAGTAAAAGAGGAGAGAAGTAAAAGAGTAGAGATGTAAAAGAGCAGAGATTAAAAGAGTAGAGATATGAGTACGCCCTTTATTATACTCTTTTAACGTGTAAACGCGCTGTGAAGAGTATAATATTTATTTTAAATATATAGACCATTTTTCTCAATTTTTAGGCTGCTTTAAATATGATAACCAAATCATTAAGCATAGATCTTAAAGGAGACGGAATAATGGTGACCTCAGTTCATCCAGGATGGGTAAAAACGGACATGGGTGGTTCAAATGCTCCACTCAGTGTTGAAGAAAGTGTATCTGGAATTTTAAATTTAATAAAGAAGCTTAATAATAAACATAATGGAGGATTTTACCAATGGGACGGAAAAGAGTTACCATGGTAGAAATATAATAATAATAATAATTAGAAGAGGTTCTAAATAAATCTAAATGAGAGTCTCACTGCATGCACCCAGATAACATAATGCGCGCACAGTGAGTGCAATATGAGACGCATGTGTGCGATTTATCTCGCATACGAGTGACTCATATCCCCAGTCAAATGTATCCTCAATTGAGTCATTTGAGACGCACGCGTGCGCCCGCACAACGTGAGCCTTACGTGCGGCCAATCTGACGACTAAAAATTATTGTTAATGATGTTTTTGAAAGTATAGGTTTGATTAAATTTATACACCACATGTCAAAAAAACTTTAACTTTACAAAATTTTCTACAAATCCAAAATTCACAAAATATTCAAAATTTTCAAAATTTCTAAAATTTTCTAGTTTCAAAATTATCCAAAATTAGGACAGTGAGAAAGCAAGTTTCTCCCATAATAATATATAATATATTTATATAAGCTATAGCTCTGCGAACATGAAAGTTTTTTGAACCTTTGGCAATTTTTTGAGCTTACATTTTTTTCTATACTTGAAATTTTTCCAGAACTTAAAAATCGCTTAGACAAATTTGTATAAGTTCAGGAACATTTTAAAGACCACGAAAATTACAAAGTTTGGAAAAAGAAAAAGCTTTGAAAGGTACGCGTATACGCTATAATAACGTATACGTTTATAAACGTGAGCGACTATTATATGATTGCATATATTTTCGGGGTCTTTAAAATTTCTCTGAACTTAAACACATTTGTCTAAGTTATTTTTAAGCACCGAAAAATATATTTACACGCGTATACGTCAGATACGTCAGCTTACATCGTGCTACAAAAGTGCGACACTCGATAATACATGCAGATCGTGCCATTGCACGTCGTGCTACAAAAGTGCGAGACACGATGCTGGCATATTAAATGCAGAACGTGCGCTCGCACGTCATGCTATAAAAGTGCGACGCACGATGCTTGCATAATACATGCAGACCGTGCGCTCGCACCTTACTGCCTCTCATATGAGTAGATACCCTGGTAGAAAAGTACATAAATCTAACTTAACATAACATTAGATTAGTGACATTTTTATGTTTAGTCCCAAACGTTATAGAAAAACGTTATAAAATATATAAATCTAACCTTAAAAACTAACGTTTGACAAAAACGTTATAAAATACATAAATCTAACGTTAGTTTCCTAACTAAATTCTAACCTTTTTCTAACCTTATTCTAACTTTAAATATTTTTTAAATTTCCATTATTAATACGTAAGCTATAGTAGAAAATACTCATTTCAGACAGCTATGTGCCTAGGTTTGATAATTATTTATTATTTCTATAAGTCTAAAAAATATCCCCCAAAAGTCAAAATTATAGTAAGTCTGGCAACGCTGTACTAGAATTAAAAAAATATTGTAAGATTCTGAATGTATAAATAAATATTAAGTAACTAAATATAAAGTTTTTCTGAGAGGTAAACGTGTTTATCGAGGTATAACAGGATATTACACGAAAAATATTTAGGGCCACCTAAAAAGATGGCTATTTTATAAATAAATGTAACGAAATGATGTTAAAATATTATGATTGCCAAAATATATTAAGATTTATTTATATGAATAAATTTGTCCCCAGCTGCCATTTTATGATGCAGGTAGAAATTTTCTAGTTGGTCACGCCCACTCCGAAAGTTAAAAATTACGCGTACTTATAACGTATTTCTAACTTTAAATCTAACGTTAGATTAACGTTAGTAACTAACGTTTGATTATAACGTTAAAAAGCGGGACATTTGCATATATTTTATAACGTACTTTTATACAGTTTTCTTACGTACGTACGTGTGAGCTCGCACGTCGTGCTCGTGCGACGCTCGATTGTTATCTGGGCAGCTGCAAGACGAAGAACATATTGTTTTTATTATATTTTATATTTAATTCTTAATGCTTTTATATTTGTTAATAAATAAATATATTTATATAGTTACCAAATCTAATAAAAATTTAGTATAAATAATTTTATTTTTTTTTCAGCTGTATAGACTCTAAAAAAAATGTGAAAAATTTCTATACACGTATTGGAAATAACTAATCCATAAATGTATAATAATTTTTCAATAACGTACATGGTATCGGAAAAATTCATTACTACAATAGTATGTGTAAAACATATTGTGTCTGTTAATTAGGTGGAGTTTTCAAGTGAAGTATAGAAGTTTTACTATACTGACATTATTTGTACACATGTATAGAATGTCATTTTTACATTATTATACTATTCACAGTGCCTGCGCTAGAATATAATCGGTAGTTATGAATTTTCCAAAAATTTCAAAAATCGTCTTAGACAAAAAATTCCTGGACATAAATTTGCGAGTAAATTTGTTTCCTGAAAAACATAGTTTGATTTAGGGGGGGCGCTCAGCCCCCCAAGTCCCCCCTAGTTACGCCTATGATGGAATGCATAGCATTACATATCTTCACGGCTTGTTTTTTATATAGTATGGTAAAACATAAAATTAGAATTTTTTAATAGATTCTGCCGGATATTGACTCTTATTTTTAATATTGATAAAAAATTTAAAATACAGTGTACACGTGGGTAGATACTATAGGGGAAGTCGGGGTTAACTGGGCAGCTTTTTTTCATATCGAGTTTTTGAAAAACCTGTCAACAATTTTCATATATTTTCTATAGCAAAAGGTAGATTATAACTATAGTTAGAACATATTAATACTTCAGACAAATATTATTTATATAAAAAAAGTTATTAACGATAAAGCAGTTAACCCCGCTGGACCAGTTAACCCCATAGACCAGGGTTAACTGGACCACTAATCAGGGTTAACTGATCCACTAACAAAAATATATTGTATTGTAATTATTGTGAATAAAAACGATTTAAAATCAAATGAAATTTAGTTCTAACATAAAAATAGACAACATAATATGTTAAATATTAGATATATTTCAGGATTAATTGGTCCGGGGTTAACTGGACATGGCCCAGTTAAACCCGAACTAATTAATATTGACATAAGTGATTTTGACCATGTCCAGTTAACACCGAACCAGTTAACCCTGAGTGAAACCGCTGAATGAAATTTTAATACTTAATAAGATATTAAAAGGCGGCAATTATGCAGAATAATTAACGAAATACTCAGTATGTTAGGTAAAATAGTCTAGATCCTCCTATTAATAATAGAGTATTAATTAAAAAATAAAAGTTAAGGTATATACCTACTTTTCATCGAAAAATATGAACTTTCTTTACTACAACTTACACGTGGGCAACACGGTCCGCCATAATACTTTAAACAATACTACTAAGTAAATATCACTAGAATTTTCACTAATGCGCCAATACTAATAAAAAAACTTGATAAAATGCAGGTGGACCAGTTAACCCAGTGGCCCAGTTAACCCTGACTTCCCCTACATATTGTAAATAAAATTTACAGATTATAATCTGTTTTTTTTTTAATAACGTTTTAGATACCTATTTAAAGTACATAGGTACTCAGATAATACTAAATTACATATTGTAATTATTATTATTTTTAAACGACTTCCAAATAGGAGGTTATCAATTCGACGTGTGACTTTTTTTTTTTGAATTTAACTTATTCACTTTTCAGATCTATATATTTTTTTGCTATAGCAAAATGCCATAATATGGCATATCATGTTGTCACTCAAAGTGTAAAAGGTCCTATGTTAAATTCTACTTTGTTCTAAATTGTAGCACATCTAAATAAATTAATTATATACACAGGGTGTCCCAGCTAAGACAGATCAATAATTTTTTGTTATTATTGAAGCTATGAAAATAAAATTAATGTCAGTCAATATGCACATACATTATATTTCGAATTTTATTTTGAATGCTTTAATAATAACGTCAAAAATCGGTTGATGTGTCTTAGCTGGGACACCTTGTATAAGCAGTTTATGGTATTATTAGGGGGTTAAAAAATACCACGTATATTATTTATAAATTTATTTGTACTTATTAATTATTAATTAAAATTAATGGCAGTCTAAAAACATGGCTTGGCTTAATTAAAAGTTACTTTTATTATTTAAACCGTCTAACCATTCTTTGGTAATTTTCTTTACATCCCATCCACACTTCACCAATAGGCATTGGTGATTCTTCAGTAGTTATCACCCAGTCGTTGTCAAATTTAAAGAAAACTTCTCCTTTGAAGAAATAGGTTTCACCTTTATAAGTGGTAGCTGCATCTAGATTTTGAGGTACATTTCTCCACATTTCCATATTTCTTGGATAGCCTTCGTCCATTTTTCTTTCATCTTCGTTGTATCTCCAAAATCTGTCCTGCTTGTAAAAGTACGTTTTATCTAAAAATATAAGCTTTTTAGCCAAAAACCAAAAGTCCCAACGGCATAAAAATATAGCACTCTTAATCCATAAGGTTTTTTTAATTAAGAAGTACTGCCGTGTTTTTAATACGTATTTATTTCACTTTCTCAGGGGAAATTTCGAAAATACTTACGGTTTCTGCCCCAAGTTTGAACTGCATCAATACTATCTAAATATGTTGGCAAACCATAGTCTGATAATGGTCTAGGGCCTTCTACAAATCTGGAACCATCAGACACCCAAAACGTCTTACCTAAAAATAATAAAAGCCCAAAAAGTTAGTGCTATTAATGTGGAGGATATTGAGTTTCACAGCTCATAAAAATAACTCTCGGAGTTCCACAGGGCAGTATTGTTGGTCCTGTGTTGTTTATTATATACGTAAATGAGATGTGCAACATGCTTAAATCTATTAAGCATGCCCTAAGCGTTAATTTTGCAGATGATACAAACTTTCTGGTCTGAGGTAAAACACTGGATGATGTATAGTAGATAACATCTTAAAAATAATTGAAGAATTAGAAATTTGGTGTGCAAAAAACAAATTAGTCATTAATAGGGAAAAAACGACTTTTATGCATTTCAAAATGCCTCAAAGTAAAATATAGTAAATAGTATAGTTTTAAATAATAAAACGGTTAAGTTGTCAGAACACACCAAGTTTCTAGGAATTCAAATTGATGTCCACCTCAACTGGAAAGAACATGTCCCTTATCTATTGCCAAAACTTAACAAAACTTTATTTTCCATCCAGATAAAGCCATATGTGGAAGCAGATACAGTAAGGAAAGTTTATTTCGAAAATTTCCAATCCATTTTAAGGACCGGAATAATTTTTTGGGGTGGTACAATTTTGACAAATGAAACAAACGAGATCTTTATAACCCAAAAAAGAACAATAAAATTAATTTGTGGGATGAAATACTTACTGTATCCGCACTCTACATATATGAAATATTGGTATTTATGAAAAAGAACACGGGGGAATTCCAAAACGCAGAAAAAAGTCCTAGTCATTAAACCAGAGCTGATGATTTAAGTGTGCCACATCACAGACTGGCCACTTATAAAAAGTGTGTATTATTCGGCTATTCAATTCTACAATACTTTACCATCTAGTATAAAAAACATAAAAGGTCTTAATTCCTTTAAAAATACTTAATTACAATCGAACCTTATAATATAAGAGAATTCTTGGAATACCAAACTCTACACACATTTTAATGTATTTAATTTTATTAAATTTATTTATGTACTTTAAATGCATTTTTAAATGTAATTTTAATTGTAATTTTAAATGTATTTTTTTTAACACCATTTCTTTAGGAAGCGGTTATAGTTTGTTAAATTTAAGTTATATACTATCTAATATAAATTGTGATTTGATCCTTTTACGAAATAAAGAGATATTCTATTCTATTCTATACATTTTACATTTTACATTTATAAAATAACTAGATTCAATACTGAATATTGACTTGTAAATTTCAAAACCTCGTATCTCAAAAAAATATGATGACTGGTAACATATACAAACTCCAATTCCATCTACAAAGTTGATTAGTAAAATGAACCGAAAATTGATTTTTTGAAATACGAGTTTTCGAAATTTAAATTTGATAAGCAATATTGAAATTGGTTATAGCTAAATAACTCTTTTGGCCTGCAGGATATAAATGGTTGTTTTCTTTTGCCAATATAATCTTATATGGGGCAATGGTATTAATTTTAGCAAAAAGTGAGGACAGGCGCCTGGGCCGGTCAAAAATGGTAATAATTTTGGAAGAATATAGCTTAACTCGTATCTGAATTGCGATCAAATCCATTAAATTAATTGTATTTTTAGGGGAAAGCAATGGTTTCAAACCATATGTATCAAATCATTTAAAATAAATCATTTAAACCCATAGAAGTATTTCTTTAACGGGAGAAAAAAGCGTTTAAAATTTGGGATCTCTTAACACTGGGTATTACTCCTACTAATCCTATTAAATATGTATATATTTTTATATTATGTTATTCTACCAGGGTATAGCTAGAGGTATTAACTAGGAGCTACAGTACAAAAAAATGTGTAAATTAATATGCTAAATCAGAGTTAATATTTTGCCAAGCATGTGCAAGTAAAATTTACGAGATTTAATTTGTAATTTTACAATTTTTTAGTAATATTACATGTACATGTACGTAATATTCCTAAAAAAATTGTAAAATTACAAGTTAAATCTCGTAAATTTTACGTGCACCTGCTTGGCAACATATTACCTCTGATTTAGCATGTAGATTTACACATTTTTTTTACAGTGTACTAACCTGTAAATAAAACGATCATTCCATCTGGTCTTTCATACGCAGCATCAACTTTTTTAATATTTTCAGGAAGTCCGCTAAACATGTTTCTTATAGGTACGGGATATCCAGGCATTATACGCCCTATGGAAGTTAATCTCCAGAGATACTAAAAATTAAAAAAAAAAATAATAATATACTTTTGTTATATTTATTAGTTATGTACTAGTATATGTTCAGAAATTTAAAAATGTATTTCTTTTTAATATTTGTCATTGAAATCTTAGAAAGAGGTGGTTTTAGATTTATTCCATTTAATTTATAAAGTAATTTTACATGATATAAAATTTTTTTTTACATCTTTAACCCTTCGTCAGTCGCAATATCTATTAGATATACCTAAAAAATAAAATTTATTGCATACGTTCTCCTCCCCTTAGGTATTCCTCTACATCATTACCCACCACATATCAGTGCTAATTAAACCACGTTTTGTTGTGTGTTGTAAACTTGGCGATCAGCTAAACTCTGTGAGATACATTGTGACAAGTCACATTTTTTTATATTTTACATGCAAAACACATACAAAAAATTTTTTCGCTTTAGGTTTGTTGAAAATAAGCTAAATATTACTTCTATATTGGAAAAAAGTTTTATTATATATTTTAATATATTTTAATGTTTTTATGTAATTATACCTTTTTAGTACTTATAATAGTTTTATGACAAAGTCCTATTGTATTAACAAGAGGCCTTTGAAGTATGTAACTTAAAAAACTTTTAAAAACATGCATATTGTACCAAAATTCATACACTTCATATCCCGGTTCCTTGTTATTAAAGGCTGTAGAGTTTTTATATTTTGGCTACCCCCACTAACACACTCCCTATTTGGGGGGAGGGGGGTAGCCAAAAGATGACATCTCTACAGCCGTTAATAACGCGAGAAGCGGGGTATGAAGTGTATGAATTTTGGTACAATTTGCATTACGTAACACTTGAACGATCCTATATCTATGATACATTGCAACTAAAATTGTTAGTATTAAAGAAGGGTTAAAGATGATAATTTAATTGAATTTAGCCACTTGAAATTAGGAAAATTAGCTTTAATTTGTAGATTTCTCCTTCAGTTTAGCTTATTACCTGATCTTTAAATACAAAAATTTCGTTTCTTAATGTGGCCACAGCATCAAAATATCCTCTGCAAATATCTGCCATACTGGGACTATTATTATCTGGAATTGAGTGTTTGCCATCGTGTTTTTTATGCACCTCTACACTTTCATCGTCACCTTCATATGAAATTGTAGTCGTGTCATTACGTCTATCAGGAAACCTCCTACACAAAAATGTTAATATTAGACCAAAAATATTTAAATAATGCTAAAGCACATTTTTCTTGATAAAGCCAAAGTTTTGCTGCCCCCTATAAAAAAAATTCGTCGAAAATACTTTGGTACTTTCATCAGATTTCATGTAAGCTTAGGGAACGTTCAAGTATTACGTAACGCTACTAGGGGGGGGGACATTTTGGAGTGTTACGCCCATATTAATGGTATAGGAAAATAGCGTTACAGGGGGGGGGGGTGTTCAAAATTATCTAAATTTGCGTTATGTAATACTTAAACGTTCCCTTACTCATTGTGTTACATGAGATTTCATAAGATTTAAAAGACAAAATATTAACAATGTAATAAGTCAAAGATAATAAAAAAGAAACAGAAAAGAAAACTTAAAAAGTGAGAATGGATTTAATTAAGGAACATATGAATATTAGATGACCATATTTTTCCTTATAAAACATGGTTCGAAAAATATAAAGGCCCCAAAGATTTACTATAATAATTTAGAACTAGAATACCCTCAGAAAATATAACGCATGCAGAATGATTAAAGATGGGCACCGGACTTTACAGCGAAAAACCAACCGCGAAGACCATTACCGCACAGTCCATTACCGCGCAGTCCAGTACCGCCATCGTCATTACTGCGACAAGCCATTACCGCGCATGTCCTTTAACGCGAAGACCATTACCGCGCAGTTTATTACCCCGAACGGTCTTTACCGCGTATGACTTTTGCACCGAAAATCGTTATAAATTATTTTTATTTTATGTAAGGGTATTTCCGTGGGATTGATGGCAGTTTAGTTTGGTTAGTTTTGGTTTGGATTTTTATTGATAAAGTGGAACGTTTACTAAAAGTACCCATATATCTGTACTTTTATGTGTTTTTTTTAAATTTATATCGACTGATTTGTATAAATGGCTGATTAATAATCAGTTTAGTACGAATCGTCATGTCGATCGAAATAATGATAAGTGATAGGGGCAAAGACCTCGCTGTGTATAAACATTTCTTATACAAGAAAGAAAAGACTGTTAAAAAAAATTGTAAGTGCGTAAATTACGATGTGCTTTGTTTCAAGGGGCGTTTGCATACTTCGGACGGAAATGTTCTAAAGGAAACTAGTTATGGCCACAACCCTGTCCCAGCAGCTATATCAGTTAGAACTGCTTGACTGTTTTCTGCAAAATATTAGAGGAAAGTCGCCTAATTTCGGATACCATTTACAATGTATTCAATATTTAATACTCGGTATTACTTTTTGATATTTTTTTTATATAACCAGATACAACTTATTATAGCGAACCATGATTTATTATAAAAGCAATTTTATTACAGTTTATTTTTTCCAAAAAACACATATCCGAAAAAAAATTTTCAAGAGTAGATCTGGATCCCATTGCTTATGTTTCTTGTTATTCCTTCACATTTAAGACGTAATTTAATCTGCAAAATATTATTTTTTTTTATTTAATCTTTTTTTCTTCAAAAAAGAAAAAATTAAAATAATTATGCGCGGTGAAGTCCATGCGCGGTATTGACCCCTTCACTGTTATTTTTTTTCGCGGTAATGGCTTTCGCGGTAAAGTCTATACGCGGTAAAGTCCACGCGGTAACGGTGGCGCGGTAACGGTGGCGCGGTAACGGTTTTGCGGTAATGGACTGCGCTGTAAATACCCCTACCCATTAAAGATAACTCTATTTAACAATGGTTTACCTAGTAGTTTGTTCTGAAGATGGATATTGTGGATAACGTGGATAATATTCTTTAATTGTTGTTGTTCTGGGAGCTCTAGTTGTATGTGGTGGAATTATTTTTTCTGTGGTGGTACGTCTGCGTGGTGGTGGAGTTCTACGTCTTGTTGGAACTATTCTAGGACTCGTGGTGTATCTTCTTGGATCCTCTGTGGTGCTCTCTCTATCAAAATTTTCTGTGTATGTGTCTATATCGTCGATGGGTCTTCGAACTATAAAATTTTATACTGTATTATTATACCTAGGTAGTACCTAAGTACTATAGCTATAGTATACAGGGTGTATTTGAAATAGCGTAGGAAATTTTAACAGGTGATTCTACATGATAAAATATGACAAAAAGTTCCTATAAACATATGTCTAAAAATGCGTCATAAGGGAGCTACGCCCCTTTGAAATTGGCTAAAAAAGTCGGTTTTTATTTAATAACTCAGGAACACTTTGAGATATATTAACGAGGTTTTGCACGTGAATTAATCCTAATAAGGGTCATCTGTGTATGTCATTTTCACGTACTTATTTAAACCAGGGGTGTGCGAAACGGGGGGGCCTTATCAGTTTTTTGTCCCAAACTTTTTTCTGTGTAACTTTTTTGCAATTTTATTTTTGAAATATGATTCCTCAGGTCAAAATACATAAAAAAGGTACTCTTGTTGTAATACTGTAGGATTAACCGTTTTCAAGAAAAGTTCATTTGAAGGTTAAATTTTACGGTTCGAGGACGAAAAATTAAATACTAAAATGTCGAAAACCAAAATTTTAATGATGCAATGTTATTCTACATCAAAAACTAAGAAAAAAAGTTTCCATACATGTAGTTCGAAAAAACGATTTTAAGGCTACCATAGCCCTTTAAAAATGGTGCATATTTAGGAGTCCATAGCTCCATTAGGATTGATTTTTGGAAGTACCTGTATATGAGGTTTTTTTCTTAGTTTTTAATGTAAATTCGCCCTGCATCATTAAAATTTTGGTTTTCAACATTTTAGTATTTAATTTTTCGTCCTCGAACCGTGGAATTTCACCTTCAAATGAATTTTTCTCGAAAACGGTTAATCCTACAGTATTACCACAAGAGTACCTTTTTTATGTATTTTGACCTGAGGAATCATATTTCAAAAATAAAATTGCAAAAAAGTTACACAGAAAAAAGTTTGGGACAAAAAACTGATAAGCCCCATCCGTTTCGCACACCCCTGGTTGAAATAAGTACATGAAAATAACACATAAAAACGGGCCTTGGTAGGATTAGTTGACGTGCAAAACCTCGTTGATATATCTCAAAGGGTTCCTGAGTTATTAAATAAAAACCGATTTTTTTAGCCACTTTCAAGGGGGCGTAGCTCCCTTACGACGCATTTTTAGACATATATTTATAGGAACTTTTTGTCATATTTTATCATGTAGAATCACCTGTTAAAATTTCCTACGCTATTTCAAATACACCGTGTATACTATATATATACAGGGCGGGCCATCTAAGATGTACAGGGCGTTTTTTGGAGTTATTTCTAAAGCTGCCAATTTAAAATTGATACTATTGATTATAGACCCAATAAGCTATAAATCTGACTAAACAAAATTTTTTAACTAGCTTTGGTTTTGGAGTTACGGTCATATGAAACTGAATTTAATTGGTAAACTTTAGTTAAAACTTCTAAAATCTGAAAAACTGTTGCGTTTTCTTTAACGTTCCATACTTTTCATAACTAATAACGTTAGTTTTAAGACAAAAAACTGAAATTAAAAAATAGTTATTTTTAAAAAATTTTAACAGTGTATGAGTTGAACGCAAGTAGATAAAGCTTGCTGTTACACTTTACTAAATCTTGTAAAATGACAATTCACTTGTCAGTGGTTTCAATAATTTTGAAAATGTTAGTTTTTTATTTATGAACAAGAAAAATACTTAATAATTATAATAAATAAATAGATATTTAGAAAAATAAAATAATAGCATGTATTAGGAAGTTACAGTTTGTAAACCATGGTTTGGCGAAAAATTATTATTCAGTGAGAAGTTTTAAAATTATAACTTGGAAGTGATAAAAGATTATAAATAAGCAAGAAAAGCCTGGTGCATGTTTATTTTTCATAAAAATGGTGCAGTTTTACCTCGAGTTTAACTTAAATTTGGGTTTTACTTGTCTCGGAAGCCAAGAGATACAAGAGCTAATACAATGAACTAAATTATACTTCTAATTGATTAACTTAAATAAAAATTCAAATACGTATCTATTTAGTTTTTTTTTTATTTGTTTTTAGTTAAAAATTTATTGTGTAGACCTTATTTTTATAAAAGTTCTTAAAACGTTCAAAAACTACATGTATTCAAATTATGCTGGTTGGTGATAAAATTCAGAAGCACTTTTAACTGATTCCTATTTTTTAATCCATTTTTCACTAATTTATCAAAAAAATAAGTTTATTTTTTAATTTCGAACATAGTTATTGCGAAAAAAAAGTCAGTTGATATCATAGGTAAAATAAATTGACATTTATGAAAGACTCACGATTAGAAAAATTTTATCACAGCAAACTAAATAAAATCATTTTATTTAAATACACTGTAAGAAAATTTTAAAATTATTAATTTTTCAATTTAGATTTTTTGTTTAAAAAATTGAGTTACTAGTTACAAAAAGTATTGAACGTTAAAGAAAAAGCAAAGATTTTTAGATTTTCAAGTTTTTAACTAAACTTTATCATTGAAATTCAGTTTCATATGGCCGCAACTCCAAAATAAAAGCTAGTTAAAATGTTTTGTTTGGTCAGACTAATAGCTTATTGGGTCTATAATCAATAGTTTTAATTTTAAACTGATAGCTTTAGAAATAACGCCAAAAAATTCCCTATACGTATTAGATGGCCCGCCCTGTATATATATATTATTTTTTCCCATATTTTGATAGTGAAAGCACTATATAGTTTAAACTATAAGTATCTTAATAGATAAAATATAGAAAAAAATACGACCATCGAAGTAAAAACTTAAAACCAAACAGAGGTACCTACTTCAAAGTAAGTTTAATAATAGTATATTATTTACCAAGTGAGAGAAGTTTAACATTTTTGACCTGCGTCAAATTGCGGGATGAGCGCGCTAGCGCGAAGCCCGCAAGACGCGGTCTCAAATGTTAAATCTTCACTCACGTGGAAAATATAGTATTTTTTTCACTACCAGTACAATTATTAGGTATTTATTTATTTTACTAAAATTTAATGAAAAAGCTTATAAATTTAAAATATCACGCTGGCCGTTCGCGGCGATTAAAAAAACAAATGAATAACTTGACCTTTCTGGCAGGAATTTTCTGGTGATCTGCTAAAATTATTAAGTTAGAAAGTGTTTTCGTGTTAAGTGTAATAAAATATATAAAAATGGAAAGTGAAATGCAAAGTGATGATTCTGGTACTCCCCCAGAAATAAGGGGACAGGCGAAAACTGTGAGGGAGAATCTGTTGCCTCAAAAATCAATATATGGGGGTTGTACCTCTAGTAATCTATGATCCTTACGGTAATATATGGGTTGTATGATCTATGGTTGAATATGATGGACCAATGATTTTCACTTTTTGAAGTGTTTTTTGTAAAACATTTTTTATAGGTGATAATTTATTTATTTTTTTTTTAATTTATCATGCAATAAATAAATTTGGTACCTAAAGACACTTGTAAATAGCAATGTGATTTAATAATTAAGTGAAACGTCAGATGCCAAAGCTGAATAAAAATTCATTATTAACCATGGTCCAATTTCATTATTTTTAGAACCTCTGACGTCATAGGTAGAGAAATAATATTTCTACCAATGAAAAGAACAGTAATAAAGATGTGGTTTTAGGCTGGTAGTGAAAAAAGAAAATTAATATTTTATTTTTTTTGTAAAATAACTTACTGTAGAGTTCATACATTCCTAAAATATCATCATAATCCAATTTGAATTTTTCATTTTTATTATATCCTCTATAATATGGAAACATAATTGAAGACTGCGTATGTGAATGGTGAAGTCCTAAAGAATGTCCTAACTCATGAAGAGCCACTGTGAAAAAGTCGGTCCCATCTTCAGAACCGAGTTCATTTTCTCTGTCGGACCAATCCTCGTCGTCGTCAAAGTGGATATCTCCACCCATTCCTGAACTCGGAAAAAACGCATGGGCTAAAGTCATACCTGGACCGTCAAATGGATAACTATAAATAAATTTAGGTTTACATCGAAATTTTCAAATAAACACTTTTTTTATTTTCAAATTTGGCGAAGGCGCAACTACATAAAAATACAGGGTGGCTTTTCTTTAAAGACCCATCTTGAATATCTCGAGTACAAAGCAAAATGTCCAAATTCTACAAAAGAGGTTATTTTGATTTATCGAGGAAGAATAGTTTAAAATTAATGAAAATGACTCCTCTTCCACCCATTGAGTGGTCTTTTAAAAAGGCCATATATTAAACTTGTAAATTTTAAATTGCCTACAACTGAATATGAGGAACGAAAACTTTTACTTAATTGATAGAATTTTACTAACCTTGGGTCAAACTATAACAATTATTTTCAAATGCAATTTATATAAAAATCAATATATATTCTTTATATTCTATATTTCTATATGTATGTTTCCACAGAAACCGATTGGGCGATTTACCCACTTTTATAGGTAGTGTAACAGCTTCTGGGATTGGTGGAAACAAATTGTTCTTATCTCAAAATTTCATACATACACCCCCCTCTCAAATTTTGCTCATTTTTTTTTCTATTGCTGTATGAGCGCACATGTAATTTTATAGAAAAACCAAAAACTCTTTTTTGAGATTTTACTTATTATATCAATAAAAAAAGGAACTAAGCACGATCATTCGAATTCATGACATCAGAAGTATTTTAAATCGCAGTCTCATTAATTTTTAATTAAAATTACTTTATCTGTCTACAGAAAAAGTAGGGGAAGGGGCCCTAAGATGACGAACTGGGTTTGGAGTTGACGAATCGTCTATAACAAGCGAACATGAACAGATTGGGCAACAGTTGCAGTCTGTGGCAACTACCTAACTAGAGCGCCAAATAAGAGCGCTAGTGTTATTCAAAACGAAGTTGATCGACATAGAAGCCATGTTTGTTTAAATGAGTGATTCGTTATCATTTCTAGTATACCAACTTTAGTGAATAACATTTTATGGGTGAGTATTGGACTGAAATTTATATTTACACTGTTAAGCTTATATTTTAAATTCACTAAGGCCCACTTGCAACAATGTTTAAACCGAGATTATCTCGACTTAACTGAGTTTAAGTTAAAAATTCTGTTTTCCGATTGGTCGACCATCCATTTAATCCAAGTATAAACTTAAATCATCGTTGGTGCAAGTGGCCCTAAATTAAAATTTAGTTTCAAATTAAGATTTTTTAACAATAGTTATTATTATTTTAATAATATCAGTATAGGCGAATAAGATGACAAATACGTATGTATATACATGTGTGTATATATATATATATATATATATATATATATATATATATATATATATATATATATATATATGTGTATATACATATGGGAGGCATAGCGTAGTGGCTAGCGCGTATGCATAGCAAGTCTACTACCGTGAGTTCGATTCTCACTGGCGCCGATTTGCCTTTTTCAGTTAATTAATAATTGAAATTTGTCGAAGGCGATAAGTGAAACGGACACTCCCTAGAAACTGGTTCGAAAGTCAGTATAAGCCGGTGGTTCCCTCTACTACTAGCCCACACAAGTCCTGGACTTAGGGGATGCTTAATTAAGTAGAATAGTACGAGGTTAAACAAACATGTAATGTAATGTAATACATAATATCGATGTGAACGTTTCAAATGAAAATGACTGTCTAATATGCGGGGATATTGGTAAAAATGATGAGTACAAAAGAAGCCAAAATAAAGATTTGGATTTGTGATTTTTGTAAAAATTAAAATATTCTTGGGTTAGATCAGCTGATCTAATACTGTTTTTTATTTAACTTTCCCCTAACCCGAGACAAGCGTAACTTAAATAATTTTGTGAAAAGAACTATTTATATTAAAATATTCTTCATTATCCTAACAAGTTTTAAGCTATTTCTCTTATTCTTTTTTTTTTTGTTTTTAATAAATGTTTTTTTAAGATTTTTTATTCTTCGTCAACTAACCTTCTCCTAATTGTAAGAAGACTAATTTTACATTTTTTTTAAATTATTTTTTTTTTAAGGAAATAAATAAATAAATAAATAAAACAAAACAAAACGTATAAATTAGATAAACTATTGATTAAGTTACTACCTCTAAATAAAAGAAAGATTTAAATGAAATCCCTATTTTATACAAAACATCAAAGCTTATGTTCGCCAACTTAGGGCCCCGTCCCCTAAAATTTAACTGTAATTTACAAATTAATTAATTACCTGTCACCATGGTACTGCCTATTAAAACTAACTATAATATCTGCATCTGGCGATGAGACTCTTGTAAATTTTAAATGTCCATATTGCCCCCATGCATCTAAGGCAGTTTGAATATTTTTTGCTACGGAATATTCACTTAGTTTTGGTGACCAATTAGATATGCTAAAAAATAAAATTTACATTAAGTAAATGAATTTATAGAAACAGCACAAAGCTTTAATAGTATATTACATAACTGGTGTGGAAAGTGACATATTTCACGCGTTTGTACGAAATACACTTTCCGACGAGTTATGTACACTATTTTTCCTACGATCCTGAAAAAATATGAAGTTTCTTAATCTAATATTTTCTAATTTTTATTACTTATTCAAAGGATTTTTGAGAAAAGCCAAGCATACAAAGCAAAAAATATCATACAAATATATGTATGTTATTATACCAGGTATTTAATGGGTTGCCTAAAACGCATCAAGGAAATACAGTTTTAAATTAATTTAGATTTCTTTAGATATGTTCCCAAATAAAACAGTAAAATTGTACTGTTTTACGATTTCATAAGAAAAAGACCATTATTTTGATATTTTTTTATAAAATGTAAGGTAACTAATCAAAAATTAAGTAATTTTTATAAAACCTAAATTTATATCTTGGTTAATCTAGTAAGGTTATAACTATAGTTTCTATTTTTGACAAGAAAAACAGAAATGTTTGGATTGAAAAACATAAAAGATATCATCTGCAATGAAAGGTGGAAAATGGCATATAAAATGAGGTGAGCTAAATTCATAGAATCTATAACGTAAATTAAAACAAACCTACATACGTGAAATTAGGCAAACCTACATACATAAATATCAAACTAGGGTGATATAAAAATATAGTGTGGTATAAGGCGTTTTCTGAAGCTAAATGTCATTTTCATAAGGGATCGTAGGAAAATTAGTTTTTTGGCTTCATCTTTATTCTTACTTAAGTTTCCATTGTTACCATTTTACATTACTAATGTAAGATTACCGTAATAATAACGTTTAGTTTAAAAATTTTATAGATACTTACAAATATGTTATATGCCTTTTATTCCAACCTGCTGCTATAATATATCTTTTCATTCGATTTTTATCAGTTTTGATTATATCTGGCACACCACATCTTTCAGATTTCATTAACTAAAAAGTAAAGGTTGTCTAACAACTAAATTAACTTATAAACAAGATATTTAATTATCTCTCTCCAAGGATATATCTACCCTATTTAAAAAGACTGGTCTGCGCGGGTATAAATGGTGCACAAACCGGACATGAGCGGGTAAATTTCATATGATCAAGACCGGGTTGTGCATTATTTATACTCGCGCAGACTCTATATTTTTAATGGGGTATAGATTAAAAAATAGGTATTTTTTTAACAAAATAAAAAATTTTAAATACCGTCAAGCGGGGTTAAGTCCACAAACATTTTTACGAGCAGGCTTAATTTAATTAAATCTGGCCGCGAGCCAGCACGAAAGAATTTTTAAGAACTTTTTCATTTTACACCCAGTTATTCAATTAACCCAGTTTGGACTTTTTATCAGCCGCAAACTTCCAGAAACCCAAACGGTTGACCACCAAAACACCAGACAGAGTAACAACTGATCGAGTGACCCTATACCTGAAGTGTAGTATTATCTATGACCCCAGTTTGAGGAATAGCTCCATATTTCTGTAATGTTCTAACTGCTTCTTCTATGCCTTTATCACTGTAAAGGGCTTCTGAATTAGGATCATTATCCAAATAACCATATTTTTTCATAAACTCCAGCTAAAATAAAATTTAATATTGAATAGATTAAATACCTTTTATTTAAATCTATAATATTAGATATTACAGAACCATTTACAACTAAATCCAGAAG
The DNA here is from genome assembly GCA_958510825.1 of Brachypterus glaber. Classification (NCBI taxonomy): domain Eukaryota; kingdom Metazoa; phylum Arthropoda; class Insecta; order Coleoptera; family Kateretidae; genus Brachypterus; species Brachypterus glaber. The sequence continues at coordinate 61,309,960 of OY294044.1, read as the reverse complement.
ACTTATTATTGGTAATAATGGTAAATAATATTCTACAGAATAATTCTAAAAATAAATTGCCTATTTTTTTGAACGACTCCGATAGTATTTTTTTACCTGATTCCGAATATCTTTAAAGTAAATCGCTATATTTTTCCGTTTTCGAGAAAAATGCTCTTGAAAATATTTTTTTACGTTTTTCAAGTGCTTGTAGAAAAATCGAGAAAAATTATTATAGTGAAAGCGTTTATCCAGGCTTCAATTAGAGCGGGGTTCTTACTCTTTAAAAGTACAAGAAAACCGTGTGCAGGTGAGATATAGGTATTTATTTATTTAGCTGTTTTTAAATAATTTAGACCTGCTGATTTCAAATTTGCATTCTCCATCAGACATAGTTTTTGAGATCTAGTGCAAGGACACTATGTCGCAGTAGTTACTTAGCGGTAAGAGATCTCTTTTAAACATATTTTTCTATTTTGCGACTCTTATAAGCTATTAATCACTTTGCGTGTTCTTATAGGCCTATCAGAGGTTAGTACTTTTCTTTTTCTATTTCTTTTGGGTTGGCAAGACAGCACAACAGAATATCGCTTGGCATTTTTTGTGCAAATGTCAACACTGCATTTTAGTTTTCTACGAAATTGTGTTTTTAGTTAATTTTTACCGTGATAAAATTGTGACTTGGTTATTAGCAGTGAAAAAAAGAGCTGACTATAAAAGATATGAAAATATCGTTTGTTTTATAAATTTCAAACATAGCGAAAATTGTAATGCCAACCCAAAACAAAAATCCCTAAATCAGTCATCAATTTAAATGTAAGTTATTTTTTATTTTGGAGCAAAATAGAAAAAATAGTATAAAGTACTAGTTTTATAACACGCACTTGTACTTTAGAAAACTCGCTGCAAGCGGCCCGTTTTCTAAACTTGTACTCGTGCGATAAAAACGGGTGTTATAAAACTAGTACTTTAATATACTATTAATACGTCCACCGGCATTCTACAAGGTAGTATTTTAGGTTCATTGCTGTTCATACTACATATTTGTCAATGATTTTCCTATAAATATTTCCTATATTTTAATTTAAAAAATGTAGCTATACATTTTTGATTTAAATTTAAAATAAGTATCCAGAACAAGAAGCAGTTTTGCAGCTGATATTACTCAGTTTTGAACAGATATTTGAAACAGAACTTTAATTTCTCGTGTTTGATTTTGAACGAATTATACGAATTATCGTATACTAATAGGATTTATATTTAAATTTATAATTTATAACATTATGTACAAACAGTTTAATAGTTCAATGCTATAAACAAATTAATTAACGGGACGCTTAGTCAGGGTTCTTCTTAGTCATTGGTAAACTTGCAGCTTTTAGGTGACTTTCATTATTCAAAGAATATGCAAAAAACCAAGCGAACAATAGTCTGCCGATCAGTGACTTTTGTAAATACGCTTTATGCTAAAGACTTTAAATTTAAGGCCATATCCAAGGCCAATTTAAATCTGAATATACTGAGATTACAAATGTTATCTCGATACCTCCGGTTATCAAACTTCAAAATATACCGGGTGTCCCAACTCTATTTACCCGCCGATTTTCTCGAAAACTAAAAGAGATAATCAAGTTCTGCGAAAACCATCTTAAATTAGACAACTTAAACTATCTTTTAGCATATATTTGATACTTTCAGCTCTTAAAATGTGGGCAGGGGGACATGGGAGGGGGGATTTTTTTAATGATAAGGTGGATCATGTGATACATCATTTTAAAGCAAATAAAATTCTCTATTGGACTGTATATTTTTTAATTTTCTAAACAATTTTTTTAAAGTTTTGATTTTTTAATTTTTTCTGCTAAAAAATGCGATTTTTTAAGTTTTTTTTTGTAAATTTTTATTTATGTCAATTAAAATTAGTTGGTATAATTTACGTTTTTTCATCATAAAATTAATAATTTTTAAAAAATTGTTTGATTTTTTAGAGAAATGTTGACAATAATATCCATTTTCAACCCTATTTTAAACCCAAAAAAAAAAAATGTTTAAAAAATACATAGTTAAATGGAGAATTTTATAGGCTTTAAAATGATGTATCACACGATCCCCTTTCCAATTAAAAAATGCCCCTCTATGCACCCCTGCCCAAATTTCAAGAGCTGAAATCAAATATATGCTAAAAGATAGTTTAAGTTGTCTTATTTAAAACGGTTTTCTCAGAACTCTCTCTTTTAGTTTACGAGAAAATCGCTGGGTAAATATATTTGGGACATCCGGTATAAAATAAAATTAAATCTATTTACCCCAACATATTCCCTTCCTACCCTGGGCTAATTTTATTATAAAATTAATTTACCTTCGAATTAAGGGATGGTTTAATACTTTTCTTACTTTGATAATAATAGTTATTTATGGTACTAGTGGGTAAAGTAAGATATTGCCCATGAGAAAATTAACCTGCGAGGCGTCAGCCAAGCAGGTTAATTTTCGAGAGGGCAATATCGGTTTATGAGTGCCCTACAAGGTTTTATCCAATAAATAGCTTAGGAATTCATATTTTTATTAAAAATTTTAATGACATTTACAAGAAAATAATTTGACAAGTGACAGTTGAGTGAGTAAAATAAATAATTATCCACTCAATAAAGTAAAAGCCACGCGGGGGTTATTATTGAGTTTATCTATTTAAAATAAAGCTGGTAATTGTCTTATTATCTGTATGTATTGGATAAATAATGTTATTTCCTCCTTAACTTAAGGTGTAGACAGTGGTTGGTTGCTAATTTAGATTTTATAAGATTTTTAAGTTAAAGTACTCTGTCGATTTGTCTATTTGTCCATCAAAACCATGAAAACTAGAGAACGATTTCAGCTAAAGACTTTATATTTAAACCATACATTCCTTATTTAAATATCTCGGATGGGATTTTTGGTAAAAATCCGGGTGGGAAAAGTGGGCCAAAGAGGGTAAAAACAATTAAAAAATATTCTTTTTTCTACGACTGCTTTAGAATGTAAGCATATACACACACTTTTTAAACACAGAATAAATTCATTCTAGCTCTAGATACGGTATGAATATTCCATATCAAGTGTTAGAATGAGCACATGCAGTGCCATCTCTTATTTATAAAAGTAAAGAAAACTGTAGCAAAATTAGCAAAAATATATATATTTTACCATGAAATATTGAATAAGTTAATGCAATTTAAAGTTTTGCGTTAAAATTACATAAAGTTTATTAGTTTTTCTTAATATTTGACAAGTTTTTTATCAATTTAGTTCAAAAAATTAAAACTGCTCCATCTATTGTTAAATATTTAAACCTGATATCTGTCACAACAATCTGACATAACCTTCAATTTTTGCTTTATAATTTGTAAATATATGCTAAAATTAAATAAAAATCTTTTTTAAGTACCGATTTGATAAAATTATTAAATAACATTAATTCCTTTATTTAAAAATATGTGTTTTGTTGCATTTACAATGTCGAGTCACAAAAAACATTGTTTTTAACCTTGTCCTCAGTTTAAAGCCATACAGTGTTTCATATTTGCAGTCGAAGAAAAAGTATAGTCTACAACTAGTTATAGAATATACTATTTTGTCACCAATTTCTAAAATAATCTGTATAAATATATTTATGGAACTTACACTTTCAGCTGGTGGTAGTTTTTTCTTAGCCGGGGCACAATAACAAACAAAAATATTTAAACATATTAACAAAAATAATTTTATGAACACCAGTCTCATATTTAATTTTTAGTTTTTAATTTGAAAACACTGAACAATAGTAGGTTTTATAATTCTTGGCACAACAAATAACAATTAATTATTCATCAACGTATTAAATTCTATTACATTTGCACATTGTTATCATTGTCTAATTTTTTTTTTAACCTAACGTTTTAAATTTCGTTTCTAAAATGAAGTAAAAATACGTCTACTTTTATATATACATATACTTAATATTATAGATTTAATTAAGTTATTTTTTAAGAATTTTAAAATGTTACTGTTACTTTTAAAGTTGCCTGAGGTAATGGATTTTACACAAACAAATTTCATTCATGGAACAAGATTTTGTTTAGGTATGAAAGAAACGGTCGAACGCAATAAGAACATTATAAAATCTGTAGAGTATGGGAGACCGCGGCTATCCTGCCGCGGCAGGGCGTTTTTTAAGGAAAAGTGCTTAGAGTCCACTCTTAGCATAGTAAAAACTACATACCTAAATTATATACAGTATTTGGCGTAAACTCAGTTATGACTCATCAACGTTGAAAATAAACACAGGGGGGGGGGGGGTGTAGCCAAAATATGAAATCTCTACAGCCTTTAATAAACGGGGTATGAAGTGTATGAATTTTGAAATTTGGAAATTTGCGTATTTTATGGATGACCCCTAAATTAGTATATGCATATATTCGATGATTTATTAGGGTCCCTAATAAAACATCGTATATATGCATATACTCTGCGGTCCAAAAGTCACCCCCATCATGAACGAGTTGAGATATTTTTAGATTTTAAAATGTGTGAAGGGGGACATGGGAGGCAATTTTTTTAAATGGAACCTCATGGGTCGTGTAATACATCATTCATAAAAAGCCTTTAAAATTCTCTATTTGATTACGTATCTTCTTATTTTTTAGAGACAATTTTTGGGGGTTTAAAATAAGGTTGAAAATGGGAATTTTCATCAAAATTTCTTAAAAAAAAAATCAATTTGTTTTATTCATGATGCAAATATGTTATTTATACTTAAACTAATTTTATATGATATAAATAAAATTTTACAAAAAAATATCTTAAAAAATCGTATTTTTTTTGGTAAAAAAATTGAAAAATAAAACCTTAAAAAACTGTTTAAAAAAATAAATAAAATTATGTTCGAATAGAGAATTTTATTTGCTTAAAAAAAAAAACGTTTCACACCCTTTCCATTTAAAAATATACCCTGCCCCCTGAAAAAATTTTAAAAACTAAAAATAATGAATATATACCAAAAGATAGATTAAGATGTCTTATTTAAGTGCTCAAAATTTGAAGTCGAAATCTCAACCAGTTCAAATGTTTAGAGGGGGAAGGTGACTTTTGGACCGCCCAGTATAATATATGCTTTTAAAATAAAAATAAATAAATTAAAATATACATATACCTATATAAAATTAAAATTCTTTTAATGCGTTTGTTCAGAAAGTCCAAACCACAATTTATGTGGTTTGGTATATACGAGAGAAAGAAGCTGACTCACACTTTACGTATATCCCAATTCGATTTATTGCTACATCATATGGTACAAATTATATCTACCTCAATATTTATAGATAATAATCTTTTTCTACGACTGCTTTAGAATGTAAGCAAATACACACACTTTTCAAATACAGAATGAATCCATTCTAGCTCTAGATACGGTATGAATATTCTGTATCAAGTGTTAGAATGATCACATGTAGTACCATCTCTTGTTTATAAAAGTAAAGAAAACTGTGGCAAAATTAGCAAAAATATATATATTTTACCATGAAATATTGAATAATTTAATGCAATTTAAAGTTTTGCGTTAAAATTACATAAAGTTTATTAGTTTTTCTTAATATTTTACTTTAAACATTAAAAATGCTCCATCTATTGTTAAATATTTAAAATTGATATCTGTCACAACAATCTGACATAATCTTAAATTTTTGCATTATAATTTGTAAATATGTGCTAAAATTAAATAAAAATCTTTGTACTGATTTGATAAAATTATTAAATAAGATTAATTGCTTTATTTAAAAATATGTGTTTTGTTGGATTGCAATGTCGAGTCACAAAAAACATTGTTTTTAACCTTGTCCGCAGTTTAAAGCCATATTTTCATATTTGCAGTCGAAGAAAAAGTATAGTCTACAACACGTATGGAATAGTCATTCCGCGCTCGCGGGACCGTCATACTCGCCTGCTCGTATGACAAACTTTCCGTTCACGCGGAATATTGTCTATTCCATACTAGTTTAGAATATACTATTTTATAATAAAAATTATAAAAAAAAACTTTTTAAAGACATGCTTTTATTAGATCTATAAATTCACAAAAGAGTAAAAAATAATCTTTTCCTACGATCCCTTATGAAAATGACATTTAGCACAATCTTTTGTCCTTCAGAAAACGCCTTATACACTGATAAAACTGTTTATTTGCGTCAACTAAATATTTGGTTGGATATGGCCAATTAAATATTTGGTTGGGACAAATAAACTTTATGTGAGTCAAATAAAATTTATTTCTGCCAAATAAATTATTTTGTTCCCATTAATAAATCATTTTGCAATTAAAATATTTGTTTACATGAACTAAATATTTATTTGACTCAAATAAAATTTATTTGTCCCAACCAAATAATTTAATTGACCATATCCAACCAAATATTTAGTTGACGCAAATAAACTCTTTTATCAGTGTATCACACTAGTTTGATATTTTTATATCACCCTAGTTTGATATTTATGTATATAGGTTTGCCTAATTTCACGTATGTAGGTTTGCCTTAATTTACGTTGTAGATTCTACGAATTTAGCTCACCTCGTTTTATATGCCATTTTCCATCTTTCATCACAGAATTGTATGATATCTTCTATGTTTTTCAATCCAAATATTTCTGGTTTTCATCTCAAAAATAGAAACTATAGTTATTATATAATATTATGGGAGGCATAGCGTAGTGGCTAGCGCGTATGTATAGCAAGTCTACTATCGTGAGTTCGATTCTCACTGGCGCCGATTTGCCTTTTTCAGTTAATTAATAATTGAAATTTGGCGAAGGCGCTAAGTGAAACGGACATTCCCTAGAAACTGGTTCGAAAGTCAGTATAAGCCGGTGGTTCCCTCTACTACTAGCCCACACAAGTCCTGGACTTAGGGGATGCTTGATTAAGTAGAATAGTACGAGGTTAAACAAACAAACAAACCTTACTAGATTGACCAAGATATAACTTGGGATATTTTATTTATATCTAGATTTTACAATTACTTAATTTTTGATTTAGTTACCTTACATTTTATAAATAACATCAAAATACACGGTCTTTTTATGATTAAATCGTAAAACAGTACAATTTTACTGTTTTATATGGGAACATATCTAAAGAAATCTAATTTAATTAGCAAACTGTCTTGCCTTGCGTAAGTCTAGTGTTTGTATGCTATTTTTTGCTTTGCTTTTCTCAAAAATTCTTTGAATAAGTAATAAAAATTAGAAAATATTAAATTAAGAAACTATATTTTTTCAGGATCGTAGGAAAAATAGTATACGAAATACACTTTCCAACGAGCTATGTACACTATTTTGAAATATGTCACTTTCCACACTAGTTATGTAATATACTATTTTAGCCTCTATAACTTAAATTAAAAGCGTAAGATACATATAGATACATAGATAGATAGATATGTATATCGATGGTCTAGCGTAGATGTGCCAAGTACCGATTTACAAGACGGTACCTAATAAATATACATGCTAGGCCATCGATATAGAAATAGTTAAATATATAATTTTTTAAATATTTTGTGTGTTTTTTTTAATGAACCCAGGGCCTACAGGGGAAGAAATATTATGAAGGCCCATATGGGCCCTAATATTAGGCTATGGCTTAATAACTGACAATAAATTGTATACATGTAAGACTGCCAGAACCGTAGAGAGAAAATCAGGGCCCGGGGGTAGTAACCTACGGGCCCCCCAAAAAAATTTTTTGCCTCCTAAAAAATTTTTTTGACTAAAAAAAAAAAGCTCATCACCACCCAAATAGCACCGATGATCTGAATGAAGAATATTCTCTAATTATTCTATTGGGAATATTCTTAGAATAAACCTTTAGATAAGCTATGATTATGCTTAAAACTTGCGCTTAATCTATGCATACGCATGACAAATCCTTATAATTTTCTCATATCATTCTTCTAATGCATATTCTAAAAAATATCTGTTAAGAATGTTCTTAGAAATTATGCTATGTATATTCTAAGAATGTTCTGATAGAAGGTTTATTTGAATTTTCCGCTGCTCTGCAATACATTTTTGACATGTTGGAGTTGTAATTCTACAGTTACTGTGTGTACTGTAATGTATAATTTTTTATTGGCTACTTTGGCCGATAAAAAATTATACATTTAATTGTTTTTGGTGATTCCAATCGTGTATTATTTGATTATAATTATAGACCTACGTCTAGTGATTGGTGATTTTATTAAGTCTAGTGTTACAACCACATTTCTGTGTTTGTATTTATTTTTAATTTGGGTTTTATTATACATAATTTCATTTAATTTCTTTACTTAGTTATAATTCAAAAATAATATTTTATTTTAAATTAATTGTATTTTTGTAAGTAACGCGCTGAAAACCTCCTAGCTTTTCTGCGCATGAGTTCGGGTAGGTTGCCTTCCGCAGCGAGTAGCAATTTGACACTCGAGAACGATCGATGCGTGTCAATAAAAATATACTCAAATCCGCTGACGAATATACCACGCGCCGGGCATTTCGTTAGAATTTACCATATTTTACGGCTGCAAACTATAGAAATAAGTTCCATATACACATATGTATTTAAATAATTAGTAGTGTATACCTACACTGGTCAAACAAACTTTAATTCGCGTACATCAGTTTCCAATTATGTGGTGTCTCCTGTGAAGAAATGGCGGTCATGATCTGTCGTGCTGAATGCTGAAACTAAGGTAAGATTACCATATATATTATTGGAACTGTCGTTTTGTCTTTAATATTCTTTTCAATCATTAATACCTATTCGCAGTCCACTTAATTAATATCATAAAGGCGATGTTACGGAGGCAATCCCATATCACCGAATGGGACCTTTCGACGTCACACAACATGGCCCTTTCGAACCGGATTTAAGCTAGCAGAACCATTATAACATGGTCCGTTTTGAACCGGAATTTTGGCACTAGTATAACTATTTAACATAGCTTCATAGCTTTTAAATTCATTTAACTAGATTTTGCTAATTTACAGTGTGTGTGTGGTAACGTTCTTTTGCAGTTGTAAAATTACATATTTGTTATAAATAACAATATCATATTTGGATTTAGCATTCGAAGATAGCTTATTTATTAACATTAAAATTATTCGTTATAAATAAATATATCATATTTGAGTGTTGCATTCGAAGATAGCTTATTTATTAGCATTAAAATTATTTGTTATAAATAACAATATCATATTTGAGTGTTTCATTCGGAGATAGCTTATTTATTAACAAAAAAATCTCGCGTAAAATCTTATTTTGAATAAAAATTATTTTCAAATAGGGTAATTCGCTTTAAAAATATATTTTGGATTTTCGGTTGAAAAATTAAAAACCGATAAAATCGTAAACTTTGTGCTCTATAAAAAAGGCAAAAAATTATCAGCTGTATCCAAGCGTTTTTTTCCTTTTTCTTTGGACACAATCAAAACCGCAATTATTATTTTATTTTGCAAAAATGCGGTTTATTGTTAAAATAAAAATATTATTTAACTTAGCCTTTTGAAAATTATTGTTTTAAAACTGGTGATTTATTTGGGCGTAGAAAGATTCTTAAAAATATTTCTGTGCTTTGAAAAAATAAATTAAAATTTATCCATATAATTAATTACATTCGATAGAACTTATTTTCGAGCAAGATATTATAATTAAAATACCTATCTAGTAGTAATAGATTTAAAATTTACCTATTGCTAGTAAAGTACATTAGGGTGGAAACAAAATTACTTTTATATTTTGATTTTTTCCTTCTAATTTGATATATTTTTTGCGCGCAAAAATAAGATACCTTGTCCAAATTCTAGTTTTACTATTATACAGGGAGTTCTTAAAATTAGGAACTTTTGTAAAACTTATTTTTTTATATTGGATATCTAGGTATTTTTTCTTGTACTTTTCGAATGTATACAGGGTTATGCAAGTGGGAAATCTTGAGCTGTATCTTTAGTGTATACCAGGTTGAAAAATAGTAGAAAACACTTAAAAATATAATTTTAATTTTTATTTTATTTTCTTTTTTATTTTTTGGAAATACTATCGGTACATAAAAAATTGTAATTTTCAAAGAATAGGTTAAAAATAAATTTAGCCCATTTCAAAATATTTTCATACAGGAGAATTGAACTTAGATTATAATCTGAATTTTTTTAATATTCTGTCAAATATATGTATACAGGGTAACCTAAAGCTTAATTGTAATTTTGAATTTTGCCTTTTTGAGTATCCAGTCCATATATACAGGGTCTTAAATTGTACTTTTGAGTTTTTGTTTTTGTTTTTTTTATATTCTGTCAGAATATATACAGGGTGACTTAAGAATTAAATTGTAATTTTTTGAATTTGGTTTTTTGGAAAACTCTGTGCAAATATACAGGGTAACTCATAGTTTGGATTATAATTTGGAATTTTGAATTTTGTTGAAAATATTTACAGGGTGATTCATTACTGAGGTATAAGTTATATTTTAGCCATTATATCTGGAGTTTTTCTTCTACAATAAATTCAATTTAAGAAATAAAATTTGAGAAAAAATTGTGTAATTTTCCTAAAGTTATTCAGTTTATATTTTTTTATAATTTTTATTTTTTTTCTTTTACCTTTCAATAAATAAATTTTATAAGCCATGGATCTAAACGAATATTGTATTATGGACAACCGTAGGCAGTTGCAATATGATAGGCTAAAGCGAGTTCAAAAGGCAGCAGTGGCCGCTCAAAAAGATATCACAAAACAGCAACATTTTAAAATTTGTTATCAACAGCTGGATGTGACTTATAAGCAATGGCATAAGCTGGCTGATGACATACTCGCTTTCGTCATATCAGATCCTGGACGTACGGATGCTATCCGAAAAACGGATATAGCTAAAGAAAAGAAAGCTGCTACGGTGATTGATGAAATGTTTTGGCAGATCAAAGGTATTTATGTACAATTATTTGGAAGTTCTTCAAATGCTAAGACTTCAAATGTCAAGCTTCAAAAGTTGAATTTAAAACCTTTTAGCGGAAAATTTCCAGACTGGCAAACTTTTATAGATTTGTATGATTCTGCTATACATACAAATCCCCAACTCTCAGACATTGAAAAATTTTCTCATTTACATTTATTATTAACTTCGGAACCACTTAGCATTATTAAGTGTGTTCAATTATCGGGAAGTAACTACTCTGTAGCTTATAATCAGCTGCGTCAGAGGTATGACAATAAACGATTATTGGCTAATACGCACTGGCAGGCAATATGTCAACTGCCAAACATCTCTGACACATCATCAGCCTTGATTATTTTCCTGAATACTCTTGTCGAAAATTTAGCGGCACTCGGGGCCTTGGGTCTTCCAACAAACGAGTGGAGCTTTATTCTTGTAGATATGGTGTACAAACGTATTCCAAAAAATCTTTGTGCTAAGTTTGAGGAACAAAATAAAAAGAATGGTTTTCCCACATTTGACGAATTAAAACTGTTTTTGACAGCACATGCTAAGGCTTTAGAAACTGTTGAGGCTTTATCTTCTAAAAAAGCACCAATCAACAATGTTCAAAAGCCAGTATCAAAACATGTTAAGTTAGATTCATATAATAATTCTTCTTTTGTGACAAATACTGATATTTTATCTTGCCCTGTTTGCAAGTCAAATCATCATGTTTCTCAGTGTAGGTCGTTTTTATCAGAAGCTCCAAAAAAAAGATATAAAATTGCTAAACAGCATAGGTTATGTGTCAATTGTCTTAGCCATTCACACAACTTTAAGTTTTGCAATTCTACTCATTTATGCAAAATATGTAAAAAGCGACATCATTCCACTTTACATTTTGACAAGCCAAATAACAAGGTAGTTAAAGTAAATTTATCACATTCTGGTGAAAATAACGTAACCCCTCCCTTATCGGTCCAAACGGCCGGTACATCGGGACAAAACTACGTAGGAAATAATGACTCTAGCGTCGAGTCTAATGATCCTAACGTTTTTACATCCATAACGACAGTACCAGCGCCAATTTTATTGGCTACTGCTATGGTACACGTAAAGGATGGTCGTGGGCACTATCAATTAATACGTGCTTTAATTGATAATGGCTCTACTTGTTCATTTATAACAGAAAGATGTTTGAATCGGCTAGGATTACACCGTTCGTCTTTTCATAAGACCATAACGGGCATTAATCCTAATTCTCCGGTAACATCCAAGGGCATTACTCAATGCGTAATAAAGCCCACTCAAGCTAAGAATCCTATTCTTAATATTGATGCAGTTGTGCTGCCGAATCTTCCTGAACGGTTGCCGGCATGCGCACTCGATACTACCCAATGGCATCACATACGCCAGCTAAATTTAGCAGATCCCGAATTTAATAAAGTAAAAGCCGTGGAGCTTTTACTGGGGGCGGAGGTGTTTGCTCAGATTTTGCTCAGCAATAAAGTAGCAGGGGATCTGAGTCAACCGGTAGCCATTGAGACAGTTTTCGGATATATACTCATGGGGAAAATATCCTATCCCTCCCCGACAAATTTTGCACTTGTCACATCCATGGAAACCTTTGATCTAAAGTCCTTTTGGGAATTAGAGCAGGTACCTCAACAGGAAAAATTAACTCCTGAGGAAAAATGGTGTGAACAACAATATACTGAATCATGTACACGAACAAACGATGGACGTTACATGGTTGCCCTACCATTCAAAAAAATGGAACCTACGTTTATGGGTGATTCTCGCACAAACGCACTTAAGCGTTTTTTCTCTTTAGAAAAACTATGCTTGCAAGATGAATCCGTAAAAATATCATATTCTAAAATTATTCAGGAATATTTAGATTCTGGGCACATGGAAGAAGCACCTCCATGTGAGGCCACTGCACCGCATTATACGGTTCCGCACTTTGCGGTACTAAGGCCGGATAGTAGTACTACCCAGGTACGCATAGTTTTTGATTGCAGTGCTAAAACATCAGAGGGCTACTCCCTTAATGATTTATTATGTCCAGGACCTAAATTACAAACTGATATAATTTCCCTTTTATTAAGATTTCGCCTTCATACTATTGTTATAATGGCAGACATAAAACAAATGTTTAGGCAAATTCTTATGGATCCGAAGCACCGAAATGATCAACGATTGCTTTGGAGATTTCATCCCCAACAACCAGTAAAAGAATACCGACTTACAACGGTAGCTTTTGGTAATACTTCCTCTCCCTTTCTAGCATTACGCACTATTAAACAGTTAGTAACAGATGAGGGTAAAGATTTTCCTATGGCATCAAAAGCTCTAGAAGAAGCTACCTTTGTTGATGACATTATCTCAGGGGCTGACAACCTAGAGCTAGCACAGGTGCTTTGTCTTCAGCTAACTGAACTTTTACAAAAAGGAAAGTTTGAATTGAGGAAGTGGGCGAGCAATTCTCCAAATTTATTGAAAGATATCCCTGTCGATCATCGACAGCATATATCATTTGATTCTGAAGAAGATTCATATCTTAAAATTTTGGGACTTCAATGGACTCCACATACAGATTTTTTCTCTTTTCGGGTGAAGGCTTTAGAGTCTACACCAACTAAGCGTTCTATCCTATCGGATATTGCGCGTATTTGGGATCCACTTGGATATCTCAGTCCAATAACCTTTGTAGCCAAGCATTTAATACAGCATTTATGGTCACTAGGTTGTGATTGGGACCAGCCACTTCCCAATGAAGTGGTAACAAAGTGGTTACAATTTAAATCTGAATTGCACATGTTAGCAGATTTAAAAATTTCCCGTTTTCTTGATATAAAAAACGCCAGTGGTTTAGAATTGCATGGCTTTTGTGACAGTTCTGAGAAGGGCTATTGTGCTATAATTTTCTTTCGAAAACCTCTGCCAGATGGAAAGTTTGAAGTTTTCTTAATCTGTGCAAAGTCAAAAGTTGCTACTTTAAAGAAATTATCAATACCCCGCTTGGAATTGTGCGCTGCTGTTTTATTAAGTAATTTAATAAAGTTTGTTCGCAACACTTATAAAAACAGCATTACTTTTCATAAAACATATGCTTGGTCAGATTCCATGGTAGCCTTATCATGGATTAAGGCTCCGCCCCATCGTTGGAAAACATTCGTCGCAAATCGCGTTAGCCACATCCAAGATTTGGTACCACCAGATTGTTGGTATCATGTTAAGTCTGCGGACAACGTGGCTGACCATGGTTCACGTGGGCTATTTCCCAGCGAGCTTATGCAGTGTACCCAATGGTGGGCGGGACCAGAATTCTTGTCTACCTCCCTGGATCTTGATACGGATAGTTTTACACCCGTTACGTCTCCAGATGAGGCCAAGATTATATCCCTAGTTTTAATAGAGACTGATCAATTTATTGATACCCTATTAAACAAATATTCTAGATTATCACGTCTAATACGTGTTGTCTCATATATTTTTCGTTTTGGTTTCTATTTACGTAATCCTAATCAAAAGGTTACTACTGCTTTAGTTGCAAATGATTTACAAGGTACAAATTTTGTTGGTGCCGCGCGCCAATTAGATGAGTTGATGCAGCATGCCACTGAAACTGAATCGATAAAGTGGTCATTTAATCCCCCTTCAGCCCCACATTTTGGTGGTCTGTTTGAATCTGGTGTTAAGTCGGTAAAAACTCATTTTTATAGAGTAGTTGGTTTACAACGACTGACATATGAGGAATTCTCAACCTTCTTAGTTCAAATAGAAGCCTTATTGAACTCGAGACCTCTTTGTCCAGTTAGCTCTGACCCAAATGATTTATCGGTCTTAACTCCCGGACATTTTCTTACCCTGAACTCACTCTCTGCCCCGCCAGAGCCTGATCTACAAGACTTGCCTCTTAATCGTCTAAATAGGTGGCAGCTCATTCAACGTATGCATCAGGACTACTGGGCCAGGTATCATTCCGAATATTTATGTACTTTACAGCAAAGAGTTAAATGGAATGAACCCTCTAAACCGATAGAACTTGGTTCTATGGTGCTGATAAAGAACGATTTACAGCCCCCTCTTCGTTGGTCGATAGGTCGTGTAATAGAGTTATTTCCAGGTGCTGATGGCGTGATCCGAGTAGTAAATGTCCGTACAGCTCAAGGTGTCCTAAAGAGGCCCTTAGTAAAATTATGTATATTACCTATGTGTTGTTAAAACACTCTAATTTTGTGTGTTTTGGTGGGCGGTAATGTTACAACCACATTTCTGTGTTTGTATTTATTTTTAATTTGGGTTTTATTATACATAATTTCATTTAATTTCTTTACTTAGTTATAATTCAAAAATAATATTTTATTTTAAATTAATTGTATTTTTGTAAGTAACGCGCTGAAAACCTCCTAGCTTTTCTGCGCATGAGTTCGGGTAGGTTGCCTTCCGCAGCGAGTAGCAATTTGACACTCGAGAACGATCGATGCGTGTCAATAAAAATATACTCAAATCCGCTGACGAATATACCACGCGCCGGGCATTTCGTTAGAATTTACCATATTTTACGGCTGCAAACTATAGAAATAAGTTCCATATACACATATGTATTTAAATAATTAGTAGTGTATACCTACACTGGTCAAACAAACTTTAATTCGCGTACATCAGTTTCCAATTATGTGGTGTCTCCTGTGAAGAAATGGCGGTCATGACCTGTCGTGCTGAATGCTGAAACTAAGGTAAGATTACCATATATATTATTGGAACTGTCGTTTTTTCTTTAATATTCTTTTCAATCATTAATACCTATTCGCAGTCCACTTAATTAATATCATAAAGGCGATGTTACGGAGGCAATCCCATATCACCGAATGGGACCTTTCGACGTCACACAACATCTAGTGTTTGTAAGCTATGTCAGATTGTATTGTAAGCATAGAAAGGTATGTACCTGAATTTTAGACAATGTCTATTATATTAAGACATTGTTTTGTACCACACAATGTCATTATTACACATGTCACTATTCTGTATATTGACTACTTTAGATTTGACATATCATAAATTAGGTTAGATAGTTTTGCAAGTTATAAGAAGATGCTGGGCATATTCTGTAAGATTTTTTTTAGAATGATCATAGAAGCTTTTGCATGATTAAAACGAAATCCATTGAATGTCTTAAAACATCCTTAGAACGTTCTACGTAAAACTTATTCTTAATATCATACAACATTCCCAATATTTATTTTAAGAATATTCTTAGAACTTTTTTGTGCTATGCGCCACCCGGGCCCCCCAGAAAAATCAGGCCAAAACAAATTTTTTACCTCCTCAAAAATTATAATGAATAAACATGAAAAAATCCGGGCCCCCTCAGAACTTAGGGCCCTGGGTCAAACGCCCCGACCCCCCCTCTCGTCGGCTCTGAATACTGTAAGTAGGTATTTGT
Organism: Brachypterus glaber; assembly: GCA_958510825.1. Taxonomy (NCBI): domain Eukaryota; kingdom Metazoa; phylum Arthropoda; class Insecta; order Coleoptera; family Kateretidae; genus Brachypterus; species Brachypterus glaber. The sequence continues at coordinate 61,293,568 of OY294044.1, read as the reverse complement.
TTTCTTGATACCTTCATATAAAATAAAATAAAATAACGATATATTATTTTAATTACTAGTTAATTTATTTACTTTATATTATAATGTATACAATACTAAAATATATAATACAGTAAACTTTCAGTCTAACAAAATATAAAATAGATACCTAAAATATACATTTCAAAGAATTTCAAATTAATTGGTTGTTGATTGGTTTCCTACATATTATGCTTAAAAATAAACATACACGGTGTATTTGAAATAGCGTAGGAAATTTTAACAGGTGATTCTACATGATAAAATATGACAAAAAGTTCCTATAAATATATGTCTAAAAATGCGTCAGAAGGGAGCCACGAAAGTGGCTAAAAAATAACTCAGGAACCCTTTGAGATATATCAACGAGGTTTTGCACGTCAACTAATCCTACCAAGGCCCGTTTTTATGTGTTATTTTCATGTACTTATTTCAACCAGGGGTGTGTCAAACCGGGGGGGGGCTTATCAGTTTTTTGTCCCAAACTTTTTTCTGTCTCCTAAATATGCACCATTTTTAAAGGGCTATGGTAGCTTTAAAAGCGTTTTTTCGACCTAGATGTATGGAAACTTTTTTTCTTAGTTTTTGATGTAGAATTAAATTGCATCATTAAAATTTTGGTTTTCGACATTTTAGTATTTAATCCTCGAACCGTGAAATTTCACCTTCAAATGAACTTTTCTCGAAAACGGTTAATCCTACAGTATTATAACAGTACCTTTTTATGTATTTTGACCTGAGGAATCATATTTCAAAAATAAAATTGCAAAAAAGTTACAGAGAAAAAAGTTTGGGACAAAAAACTGGTAAGGCCCCCCCGTTTCGCACACCCCTGGTTTAAATAAGTACGTGAAAATGACATACAAAGATGGGCCTTATTAGGATTAATTCACGTGAAAAACCTCGTTAATATATCTCAAAGGGTTCCTGAGTTATTAAAAAAAAAACGATTTTTTTAGCCAATTTCAAAGGGGCGTAGCTCCCTTATGACGCATTTTAGACATTTAGACATTTTTGTCATATTTTATTATGTAGAATCACCTGTTAAAATTTCCTACGCTATTTCAAATACACCCTGTATATAGACATTATGAAATCCTTTAATTTTTGAAATTTCCAGGTGAATTTGCTTAAGGGCTATGTTATACTCCATATATCGTGAAATATAGAGATTATTATAGGTATAGCTATAACATATCTTTTATGATATATTGGGTGATCCAACGAAAACTTTAACTTCGGATAAAATCGAAACTAATGACTAAGATTTTCGAACTGGTAGCTCTCGAGTGGTGGTGGTAGTTACGTCAATTATTGGTTACATGTCAAAAGATGTCCCCCTTAAAATAAAAATTGATCTGTCTCGGCGTTTTTTCGAAAACTCATTAGTTACGATTTTATCCAAGGTGAAAGTTTTCGTTGGATCACACAGTATACCTACTTTTACTAATAAATTAAATATGCATTGCAGTGTTTTAAAAACTTATAAATATTAAATAAATTATAATAAAAAATAATTTTCTAAAAAATAGTTTTTTAATTTTTGCAATATCCCATTTTAATGAAAATTGCCTTAACATCATCGTATACTGCTGGATCCACCACAGTACTAGGTATCTAAAACAATAAATTACTTGGATTTAGAACGAATAAACATATTTTTACTAAAACGTAAACTTATGAATCATGAGTCATGATGCATTGTGATGCATAGCGAAGGAGCTGGGGCTAAAGTTGCCCAAAAAAATTATACCTTTGTAAACATTAAAAAAAATTGTCTGCGAGCATCTGAGGTGGAATTATAAAAATTTTATTATCAAACTTAGTTTCAGCCACTTCAAACATTTAAGTATGCCAATATTATTGTAAATATATGTTTTTAATATTATATTATAACCTCTCAGGCCACGCGGTGATGGGTAGGTATATGAAAACTCGATGAAAAGTTAGTTTCAGCGACTCTAGAACCCCTATACAATAAATATTTTCACTCACCTTTTTTAGGTTGTTTCGAGCCAAATCTGAGAGTGACTTCCTACAGATTTTTCCTGACCTGGTAACTGGCAGTTTGTTTACGGCTGCGCATAATTTGAAACAGGCTACGGGCCCAATTATTTCTCTTACCATTCCTATCAGTTCTTCTCTTACATAAAACTCATCCACATTTGAACCTAAAAGCATTTTATCATTAACCATTTTTAATTCACAAACTTCTAATTAAACAAAAATATAAATCATTCTAAAAAAGTCAAAACTAGTGTATCTCGAAACTTGTTATAACTTCAATATCGAGATACATACAATAGTTTAAAACTTATATATCAATACATTATATCACATATAGGTAGAGGAAATGCGCCTAATTTCGGATGGTTTCCAAATTTCGGATAGTAGTGTATTTAAGATACTGTCTGCAAAGGTAAACAGAAACCTACTTTTATGTGAAGCCAAAAGCCAAACTAAATCTGTCCTGTAATATGATAACGGTAGAGCTTCTCCCCTTTAAATGGCAGCACAAATCGTTTATATTGCAAATGGCAGTTTTGTGCTCAGTTGTATTATTATGCTTGTTTATTTTATAAATAATCGTTATAAAAGTTCGTGATTCTGTCTTGGGTAAGTTATGATGTTAGTTAAGTTGATCCACTATTCATAATTAAGCAATTTGAAAACGTAAACATTCTACAAATTTCTAATCTAAAAAGCTGAAAGTTGCCTAATTTCGGATAGACCATTTTTGTGCATTTGATTCACAATTTCGGATATCCGCAAGGTAATTATTATTTAGGATAACCAACCATTAATTATTATTTTTATAAGGATACAACAAACTAAGATAAACAATTTTGAAAAAACGAAAATTACCTAAGATACTAAGATATTCGAAATTGGGAATCTAAAATTATAGTTCCTATAGTATTTCGTAGAAAATCGCTTAATGATTAAATTACGTCTTAAATGTGAAGGAATAACAAGAAACATAAGCAATGGGATCCAGATCCACTCTTGAAAAAATTTTTTCGGATATGTCCGAAATTAGGAGCCCTTTTTCAAATGCACAAAAATTTGCTGATTTTTTTTAACCGTGTTTTTTGGAAAAAATAAATTGTAATAAAATTGGTTTTATAATAAATCGTGGTTCGCTATAATAAGTTGTATCTGGTTATATAAAAAAAATATCAAAAAGTAATACCGAGTATTAAATATTGAATACATTGTAAATGGTATCCGAAATTAGGCGACTTTCCTCTACTCGTAAAAATCATATCTTTCAGTTTAGCATAAGGTATTTTAGCTGGCAGTAGATATATAATATTTATATAATTGTTCTGTTTTAATTTACCATTTTTAAGTACGAATAGACAAAACGGTACTTCGTTCTTAATTTCATCAGGAACGGATATCACACAGGCATCACAGACATCTGGATGAGATAAAACAACATTTTCCACAGCCAACGTCGACAATCTATGACCAGCTACACTAATGATGTCATCAGCTCTAGCTGTAACATATATTAAACCATCTTCATCTATGTAACCTGCGTCCATTGTATCGTAATAACCCTAAAAAGTTAATGAAAATTTATTTTATATAGGTATTTCTCAATCTGTTTACACGATGGTAAAAAATCAATGACTGATTTTTGCCCTGGTCTATGAGATCTTGTGTATGCGATTATTTGGATCTGCATACAAAATATATACGATTCAATGTCATCTTACCAAGATATAGGGAGTATATTTTACAATTTGGAAGTCCCAGAAGCACTTCATTGATTGTTCTTTTTTTTACATTATTTTTGGTATAATTTTAATTATATAAGTTAAGTATCCTAAACGTTAGGTATAAGAGAAGTCAGGGTTAACTGGGCCAGTGGGTTAACTGGTCCACCTGGATTTTATCAAGTTTGTTTATTAGTATTGGAGCATTAGTGCAAATTCTAGTGATATTTAGTTAGTAGTATTGTTTAAAGTATTATGGCGGACCGTGTTGCCCACATGTAAGTTGTAGTAAAGAAAGTTCATTTTTTTCGATGAAAAGTAGGTATTTACCTTAACTTTTATTTTTTAATCAATACTTTATTAGTAATCTAGGATCTAGACTAATATTTTACCTAATATACTGAATATTTTGTTAATTATACTGCATAATTGCCGTCTTCTAATATATTATTAAGTATTAAAATTTTATGATTTCATTCAGTGGTGTCACTCAGGGTTAACTGGTTCGGGGTTAACTGGACATGGTCAAAATCACTGTGTCAATATTAATTAGTTTGGGGTTAATTGGGCCATGTCCAGTTAACCCCGAACCAATTAATCCTGAAATATATCTAACGTTTAACATATTATGTTGTCTATCTTTGTGTTAGAATTAAATTTTATTTGATTTTAAATCGTTTTTATTCACAATAATTACAATACAATGTACTTTTGTTAATGAACCAGTTAACCCTGAGTAGTGGTCCAGTTAACCCTGGCCTATGGGGTTAACTAGTCCAGCGGGGTTAACTGCTTTATCGTTAATAACTTTTTTTATATATATAATATTTGTCTGAAGTATTAATATGTTCTAACTATAGCAATAATCTACCTTTTGCTATAGAAAATATTTGAAATTTTTTTACAGGTTTTTCAAAAACTCGATATGAAAAAAAGCTTCCCCTACTTATTGTATAGGATCGCATTAATTCGGATGTGCTTATTTTTCGTAATTGCGTACAAATTCTCATTTGCGTTTAAAATCGGCCGGCCAATGTATAAATAAAATGTATATTTTCTTGAAAATAGAAACCATAAGCCAATTTTTTGTCGGGTCACCGGAACTAACCAGGTTACTGAAACTCGTTTTTGTGAGAATCGGTTACATACGGTAAGTGAGGGGAAGCAATGACTAACCGGCAGTAACCGCGTCTAACACAGGTTCGGAGGTGAGTTAGATACGGTTAACCGTAAAAACTTAACCTATAAATTGTTTATTTACACCATAATTTACAGGCCTGTGGGAATTTTTCTCGATTTGTATGCAAAACGTAAAAAGTAGAGTAGGTAAGGTATTTCAACTTTTATTTTCTAACTTCTAAGTGTTTGCTTATGTGGTTTAAAATTAAATTCTTATATAAAAAACTATTTAAACTTATCATTGTTGTTTATTATCTTCCCCATAAGCAAATAAACTTGGAAATGTAGTTTAAGTGCTTTTTCATCATATCTTATCCAAAGGAAATATAAAACATATATACCTTATCAGTTTTTTGGGAGAAGTTAGGTTAGGTACTTGTCAAAACCTCAAGAAAATAACCAATGCGTTTTTGTGAGAACTGTCGGTTATACGAATTTAGTGGTGGGGATAAAAACCGTACGGTTAACCGGTTTTTCCACAAAAAATTGGCTATAGAATCGCATAGATTTTTTCCCGGGATACTTACAGGATATTCGGTAAAGTATGTTGCTACGAATTTGTGAGGTGCTTTGTATAATGTTGTAAGAGTACCAGGTGGCAGTGGTAGTTTAATTGCTATTCTTCCTAACTCATTGACTTCGGCTCGACTTCCATCTTTTTTCAATACTTCAACTAAAACACTAGACATTAATAAACTATGCTATAGAAAGTCCTTTTATTTATACCCTGCAAAAATTGTAGGATTTATGTTCGTAATAATTAGAGATCGGATTTTACCGAGTCGTGACATCAAAATCCATCGCCGGGTAAAACTTATTAATAATATTTTTATAAAAATGTTTTATAAACTATCAAACTACTACTTTTACAAAAAAAGCATATAAATATTGTGAAAATCCCCTAAAGTTTTTATTTAAGTAAAAGAAAATTAAAAAAAAAAATACATAACAGATCCGAAAATTATGATTTATTTATTTAGTTATTTATTTATTTGTTTATACTTTTTAGGGACCCAATTAATTAGGTGTTTTATAATAATTCAAATTTTATTTAATAGTATTGTAACTTTTATCAAATTAAAAAAATCTGCTTGGCCAATCCTTTTCTATTCGCAATAACAGCTCACGTGACGTTTATAAACTGTGAACAATGTTTTTAAAAATACCTTCGAAATTATTATTTTTACTCAAATCTTTAGTTTTTCATATTATAAATAAAATATAAATAAAATAAAAATTACACAACTTAAACATAGTGTTTGTAGAAAAAAACAAAAACTACCGACGAAATCTTTTTGTGTTTTATTCAATTTGTGAAGAGGTGACTGGAAGGTGAAATATATTTGAACTCGTTATAAACATGTACTCTGCAGAGATCTAAAAAGTCTAAACTTGTTTCCGTATGCGTGCAACGAAATAACTTATTTCAAATAAGTGAGATGTAAGATCAAGTGTGTACCATGTACGTTATTTTATTGGTTAGAATCACGCGCATGCGGAAACAAGGTTTTTATTGCAAGTAAATTGAGTCATTTTATTTGACTTAGCAATGCGAATTCTTTTTTTGCTCTTTTTCGTTTTTACTTAAGTAATGGTTTGGACTTTTTAATTTAATTACTACGGTTAAATTGGGGATTAAAGATTATCCAGAACTCGAGTTTGACGGCAATATTTTACACTGCACATTTTGTAAAAAAGACATAACCTGGAAAAGAAAAATTAATATTTTAAGACATGTGACAATTTAATATTTAAAGTAAGTAAAAAAATACAAAATTAATTTTAATCACAAGTTATAAAAGTCACGTGACCTTTTATTTCGAATAAAAAGCGATTGGCAAAGCATATTTTTTTTTTAACTTGGTAAAAGTAATACCCAGCCACCATGCCACAATACTATAGAATTAAATTTGGATTATTAAAGAGCCCAAGTAAATCGTAATTTTTAGAATTGTTATTTTTTAAAATTCTCTTTTACTTAAATAAAATGTTACGGGATTTTCATATTATTTATATAATTTTCTTTGGTATTGTGTAGTAGTTTGGCAACATAATAAACATTTTTATAAAATTAATATGAATTGGTTAACTTATTGTACCCGGCTATGCATTTTGACGTCACGCCTCGCTAAACTCCGATGTCTAGTAATAATTTATATGGAACAAGTGCAATGGTAAATGGTGAGACTATGTTTTTTGTTCAATTAGTGCACCGTTTTTCCATTTTCATCAGGGAGTTATAATTTTGGTAATTTTTGCCCTACTTAATTTATGCAAATGAGGAAATTTATTTGAAGACTATCCAGAAAATATTTATAGTATTTTTTTAAATTCAATTACTTAATATTTTAAAAGGATCAAAACTGAGAAATTTTGTTTGGTACGTTTTACCGTGAGATTACCACTCGTATCTCTGGAATTCCAGATATATAAGCCGTATTCCGGAACAGAATTCAAGTGCTACATCTCATCTACATCTACATTTACATCTACAACGTCTACAATTTCCTAGAGTATGGGCTACACAACAGTTTCATATAGGATGAGTTTACAACAGTGCCTGGTTATAATGATTTCCTTAATTAACTAACTTACTTTGATATCCGGGAAACGGTAACCCCACGGTAAGTTTTGTAGGGCTACATGGGTTATCCAAACCCATACACATGCCAGTTATTGCTGATCCAGTCTCAGTCTGCCACCAGTGGTTTAAAGATGGCACTTCAAATGTCTTTTCTGCCCATTGCTTTGTCGTCAGATCGCAGTGTTCGCCAGCAAACCAGATTCTTCTGAGACTGGAAAGATCGTACTCGCCAATAAACTCTCCATCGGAATCAGCTTGCTTTAATAATCTCATTGCAGTTGGTACAGTAAATAGACCATTGACCTTCAAATACAGGTAACTTATTTTTTTTAGAAAGCTTAAAAATGTTAAAATTAAATGATTTTTGCTTTAAGGTTATATGTCGTGCGTTCATGAAACTATGAAAAAATTAAGACCCGTTAACACCGTTTTTATTTCCCTTAAGTAGTGTGTTAAAATTCTGATTATTCTTCATTTCATTCCATCACTCTAGCAACTTAGCATTTAGAGGTCTTACGTTCACTAATCTAAAGCAAACCAAGTTTTCTAACTCCATCCTGACTAGCTATATCTTATTCTTGCATTTAGTGTTGTTACCGAAACCTCGTTGTATCCTTTCAGCGTTTAAATAAGCCAAAGAAATGGATTGGTTTCAGGAAATTTTGGAGAAAATTGGAGCATTGTCATTTGGTTTGGACTAATGCGTTAAAATTCTAATTATTCTTCATTTCATTCCATCACTCTAGATACTTAGTAACTTACCATTTAGAGGTCTAACGTTCACTAATCTAAAGCAAACCAAGTTTGCCAACTCCATCCTGACTATCTATATCTTATTTTTGCATTTAGTGTTGATACGTAAGTCTCTTTGTATTCTTTCAGCGTTTAAATATGCCAAAGAAATGGACTGGAATGAGGAAATTTTAGAGAAAATTGAAGAACTGTCATTTGGTTTGGATTAGTGTGTTAAAATTCTGATTATTCTTCATTTCATTCCATCACTCTAGATACTTAGCAACTTAGCATTTAGAAGTCTTACGTTCACTAATATAAAGCAAACAAAGTTTGCTAACTCCATCCTGACTAGCTATATCTTATTCTTGCATTTAGTGTTGTTACGTAAACCTCGTTGTATTCTTTCAGTGTTTAAATAATCCAAAGAAATGGATTGGAATGAGGAAATTTTAGAGAAAATTGGAGAACTGTCATTTGGTTTGGACTAGTGTGTTAAAATTCTAATTATTCTTCATTTCATTCCATCATTCTAGATACTTAGCAACTTAGCATTTAGAGGTCTTACGTTCACTAATCTAAAGTAAACCAAGTTTGCTACCTCCATCCTGACTAGCTATATCTTATTCTTGCATTTAGTGTTGTTACGTAAGTCTCGTTTAAATACGCCAAAGAAATGGACTGGAATGAGGAAATTTTAGAGAAAATTGAAGAACTGTCATATGGATGATATAAATGGGGAAGCGTTTTTCAGTAAAAAAGGTTAATCTTAAAATATAATTTTAATATTTTAATTACCTTATAATCGTTAATTATTCTATAATATTCTCCTGGATTTGGTGTGGTAGTAGGCTTTCCCTCATAGATGATACTAGTCATTCCGCACAGTAACGGCGCATAACACATATAAGAATGCCCCACCACCCAACCAAAATCGCTGGTGGACCACCAAACATCGTTTGGGTACATCCCATAGAGGATCCTCATGGTCCATGTAAGAGTTACCAAATGTCCAGCTGTCGGCCTTTGGACGCCCTTAGGGTCTCCGGTTGTTCCAGAAGTGTAAAGTATGTAAAGGGGGTCATTTGATTCCACTGGAACGCACGCATGGGATGGGCCATAGTTTAAGGCTTCCTCCCAGTCCAGGTCTCTGGAAGAATCCAGACTCACTTCTTGCAACAAGTGCCTTTGTTTGACGATGCATTTTAAAGGTTGATGTTTGCAAAGGGATAATGCTTCATCTAAAATTCCCATGTAACTGAAAAGTAATGTATATTAAACTTTTTCGGCAACCTGCAATATACTGTAGAATTCTTGGGCTCTAATGCATTGGTGTATTCGAAAAGAGGACATTTAAGTATTATTTCGTTGTACTGGATCTTTTTCAGTGTTACACTCTTATTTGTATGTAATGCAAATATACTTCCTCGGTCACTAAGATCAATTAAAATGTTTTGATAATTATCAAAACATTTTGTGGGCGACAAAATAATGTCATTGGAGAAGATTTTTTAAATTTTTTTACTTAATAAAAAAAGGTCTTAAAACCTGTGCTCAAATCCCTAAATAGGGATTTGAGCCCAGGACAAGTCAAGGTAAAAAATATTATAATTGATATATTTTTTTAAATATTGTATTTTAAAGGTTTAACTTACTTGATTATTTTATTTGGTTCAATTCCAGAACTTGCAGTAATTATTACTTTTGGTTCAGCATGTTCTATTCTTGTACAAAGCTCCGCTGCAGCAAAACCTTAAAAAAATTAATTTTCAGTTTTTAATATTTCTTTTTTACTAAAGCAAGACCACTTTTTAAAAAATCTCAGTTAAATGAGTCCAAACAAACACCTCATAGTACCTATTAATTACCTATAAACAGGAAATAATTACAAACCTCCAAAAACAACTGAATGTACAGCTCCTAATCTTGCTACTGCTAACATCGCCATAACTGTTTCAGGAATAAGTGGCATATAAATTATAACTGTATCTCCCTTTTGAACTCCAATTTTTGCTAAAGCACCAGCAAGTTTTGCTACCTATAAAAACATGATTAAATAATTAAATTGTTTATTTCAAACGCATCATAAGTCACCCTACAGAAACTTTAGAAGGAAAACAAACAACCCAGAAAACCAGATTGAGAGTCTAGTATATAGCATTCTAAACTTGTTTTCATATAGCAAGAAAAATGGAAGAAATTAAGTTCAAAATATTTATCAAAAGTTGAATGAACCAAATGGACGGTATAATTGTACATCTAAAAGCACTCATAATTATATTGAAATATGTATCCTAATGTATGTTAATTTAAGGTCTTATTAAGTTCCATTTTTAATACTAAATGCTCCCTAGTTTTAGACGGTAAATTAATAAACTATCTTAGGTCGATAATTTATTTGATAAAATCTAGGACGACCTATTTTAGGTCCAAAATATAATGCTTATACCGTGTCAATTTAGCTCGCTAATAATGCTTCTATTTTTCGCACTAAATGCAAGCAAATATTTTGTTTCTTTTTTCTTAATAATAAGCGTTTAGTATTACTAACAATAATAACTTTTTTTGCGTATGTTTTATTTCTATCAAAAATTAGATAAAAAATATGCTGCTAAACTAGGTAGAAAATAGTGATATTTTCGAGCTAATTTAGGTCATAAATAGCGTGCTATTTTTAACCGTTTGGATTAAAAATAGCCTGCTATTCAGGAGCTATTTTAGGTCGATATTTTCGATTTATTATATGACGAAAATAGCATGCTATTTTAGGTTTCTAAACCGTGTAGCTATTAATCATTCGGGTGATTAGGTCACTCGCCTATCGGCTCGTGTCCCAAAATTCACCCTCATTAATTAATAGCAAATATTATACACTCATTGAATAATTATATAAATATAAATATACTATTAAACCATTCTAATGATATACTTTTCTATTTAATTTTTTGCTGTGTTAACATGTTTGCTCTGTAGTGTTATTTCAAATTTTATTATTTTTTTTTTTAATAGAACTAGTTTATTTTAAAGCTGTTCCTTCTGGTCAATATGTTTTATTTATTTATATTTATTTATATTTATGCTAAGGGACGTTTATTAAAGGTATTTTTCATCACAGGGTGTTTAAATTATTACTCACAAATTTAGATATAAAATACTTCTAGCTCCAAGCTTCTAAATCTCAAGTTCCACAACTTGTTCCTTAATATTATTAATTAATATTTAAAAGTTGTACTATAAAGGGCCACTTGCGCCAATATGGTTTAACTTTAAACTTGGATTAAATTGACGGCCAATCAGAATCAAGCATTTTTAACTTAAATTTAGTCTACGTAGTCATATTTAAGTAACCCTGAATTAAATAAATCTGTTTAGCTAATTGGAAACGCATTTGTTTTATTTAATGAACATTTATTTTGGAAAAGAACGTATTGTATCCATCTATACATCTATTTTTTTTTCGAGTTACCTTATTTTGCAATTCAAAATATGTAATCTCTCTGTTTACTCCCAACATTGGACTGTCATATATCAAGGCCACTTTTCCACCTTTTCCATTTTCCACATGACGATCTACTGCATTGTAACATGCATTCAATTTTCCACCGACAAACCTACAAAAAATAATAACCTAATTTCTCAAATAATGTTTATTATTAAGATATTAACTTGTTTAAAAAACTATCTCAACAAAAGTAAATGATCAAAATTTGAGTTACGTAATACTTGAACGTTCCCTTAATTTAAAAAATAAGTATTTAATTTTATTTATTGTAAAAAAAAAGAAAATATAAATATCTAAGAAAGTGTAAAACTTTTGGCAATTATGAAACAAAAATTTTTGAAAGCTTTCATATTAAATAAATATGAATTTTTTTTTTACATTTAAGTAAGAGTATTACTGGAGAATCTCTAGAAAAAGTATTGGTTCGATTTGGTTTGAGACTCTCCATGATGCCGTGCTATATTGGTAAATAAATAAAAATAAAACAACTTAAAAGAAAAACAATATTCACTAAATAATAAATTAAAATACTTTATAAAAAAATACTGCTGCAAACAAAATAATACCTTTCCCTATAGGCCTAGGTTCATTAAAATTAAAAACTAAAAAAATTTAAAAAAATCCAAAAAAAATTAAGTTTTTTTTAAATTTTTTTTTCAAATAAAATTTCTTTTTTCGTGAAACGAAAAATAAATTTGAAAAAAAATGTTTTTGAAAAAAAAAATGTTTTTAACCCATTTTACCCCCTTACCCCAATCCGATTTTTACCAAAAACAATCCCAGCCTAGAACTTCGGATAATCAACCTATGATCCAAATTTGAAGTCTTTAGCCCGAAGCGTTCTTGAGTTATCGTGGTCACAAATTTCCCGGACACACAAACAGACCGACCGACAGACCGACCGACAGACCGACAGACCGACAGACAGATTATTTTTTTTACGGAAATTATATTTTTTGGATATAAAACGTCCAGAAACGTAAAAAAAGCAATAACAATTTTTCGAACTTTTTTTACTAATGCAAGTAATAAGTATTTTAAAAATATTATTATACTCAACTAAAAAAATAATCAACATACCATTTTGTAAACGGTTCATTGGAATTATCCATAACTTTATTCCATGGTTTAAACCAATCCACCAAGTTCGATAGCTCACCCCAGAACTTTTCTGGGTTTTGTATCGAGTTTTCATATACGTGTAAATAATTCTCCGAAAACAGAGAATTTTTTCGACTTGCTAAAATAAAAAATATATACTGTGATCCGTTAATACGTGATGGTGACTCATATTGAAAGAATGGACAGCGCGGGGAACGAAACGTAAAGAGGGGAGACTAAGTATATATAACTCCTATATATCGGCGTTCCGGTGAACGAAGCGTAAATCGGGAGGGCGCTTTAAGCATTAGTCACCTATAAACGAATTAGACTATATGCATTATTCGTATACTTTTAAGCATAAAGAGAGCTGTAGTTTATTAAAAATATTAATTTGAAAGAAATTAATATCGAATAACTCGAGAACCGCTCATCCAATTTTCAAAAACAAAACTGGTAAAACTAGAATAAAAAAACATATGGAGGTACTTGATATGGTCTTATTTAAACTTCTACAATGTAGAATCTACATGTGAGTAAAATGTGAGGAAAAAAAAATCAGTAACTTAAATATAATAATTCAAGATATAAAAGTATCGATTATATTATAAAATATATTAAATAAACTTTTTATGTTTGTTTAAATTTCTTCTAAAACAGAATGAGTATTTCTTTTTCAAGGAATTATAATTATCGATACAGCATTTCTGCAGAAATGCAAACGCATGCGAATGTATTTGAAATTTACGGGAAAATTTCAACTAAATTCAACATCATCTTATCAAACTCAACTAACATAATAAACTATGGCCATTGGCAAAGAACTTTTACCAATAACTTTTTACATACTTACCTAAATTTCGATTTTACTGTGTAATCTAAACTATTGATATTTAGTAATAATGCCCACCTAACTTAAAATATGTTCAGGCCTAGTGTGACCTGTATAAATGCAATTAAATATTTTTATTTTACTTACTCATATTAAATTTATTAAGTTTTTCACAATCACTATTTTTTATCACACGATGCAAAAAAGTTTAAATAAATACAAATAATTTATGTTATTAATTTTTAAAATAAATATCCAAATATAAACAAATATTCAGCCATCAATTTTAGTCTAAAATGGTACGAATCAAAGGCAAATTATTCTTTATATACCCTTATGTTGACCAAGTTGATCTATATACTACATTAACTAAATTTTAAATGCAAATGATCAAAATATTTTTTTAGTCTTAAAAGGGAAAAACAAATGCATATTATGTTAATTAAATTCGATTAATTTCAAAACACAAACACAATTTGTGCATAATTTTCCTAACGGAAAAAGGTGGTACTTATGTTTATTTTTATAGGGAGAACAAGAAATATGATACACAATTTTAAATAATATAATAATTTATTTATTCCAGCATAATAGCAAAATAATACAAAATTATATAAAATAATTAAAAATATAAAAATAAAACAAAACAAAATAATTATAAATAAAATAAAATAATTAGGTCACTTGTAAGAAACAAATGCGTCGCCAAGTGGCGATTTGTGTAGAAACTCAAAAGCAGTCCGAAGATACAAATGCTTTGTGGAAAACATGACTTGACTAAACCTAGCGAGCAACTTTCGTCTCAGAGCATCCAGGGTATGTATTCGGGCAGGGGCAAACATTTCTGAGGCACTACTATAGCACGATAATGCGATATGCATCATTATAGCATATCCGAAGAGTTCGCCACGAGGCCACCGTATGATCATACCAAATCTCACCACAGTTAGAACAAAATGTCCTAAAAAGAGAGTTTTTAACCTCTACAGAGAACTTAGAGAATTTTCTAGCTAGCATGTTTGCGCGGACACAAAGGCTTTTCTTGTGACGCTGAATATCCGAGTTGTCACTTAGTGTATCATTGATAACGTGACCTAAGTACTTGATTTCGAAGACGAGTTCAACAACAGAGTCGTTTGAAAAACACTTAGGTCTTTATAATTTGTAGACTTAAAAACTGAAAAACTTTACTCTCATCACTATTGTATTTAAGAGCATGTGATTTGGCAAAGTCTTCATATATTTTTATAAGCATACGTAGACCTTGAACTGAGGGGCAAAGAAGGACCATATCATCGGCGTAGCTGATGTAGTTGACTTTTAGGCCACCAAGAAAGCATCCAGCAGGGGCTTTAGCCAGGAGAGTATGAAGGTCGTCAATGTAGGCATTGAAGGCATCAGGAGCAATTAAACTTCCTTGGCCTACACCGTTACGCAGACTGACGTCAGATGAAGTGGCAGATCCCCAGCGAACAGATGCTGTGGCGTTGGAGTTCCAACTTTGTAAGAAGCGGCAAACAAAGCGTGGTACTTTTCAACTTATTAAGGCTCTGATAAACTTCACATGATGAACTCTATCAAAGGCTTTACTTAAATCCAGGAATATTGCTTACAAAGGAGTTTTCTTCTTAAGGTGGTAGCTAACTGTTTCTTTCAATGGATCTACAGCTCCAATAGATCTTTTAAAACCGAACTGGTTGTCACTGTTTGGAAAAAGGACTTATATCTGTTGAGTATGATTAATTCAAGTACTTTAGAAAAGGCGGTTGAGATAGCAATAGGACGATAATTAGCCGAAGAAGAAATATCCCCACTTTTGTTTTTAACGATGGGTGTAATTATAGTATTAGAGAATAGAGCGCAAGATAGGGTGAGCGTTAATTATATGTTCTGGGCAAAGACCATCCCAACTTACCTCGCTTTAACTGAGAGATAGCTAACCTTACATCAGTAGGCTTAACAAGGCAGGCTACATAATCCTTACAGGCTAAGCTAATCAGGTAATTATCGTCATATAAGAGATTTTCATATAAATTACCCCATAGTTGAGCAATGTTGGCTTCTCCAGAGGTTTGGTCTATAGAGGTGGACAGTGAGACAGGTGTTTTTTTGATTTTTCCACAGGCTTTCCAGAATTTAATAAAATCTTTGTCCATATAGCAAGCGGCTAGCGCGTCAGCAACAAGCTGCTCTTTACGTTGACGTACGGATTTAAGTTTAGCTTTGAAGATTCTAGGAAGACGGTGCCATTCATTATTTAAGGGGCCAGCAGGTGGGCGACCAGAATCCGTCCACGAAAGAAAAGTCACGTGAGCGGCATAGTAGGCAGTGGAAACTTCGGCAGACCAGCCAGGTACAGTTCTGTAATTACTACTCTACAAAAAAACATATTTAAAAAGTTGCAAAAAACATATTTTCTAAAATAAATTACTAGGAAGTTATGTTCAGTTAAGGGAGTGTACTTCCATTATAACCTATATTTCATGGTACAGCAGTAGGAATTTTTTTACAATTTTTATACAGAATCATGTGGATATGTTTACCAATTATTATTATTTAGCGTATGGTTGAACTACATTTATAGTAAAAAAAATAATATGTATGTATATTTTATGCGAATCACATATGCTATTCATTCAGAGTCAAAAAGTCCAAACCATTTAAATTAATAATAATTTTTGGTATACACCCGGCAAAAAAAAAGTTTAGATATTTGAGATATGATCGGATCTCTGTATATCCAAATTTCATGTCCAAGAATTTATAAAGAGATCCAATCATATATGCTTATATATAAGCAGTTATATATCAAAAGATCTAATCATATCTCAGTTGTATAAATAGATTATATCTGCTTATATATAAGCATATCTGCTCATATATGGTGAGATATGATTGGATCTCTTGATATATAACAGCTTATATATAAGCATAACTGCTCATATATGAAGAGATATGATCGGATCTCTTGATATATGCACATATATTTTTATATCTAATCACTTGTACAAATAGATTATATCTGCTTATATATAAGCATGATTATATCTGCTTATATATAAGCATATATGCTCATATATAACGAGATATGATTGGTATTGATATATAACTGCTTATATATAAGCATATATGATTGGATCTCTTGATATATTCTTGGACATGAAATTTGGATATACAAAGATCCGATCATATCTCAAATATATAAACCTTTTTTTCCCGGGCAATAACACAAAACTTGAATATGACGAATTTTGTGTTACTTTTTATATATAACACGATATGTCTTGATAAAATACGCTAATATTTAGTAATACTAAAAGTTAGTTATAAAATAACGCAAAGTTCATTGTGTAATTATCAATTTTCTGTCTCATGCTCCATATATACCAGCAGATTGTGTTATTAGTATAATAAAATGGTAATTAATAATACTATAATGTGTGTTATATATAACACATTATTGTATAGGTACAATAACGCCATTATTCTATTTTAGTTATGTTTACAGACTACTGTTGGTTTGTGGTTATGTTATGTTATACCTATAGAGTACTGTCTACGCACTAACCTTTATAAAACCACCAAATGTTGGGGTTTTATATGTTATAGGGTTTTACAAAAAAGTTGTGATATACCCGGTTTCTCAGTGTATGATAACGATGCAGTCAGGGCCGACCTTTGCCTTTCGGCTCCCTGAAGCAAGCCTTGAAAAAAAAAACAACAAAAAAAACACCCTAAAAAAAAAGCTTTGTCAGACTGCTGAATAAAAACCTCAGACTAAAAAAAAACCCCTCTAGACTCGAGCCCTGAAGCAGGTGGTTCACTTGATTCATACAAAGGCCGGCTCTGGATGCAGTACAATGGTAGCTTCCATAATATCCCTCCTATCGCAAAGGTATTTTCGAGTGGGAAATTTAAGGCTATTTGGTCTACTGGTTACTCTGCGGCCCCAAAATGACTCTCTGGGTTTTCTGCGACTCCCTATTTATGAAGTTATACCAGTTCAGCCAAATCTGGCTGAAACAACTCTTCCAATCAGAAGAAAGCGGGGTCCTTTGGGGGTTTGCGAGCTTTTTGATTACCAAATTCGTTTACAGCGCCCAAAAATACGAAAAAAAAATTAGCTGGTTAAGAGTAATTGACGTTTCTTTCTTTTTCGGTGTATTTTGTCTTTGGTCCTCAATTTTACGCCCATACTATGTTTTCTGAAATTCCACCAATGTTGTAGTAAGGGAACGTTGAAGTATTACGTAACGCAAATTTTGATAGTATTGGAACCCACCCCCTCCAATGTAACGCTATTTTCCTATACCATTAACATGGGCCTAACACTCCAAAATGACCTCCACCCCTTCTAGGAGCGTTACGTAATACTTGAAAGTTCCCTAATGGGGCCTTAAGTCATTTAAGTAGGGCTTATAGTGAAAAGATACGAGTTTTCTTTCCCAATTTAAATTTAATGTTCTTTGAGCCAAAATATTTAATTAAAAAATTTAGCAGCTTGCCGAGATAGAAGGACAACAAAAATGTGTAATGTCCCCATTTTATTTCTTGAATAAAAAAGAATCTGGATTCCAATTAAGTATGATTTTTAAATGCCTAATTAGGTTAATAATGAATAATCAGTTGGGTATATCTGATAACATCTAGGTAGGTATCTGATCTACCAATTAATTTCTTGATAAATATTTGTACCATAATATGGTCCATATAAATAAATATGATACAATTCAAAATATTTTGTTAATTTAGTTAATTAAAATTACAAAATTTGCCATCGATGATGGGCCATAAGCGTTTCTGCAGGGACGGTAGTTAAGACAGAAAAATGGAAACTATACTCGTAGAGTTCAATACAAATTACATTACCTACCAGTCCAAAAAGTCCAAACTGGTTTGTTAAGAACAAGCTCATTCTAAACAAAGAAAAGACTAACATAATCTTCTTTAAATCTTCAAGGTCAAATGTTATTACGCCATGCCAAATGCCATTTGACGATGTAATTGTGCAGACCAGTAATATCACCAAATTTTTGGGTCTAATTGTAGATGAAAACTTCGGTTGTAGATGAAAATCTCGGTAACAGGTTAACTAAAGCCGTTTACTGCCTTATGGCACTAAAATTTCCATTCCATACTAAGGTACGGAATTATTTTTTGGGGACGAAGTACTAACGTAAAAGAAATCTTTGCTATCCAGAAACGCGCAATGAGAACTATGTTTGGATTAACGTATAACCAAACATGTGTAGGGCATTTTAAGGGAAACAATATTTTAACTTTTACGGCTCTATACATTTACGAACTGCTGATGTTTATTTTTAAAAATAGCCATCTCTATCAAAATATGAGAGGCGTAAGTACTAGAAGTTTCAACTAGAATGTGCCTGGTCACAGTTTGACACAGCTTGAGAAAGGAAGCCTTTACTCAAGCTGATAGTTTACAATAAGCTACCCGAGTACATTAAGTTAAAACAAATTCAATAAATTCAAAAAACTTGTTTTTTCGCATTTAGTCGAACTAGAACCGTACACGCTTGATCAACACACACAAAATTAATGTTTTTTAAAAAGTAGTTTACTTTTTGTTTATTTATTTAGTTAATGTTCTTTATCTTGATGGATTTTTATGTTTTCTAATTATTTTATCAAAAATTTTTTTATATTTTTATATTCTATTGTGACGAACATTTATACTTCAAAATTGTCTATTTTGTATTATCATTGTATATTCAGTTTTTATTTATAAAATAAGAAGATTATTATTATTATTATTATTAATATACAGTACATGTACATGAAAGCTCCTAATAGTAATGTGTACTAAGCTGTAAACATGGCATCCGCCCGTCAAGTGGGCTCACAAGTTTAGTTGGAAGTATCCTAGACTGCTCGCCAGCTCAATAGCTTAGAAACTGAGCAGCAATTTGCGTTCTACAGAGCGTAAAACGTTGTCATTTTATAAGACTATGAGGAGATCTCATTTACACGTACTGTACATTAATTATATTCAAGAGTATTATTTTTTATTTAGAATAAATATTAAACAAATAACCCTTGTTTATAGTAATTAAGAGTTCATTAACAGATTATAAATTATAATATATTAAATATATATATATTATTGTATTATAATTATTATTAATTACGTTTTCAAGATAATTGCAATTTTGGCGAAGGCGCTGCTATAGAAAAAAAAAATCAATTTTTGCAGATGGCATTTTTCTTTTTTTTTGGTTAATTTTTTTTAGAAGAAAAAAAAATTTGGTAGCCATTCTGACCCATCACAAAATAGTACCAAAATAATGTCATAATATGTTTACTGAAGTTACCGAATGCGATATTGTAAGAATAGTGAATAAAATTAAAAATAAAGAAACAGTTGGAGTAGATGAAATTCCAATAACAATTATCAAAGAAAACATAAATTTACTTAAATCTCCTCTTAAACATATAACCAATGTCTCTCTTACAACCGGTTTATTTCCCAACAAATTAAAAACAGCAAAGGTTATACCTATATTTAAAAAAGGCGAAAAAGATTTAGCAGCAAACTATCGTCCAATTTCAGTCCTTTCATCCCTATCAAAAATTATTGAAATGGTAGTCCAGGAACAAATGGTAAACTACGCTGAAAGGCATAAAATATTCACGTGTGCGCAGTTTGGGTTTAGAGAGTGTCGCAGCACCAGTGATGCAATCTTTGCACTTTTAAATAAAATATATGACATTTTAGAAACTAAGCAAAATGCCTTGTGTGTGTGCTGTGACCTGACAAAAGCCTTCGACTGCGTACCTCATCCGATTTTATTAGAAAAGTTTTATTTTTATGGTTTTAGGGGGGTTTTTCACAAATGGTTAGAATCATATCTTACAGATCGAACTATGTTTATTGAACTAACAGATATATTGCTTAATGTATTAAAAAAAATTAAAAGTAGAATAAAAAAAGTAATTTGCGGTGTGCCTCAAGGCTCTATTCTTGGCCCTATATTTTTCTTATTTTATATAAACGACCTTGTAGGTAATTTTAAACAAGTTATTTTTGTTTTATTTGCAGACGACACTGGTATTTGATCAAACTATGTCGCTGCAACAATGTATAACAATCTTAAATGAAATTTATGATTGGTTTGCTGCTAATAAACTTGCTCTAAATGTTTCAAAAACTCAAAACATTATTTTTCATACATCTTACGAATCAACCCAACAAAATTTAATCATAAATCAAGGCATTATTTCATCCGCTCAACAAGTTAAATTCTTAGGTATCCATATGGATGAACGTCTTAAATGGAAAACCCATATTTTAGATCTAAATAAAAGACTCTCTAAGGCAGTTTTTGTTATAATGACGATAAGAAAAAACATTGGTTTTGAAACAGCTAAAACTGTATATTTCGCTTACTTCCAAAGCATTTTGCAGTACGGAATCGAGTTTTGGGGTAACTCGACTGATATCGAAAGCACATTTAAAATACAGAAAAAAGCAGTTAGAGCAATTTGCCAACTAAGTAGACTTGAATCATGTCGAGATTACTTTAAAATTTTAGGTATATTTACTTTGTGTAATCTTTATATATTTCAAACAGCAAAAATAATTTTTAAACACAAAGAAAATTTTAATACGCATTCAAATACACACAACTACAATACAAGAAATGATAATAGGTACTGTATACCAGCATACAACTACAATGCCTCTAGACAAAGTCCAGTATTTACTGGTTTAAAGATTCTTAATCACCTGCCTAATGAAATAACAACTAGTAGCAGTTTATTAGTATTTAAACGTAAATTAAAAGTTTTTCTTCAAACTCATGTTTTTTATACACTAAACGAGTTCTTTGAGCTCAACTTTCGGTAGTTTGCCTGTATTCATTTGGGTATTCATTTTGTATTAATTCATTTATTTTTGGTTTGATTAACACTAAATTACTGTTTTTTGTTTTTTTTTGTATTTTTTGTATTTATTGTATTTTTGCATTAATAATGCTTACTGTGTCAAATTTAAATCTTAAATATTGTAGTAGTAATATGAAAAATTTAAATCTTAAATATTTTAATGATAATTTAAAAGAAAAAATCTTTTTCCAACACACATGTATATGTATTTTTTGGAAATAAAGCATCTACTTACTTACTATGATCATCAATTTCACATATGGTAATTTTCTATCACACAAGTCTACCATGGCCACCTCAGCATAGAAATACCTTAAAAATTATATTTTTGGAGAAAGCGTAATTTTTTTCCCTATGGATGGCTTTCCCCTTTTAAAATGAAATAAGTCCGCCCTTGCTCTTAGACTATATTTGTCCAGTCAGTTAGTCAGAATACTGTTAAAACAGAAAAAAGTGGATGTTAATGCATTACTTGTTTGTCATTATGGACAACAATGGTGAACTGACGAAGATTTAATCTTCTATCGCGGAATCATAGATTCCGAAGAAGTCGTTGAGGATCCATTAGTTAATTAATTTTTGTAAAAATTAAAAACAATTTAACAAATTTTTAAGTGCTGAAAGTTTCCTTAGTTAAAATATTTTTATATTCAAAAATATTTAAATAAATTAAAATATTTATGCAACTATGAATAATATTCCTTGAATATTTCAATTTTACTGTAGATACGTAGTAGTTTCTTTAAACATATGACTAATAAAATTTACATTAATGATATTCAAAAATAATACTTTTTATATTTAGTCTACATTTTGAACAAATAACTACAGTTAATATACATGTAATATATACATACAGAGCGGTCCAAAAGTCACCCCCCCTCTCTTAACTTTTGAACCAGTTGAGTTATCGACTTCAAGTTTGGAACTTTTACATAAGACAACTTAAACTATCTTTTAGCATATATTTAATACTTTCAACTCTTAAAATGTGGGCAGGGGGCATGGGGGCACATTTTTTTAAGTGGAAAAGGGGGTCGTGTAATACATCATTTTAAAGCTTATAAAATTCTCCATTCAACTCCATATTTTTAAATTAAAAAAAAAATTTGGGTTACAATGGGGTTGAAATGGGTAAAAATGTCAAAATTCCTAAAAAAAAAACAAATAATTTTTTAAAAATGCCTAATTTCATCATAAAAAATGTTAATTATACTTTTAAACTAATTTTAGTTGACATACATGAAAATTTATAAAAAAAAACTTAAAAATCGAATGTTTTAACACAAAAAAAATGAAAAATCAAAACCTTAAAAAACATTTTTAAAAAATTTCAAAATGTTAGTTTAAATAGAGAATTTTATAAGCTTCAAAATTATGTATCACACGACCCCTTTTCATTTAAAAAAATGTCCCCCCATGCCCCCCTGCCCACCTTTTAAGAGCTAAAAATATCAAATATATGCTAAAAGATAGTTTAAGTTGTCTTATTTAAAAGTTCTAAATTTGGAATCGATATCTCAACTCGTTCAAAAGTTAAAAGGGGGCGGGGTTAGTAACGTTTTTAAGCGATTTGCATTTTTGGCGAAGGCGTAACTATTGGTAAAATTATACAGAGCGTGTTAAAAAGTCAGCCCCCCTTTAACTTTTGAACGGCTGAAGATTTCAACTTGAAATTTGAAACACCTAAATAACATAAACCAAATATTTTGTTGGTATATATTTGATATGCTTAGGGGGCACAATGGAGAGGCGGTCGTGTGCCATATCATTTTAAAGCTTTTAAAATTAATCATTTGACCTCATTTTACATCGGCACTTATTGCTACTAAGAGTGCCGATGTATTGAAATAGGACACACCTAATTTTTATGCAGTAGCGATCCCTTCAAGTTTTACTTTTTTTAATTTTTTTTTAAACAAATTAAATAATTCTTATGATTATCAACCTTTTTCTAAAGAAGGTTTTTTACCAAAAAAAAGCCTTGTACCTACAGGATGTCTCAGAACTGTGCACTTCCTTTTACGGAGTAACTCTAAATAAAAAAATATGAAAAAAAGTTCCTACAAACTTATGCCCAAAAACGACACGTAAGGGAGCTACGCCCCTTCAAAAGGGGTTGTAAAAATTCGATTTTTATTTATTAACTCAGGAACCCTTTGTGTTAAAGTAACAAGGCTTTGCATGCGATCTTTCTTTATTATAAGGCCTATTAGTCAATGGTATTTGCATGTAGTTACTTCAACCAGGGACGTCCGAAATGGGGGTCTTATCACTTTTTTGCCCCAAACTTTTTGCTGCTTAACTTTTTTGTGGGTTTATTATTAAAATAATATTCATCAGGTAAAGACACATAAAAAAGTACTTGTTCTAATACCGTAGGATTAACCGTTTTCGAGAAAAAATACAATTAAAGGCAAAATTACACGTTTATGGAAACACTAAACACTAAAATGATAAAAACCAAAATTTAAATAAGACAGGGTGATTCTACATCAAAACCCAAGAAAAAAAGTTCCCATACATGTAGTTCCAAAAATCGTTTTTAAGGGGTACCCTGTCCCTTTAAAAATGGTGAATTTTGGGAGACCGTAATTCTCTTACAATCGGTTTTTGGAACTACATGTATAAAAACTTTTTTTCTTGGGTTTTGATGTAAAGTAACTCTATATAACTAAAATCTTGCTTTTAAATATTTTAGTGTTAAATTTTTGGTTCTCAAAATCTATTATTTTTCCCTTAATTGTATTTTTCTCGAAAACCGTTAATCCTATGGTATTACAACAAGAGTAGCTTTTTTATGTAATTTTACCTGAGAAATACTTTTCTAGTAATAAACACAAAAAATGTAAAGCAGCAAAAAGTTTGGAGCACAAAAGTGATAAGACCCCTCCCATTTCGGACGTCCCTGGTTGAAGTAACTGCATGCAAATAACATTGGCTAATAGGCATTAATAAGGAAAGATCACATGCAAAACATTGTTGCTTTAACACAAAGGGTTCCTAAGTTATTAAATAAAAATCGAATTTTTAGAATCTCTTATGAAGGGGCGTAGCTCCCTTACTAGTCGTTTTTGGACATATGTTTATAGGAACTTTTTTTCATATTTTTTAATTTAGATCGCTCCGTAAAAGGAAGTGCGTCAGTTATGAGACACCCTGTATATCTAAATTTGAAGTCTTTAGCTCGAAGTGTACTTGAGTTATCCCGATATATTTTTTTTGGGAAAAAGTAATAATATTTTTTATTTATTTTTTTTACCAGTAGGTCTAAAGCTTTCCAAAAATATATATCTAGGGAAAGCAATAGCTTATGCAAAAGTTTATACATATCTATGTATTAATGGTGGCATATTTTGTGTAGAACATTTCAAAATAAATTAAATTTGACAGTCAGTTTATTAGGATTTAATCCAATAACTAACACATAATTTTAATTGGCTATTAGTATATGTACATATATAATCTATATATGTATATGTATGCATGGGCGTCGGTAGGTAGGGGTACGCGGTAAAAGTTATTTTGTGTTACTTAATTTGCATGTTACCATAGATATTAATATAACAGGGGAAGGGGGGGGGGGGCTAGTCTTAACAATTTTTGGGAAAAAATTTGTACTGCCTACAAAAATTAATTTTTGTATTTTTATTTTACAGAATATAAAAATTTCAACCTTCAGTTATCATTTAGTAAGAAAACTAAATTTTTAACTTTTACAAATTTTTATGTAAAATTAATTAAAAAATGTCAAAAGTTAACACTTGCCCACTTTTGGGGCAAGAACTAACAGCCATGGGGCATGTTTTAACCTATATAATCAAATGGGCGATAAACCCTAATAATTAAAATTTAAATAAGGGGGTTAAAATATAATTTTTTTTTATCTTTTTATATTGAAAAATAAAGAGTTATTTTATATTTTTAATGCGAAAAAAAATAAATTAACAAAACTCTAAATGATATAATAACATTTATTAAATGTTCCATACCGTAGAATTAGCAAAAAACAATAAATTTTCGGAATTTTCTTCGTAAAATAAATAAACTGAGTTTCACCCCCTGAGGGTTCGAGGGTAGTTTTTGTGAAAATTAGTTTCGACTTTTTTTCAGGAAAAAATGGGCGGATCAGCTCAGGAAAAAATAAGATAATTTAAGCAAAAAAATCCTACGCCTTAGTTAGTACTTAGTGCCTATTTTCCATTCCGTTGACTATGACAACGGAATAAAAGTGACAATCAGCTGATTTTACATACCGTACGTTAAACACAACCTAAAATTGACAAACTAATTTTTAGACAATTTTTGCGTTTTTTGATATTTAGGTGTTAGGTCATAGGAAAAATCGTATACGCACCTCGACGCAAACCTTTTCAGTGCACTTCGAGTGCTTTTTTACTCGTCTCCGCCTTGTAAAAAAACAGCACTCTCGTGCACTGAAAACTAAGTTCGCGTACTCAGTGCGTAATATAATATTGATTTTTTTTTCTATCACAATACTTTCTTTTATGAGAAAGTAACAAGGATCTATAATAAATCATTTATTGCAAGTAGGCAAGCAAAAAAAAATACGAAAAGCTTTTTGGAATGTGTGGCAAAAAAAGGTGATGATTGTGTAAATGTAAAAATTGAATAGGTAAGTTACTTACCGAAATCGACGCCAATGCGTTTGCCAGTCATAAAAAACCGCGATAAAAACACAAAGAAAACTTAGAGTTAACGGGAGGAACATATTCCGCTATCTGCGCATGCGGTAGCAGAAATCAACATAAGAAAGTAAACCAACGACCCCCATTAAAAAAAAAAAAAACTAAATCAACCAAAAAACCAACGGAAACCAACATTAACGTAAACTAACGCATTACATTAAAAAAAAAACACCAAACCAGCACAAAACCAAGCGCATACGTAGATCGCGGAATACGTTTCTCCCGTTGGCCCCTTCTCAAAGAAAAACCCCCAGAAAAAAACAAATAACAACTGTCAAACGTCAAATCAGAAATAAATACAAATGCGCATGCGCCTTAGTTCAAAAAGTCCCTCTGAATTCCTAATGACCTCCCCTGAATTCCTCATGACTTCCCCTGAATTCCTCATCACTTCCCCTGAATTCCTTGTGACTTTCCCTGAGTTCCTTGTGACTTCCCCTGAATTCCTTGTGACTTCCTCTGAATTCCTTGTGAATTCCTCTTGAACTACCCATGAATTCTCCTGAATTCCTACTGAATTCCCGAAGGGTGTACAAAAGATTTCCCCGGCTGTTAACCCCCCAATATAAACAATTAGAATATAATATAAAATTTACAGTAGGTACGCATAATAGGTTGTTTGGTTGCCCATATATGGGCATATGCATATGTATACCGGAAATTTAATTTTACCATAAAAATAGTGCTAAAAATTATAAAATTACATTAGGCATTAAATGAAATTTTCAGAATTTTATCGGTATTAATTGTGGCAAAAAAATAACCAATAATGCGTACCGGAAACCTTTCTTTTAGTGTGTACACTGAAAAAATGAATATTTCGAAGTGTAAGAGTTTAAAAATAAAATTACGTTCTATGTACCGAATTTTTTTTATAAAATTACTTACTCTAAATAGTCCAAAATGGTCAAAATTTGCGTTACGTAATACTTGAACGTTCCCTTTGTATACCAGAAATTTATTTTTGCCATAAAAATAATGCTAAAAATACTGATAAAAATTATGCTAAAATTACATTAAGCATTTCGAAATTTTATCGGTATTAATTGTGGCAAGAAAATAACTAATAATGCCGTACCAGAATTCTTTCTTTCAGTGTATATGAAACGTAATTTTATTTACCATCACATGTAAACTTTTATACGTCAAAATGTTAATTTTTTCAGTGTAATATTTAATATATTTGTCATGAAAACAAATAAATAATTCTAAATAGGATGTTGCGGTACTTGAAAAACCTTTCCCATACAATTGCCAACCGTTGTCAATCATCAATGAGGGTGGTAATATCATAATGAATAGGACATTTTGACTAAAATTTATGCTCATTTTGTCTGCTGAAAACATAAAATACAGACAAAATAAACAAAAAAATGTCTCAAAAAGCTTTAAAGTAAATATCAAAACAACAAGACACGCGTTGTTATTCTGGACAGAGGAAGCAGATACTAAGATCGACATGATTTTTGTTCGTCGGTCGGTCTATTGTTTTTTTCGGTCTGTGGGACTATCGTCTTTGGGTCTCTCGGGTCTGTGGGTCTGTCGGTCTGTAAGTCTGTCGGGCTGGGTCTGTCTGTCGGTCTGTCGGGCTGTGGTTAAGTTGAAGGTGTTCAAATTTTTACCCGAGGTTGTTAACGTTGTTTATATAAATATTTTGTCAGGTATCGTATATGGATAATATAGGGAGTGTTTGAAAGTTTGATTTTCATTTAATAAAAATAATTTATCCAATACATACAGATAATAAGACAATTACCATCTTTATTTTAAATAGATAAACTCAATAATAACCCCCGCGTGGCCATTACTTTATTGAGTGGATAATTATGTATTTTACCCACACAACTGTCAAATTCTTTTCTTGTAAATGTTATTAAAATTTTTAATAAAAATATGAATTCCTAAGCTATTTATTGGATAAAACCTTGTATGGCACTCATGGGTAAACCGATATTGCCCTCTCGAAAATTAACCTGCTTGGCTCCCGCCTCGCAGGTTAATTTTCTCATGGGCAATATCTTACTTTACGCACTAGGACCATAATAGTATATTAAAGTACTAGTTTCATAACATATGGTTTTAGCGCACGAGTACAAGTTTAGAAAACTAGCCGCTTGCAGCGAGTTTTCTAAAGTACTAGTGCTCTAAAAACGTGTTATAAAACGAGTGCTTTATAAAAATTTTTCTATTTTGCTCTAAAATTAAAAAAACTTACATTTAAATTGATGACTGATTTAGGGATTTTTGTTTTGGGTTGGCATTACAGTTTACACTATGTTTAAAATTCTAAGAATAAATGATATTTTATATATTTTACAGTCATATCTTCTTTTTTCACTGCAATTAATCAGTCCACAATTTTAACATGGTAAAAAATAACCAAAACACAAAATTTTGTAAAAAATTAAACTTTAAATCGACATTGACATTTGCACGCAAAACGTCAAGAGACTTTTGTATGTTGCCAACCCAACAGAAAAAAAAGTAGAGACCTCTTATGGGCCTATAAGAACACGCAAAATGCATGTGATTATGAGCTTATAAGAGTCGCAAAATGGAAAAATAACTATAACGATATTTAAGGATCAAAAATATTTTCCAATCAACTGGCCATCGACCGAAGTCAGACTGTCTTGTTTTTCTAAAAAAACGAGTTGGGATTTTTAAGGATGGTTGTTTTTTAAATTTTTTCGATTTTTTTTTAAATTTTAGTAGAGACATCTTTCAAATTATTTTGAACTTACAGTTTTAAATGATGGAGGAAAGTTTTTAATTTAGGGATACAGGGTTAGTCAGAAATTGGTTTTAAAAACTTCTTTATTTCTTAACAACTTTGAAGGGATATGCTTATGTATATAAATATTTATATAACAAGTCTTAAAGATATGTAATGCTACGCATTCCATTATATACTATTCACAGTAGACTGCATTTTTTCCAAATACTGGACGAAAAATGCTTAATAAAATATTGCTGCAAAAAAAAGAATATTTTCCCTGTAACCTAGTAGGCCTAGGTTCATTATAACAAAAATAAAGTTAAAAAAAATTAAAAAAATTACAATTTTTTTTAAGTTCTTTTTTCGAAAAAGGAAAAAAAAGTATTTTTATTTTTAACTAAAAAAAAAATTAACATATATTTTTCCGAAAAACGAAATTTAATTAAAAAAAAATGGGAAATATAGTTTTTTCATTTTTTAAATGGTTTTTGAGTTATATGAATGTTAAAACATTCAATAACTTTTTTTGTTTTCCTGAACATTTTGAGTCGATCAGATTATTCGTTCTGGAGTTATCCTGTCTACAAAAAACGTGACATCGGACTGACAGACGCATCTAGACCGTCTAGACTGACAGACGGAAATTTTCAAAGTTTTTTATATTTTTTATGAAACACATTTGTATCCAAAAATTTTTTTTCTAGGACATTTTTTGGGCGATTTTGAGAAATTCCAAACTACCGTATTATACTATTCTAGCGGTGACGCGCATGGCGATCAACGAACTAATAACTCTTCTCTCTAGAATACGCATACCGTTAATATAAATTATCGCCAACATCTCGGTTTGTTTGTAAACAAATATTAAGTATATTCAGACCTGAACAATAACAATTACCGGTAACTGGCATTGTTGTCTCTGTTAGAACAAAGATGTGTGAGTAGGACAGACGAATGTTTATGTTGCCGACGTTTTTGTCAATTTTTACGAATGAAATGTCTATTCTAGAGAGATAAGTTATTAGTTCGTTGATGGCGATGCATTTTGTTCTTAGTCCAAGAACGGAAGTGAAAATAAATTTAACATAAATGCTTTAATTGGGTTGATTCTGATTCTAGGAAGGAACGCCCGAAAGGAAATTGGTTAGTGACATATGAGGGTATCATTTGTTTTGTCGATAACCAGACCGACACCGCATATTTAAGCTAATTTTTGTCTAATATGGTCAAATAGGGTCCGGTTCGTATTACTTTTAGAATATATATATATATATATATATATATATATATATATATATATATATATATATATATATATATATATATTTAGCGCTTCAGGCCTTAAAGGCCCATGGCTTCTATTGTTTTAATTATCCTCCTCCAAACATGGTGATCATTTGCAGCACCCTCCCCGTTTTGCACTCCCACACTTTTCAAGTCCTCTGTCACATCCTCCAGCCATCTTTTCATCGGACGACCTCTTTTTTTCTTGCCTCCTTCTCCTATTCTTAACACTTGTTTTGCCACTCGACCATTGTCCATTCGCACCACATGTCCCAACCATCTCACTCTTTGACCTTTTATCACTTGTACAATACTAGGCCTTTTATATAGTTCCATTATTTCCTGATTTGTCCTTCTTCTCCAAATCCCTTCTTCTTTTATTCCTCTATATATACGTCTTAGGATTTTTCTTTTCCATCTTTCCAGCTTTTCAGATACTTTCTTTGTCAGCACCCAAAGTTCCGCACCATATAAAACCGATGGAAGGATCACTGTTTTATAAACCCTTACTTTAGCGCCCCTAGAAATAAGTTTTGATTTTAGCATTGAGCTCATAGCTCCAGCCGCTTTATTTCCTCTTGCCAGCCTTTTTTCAATTTCTACTTCTTCCTTATTTCTATTTGTGACTGTAACACCCAGGTAATCAAACTCTGCAACTTCCTGAAATTCGTATTCTTCTTGTTCGTTTGTTCTTATTCTAAATTTTTCCAAATTACCTTCTCTATTATTCATAGCCATAAACTTTGTTTTGCTTTCGTTTATTCTGAGACCAAATTCTTTAGCTTTACTTTCCAAGATTTTAAATGTTCTCTTTATTTCCAACTTTGACCTAGCTAACAACGCTATATCATCCGCAAAAGCAATACATTGAAGCCTATACTTCCATTTCTCTGAAAGCCACATTCTCTTATAATAATTTCCAGTAGTGCATTAAAAAGATCTGTAGACAGAGGATCACCTTGTCTAAGACCTTTCTCCACACAAAAACTTTCTGAGAGCATTCCTTCTACGACTACTTTGCTTTTCGTTTTATCAAGAGTGATCATTATTAGATTAACTAGCTTCCTGGGTATCTTCAACTTTATTAATGTATCACGTATCTTTGATCTTTTTATTGTATCATATGCCTGCTTAAAGTCTATGAACAACTTTTAGAATAGGTAATAAAAATAATAATTATAAAAAAATTATAAAAATTTCTTGATAAATTATTTAATAAATAATAATAAATTATAATTATTTATTTTTTATTTATATTTGATATGTCAAGAAATTCCCATTATAATTACACTGATGAACTTTTACACAATCGACCGTTTACATCTGAATGTGTTAAATTGTGCAATTTTAACACCGTTTTTAGTAAAATTTATACAATTTTACACATTTTAACAAGTTTCCGTGTCAATTCACGACTACACGGCCGACTGTGTAAAAGTTTTTTCATCATGGTATTAACTAAAATATAACACAGACCGAAAAATGAAGATAGGGTTCTGAGGTAGGGGTTTTTTTTGAAAATTCCGAAAATCAAAAAAAATACTAAATTCACTTTGAACCTTTTCACCCTTTGATACCCAGTGGGACATATATGTACCATCGATGGATCCTGTTTTAAGCCATCATTTTTGCACTGCATGTCCCATTGTACGTTGTAAGATTATTTGAGAGGTTTTTTTCGTTACTTGGAGCGTTTTTCTAGCAAATTTTATTAACAGTGGCAAAACTACTTTTGTATTTTTTGTCCTAATAAAAATTTCATTTCAAAATGACATATTATATCTTCCACTTTTTTTCTATGTAAAATATTTGTTTTATACAACAAAAAAACACTTTGTGATTGCCAATGACCAGTACTGCAGTTATAACTGAAAAAAAGTTAATTAAAATAAAAACATTTCGCAAAAAAAAAATGAACCGACTTAGAACTGTGTCTCTAAAAAGTAAAAAATAAAAAATACTTAAATCGGTACCGATTTCACCATTCCCTAAATTTATTACTAACAATTGTGTTTTTATTATTTTGTTATTGTTTGCTGTGAAATTGGCACCGACTTAAGTATTTTTTATTTTTTACTTTTTAGAGACACAGAAGTCGGTTCATTTTTTTTTGCGAAAAGTTTTTAGTTTTTACTTTTTAGAGACACAGAACTTGCAGATTTTTAACGTCATCTAAGCTAAATTATAATTGTCCTTCCATCTAGGCAAGCTGCTGACGTCACAACGCACTAACAGTGCGTTGTAACGTCATAAATTTCTAAAAAATAAAAGTAATATTTTTATTTCAGCGCCCAAGAGTCCAACCAACCTTATTTTAAACGAAATTCTAAAGAAAATCTTGTTAAACTTTAAGCGTTAAGTAATAATCAAATAACGCCTTATGGTAAAATTACAAAATTTATCATTTTCTCTTGGTTTTTAATATTACAGGTCCAAAGAATCAAGTTTAGCGGCATTTAAAAGATTTTCAGTGTGCCGCAATATTTGAGTGACCCCTTAATCAAGTTATCTGGCTTATCCGAGTTATCCGATATTTCTCTAAAAATTTGGTTGGTAGTAGAACCAAATTAAGCCATTTTTAAGTGAAATTGCGTTAAAATTATTAGATTTATCTTAATTATCCGGCTTACCCGGCATTATCCGAGCGTCAAATTAAAACCGGACCACCCCATGAATGCTTTCTTTAAGTTGCAAGAAGTTTCACCAAATTACGTTCATCCGATTCAAAGTTATGCTGAAACAAACATAAAGAAAAAAAAAACAAAGTCACACGTCGAATTGATAACCTCCTCCCTTTTTGGAAGTCGGTTAATAAAAATAAAGTGACTAAAGTGACAGATTTGGGTTAACAACAAATATTTAAGTTTTGAGTCACACAATAATGGGTATTAGTACTATCGAGTACTATTGACTATGCTGATTTCAAAAATTAATTTATTTTTTTCTCATCATTAGAGCACTGGATAGATATGTTTTAGGGTAGTTAGGTAGTTAGGCCAATAAAGTATTACCACGAAACATTTGTGCACGAGTAACAAAATGAAAAAAAAAAATCCATTACTAATGTAAAAATTATTATTAGCGTCCTATTGAGTATGCCAGGATTCTGTAAAAAATTTGAACAATTTTATACGGTTGAGAAAAAAATATATATTTTTTTATTTTGCAAAAAATTCTATTCAACAATACTTTTTCTGTTTAATTCAGTATAAAGGCTTACTTTTTTCCAATAAGAGCCTTAATTAAAACTGTACTATTTTATTTACTTAAGATATCATTTTCAGTGGATTTGATAAACACAAAGCAGATTTTAAAACCAGAGCTAAATCTGGTAAATCGCCCTAATTTATGTTTACTTTGAAAAAGACTTTGCAAAATGGCATCCGTCATCGGTATATACAAAAAAGGGTCTATGTCACCATGGGCGGTCAAAATTAAGCTTTAATATATGGGTAATTCCGTGAATAAATTGGAAAATATTTGTATTGCTCAATAAGCGATGAATCGCGATGGCATTCTTAAAAATTCTGGATACATCGATGTGTATTCAAAGTATCTATATGTGGTTACGTTTATAGACGTAAAATTTATGGATTAGGATTTTTTAAATTTTAATCAACATTATAAAAATATTAATTAAAAATTCCGTGAATATATTGTTCAATTATCGTACAAATTGATATTGGAAGGCTGCACAGTTTCAGGTTGCTGGCCCTCGTCCGTACCAAGAGAGCCGAAAATACGAGTTTTCCTAAGACTCAGTTAGTAGTTAGTGCCCGTTGCCTATGACAACGGTTGCGAAGTGACAATCAGCTGATTTTACATATCTACTGTCAGAAAATTAGTAAACGTCAAACAAATAACCTCAAATTGACAAACTAATTTTAAGATAATTTTTACGTTTTTTTTTTATGTTTAGGTGTTAGGTCTTACGAAAAATAGTATACGCACCTCGACGCAAACCATTTCAGTGCACATCGAGTGCTTTTTTTACGAGGCGCAGCCGATGTGCACTCTTGTGCACTAAAAACTAGGTTCGCGTACTCGGTGCCTAATATACTATTTTTCACTACCAGCCTAAAAGCACATCTTTATTACTGTTCTTTTCATTGGTAGAAATATTATTTCTCTACCTATGACGTCAGAGGTTCTAAAAATAATGAAATTGCACCATGGTTAATAATGAATTTTTATTCAGCTGTTTGGCATCTGACGTTTCACTTAATTAATTAATCACATTGCTATTTACAAGTGTCTTTAGGCACCAAATTTATTTATTGCATGACAAATTAAAAAATATTAACTAAATTAGTACCTAAAAACATGTTTTACAAAAAAACACTTTGAAAAGTGAAAATCATTGGTCCATCATATTCATCCATAGATTATACAACCCATATATTACCGTAAGGATCATAGATTACTAGAGGTACAACCCCCATATATTGATTTTTGAGGAAATAGATTCTCCCTCACAGTTTTCGCCTGTCCCCTTATTTCTGGGGGAGTACCAGAATCATCACTTTGCATTTCACTTTCCATTTTTATATATTTTATTACACTTAACACGGAAACACTTTCAAACTTAATAATTTCAGCAGATCACCAGAAAATTTCTGCCAGAAATGTCAAGTTATTCATTTGTTTTTTTAATGGCCGCGAACGGCCAGCGTGATATTTTAAATTTATAAGCTTTTTCATTAAATTTTAGTAAAATAAATAAATAGCTAATTAATTGTACTGGTAGTGAAAAAATACTATATTTTCCACGTGAGTGAAGATTTAACATTTTAGACCGCGTCTTGCGGGCTTCGCGCGGGCGCGCTCATCCCGCAATTTGACGCAGGTCAAAAATGTTAAACTTCTCTCCCTTGGTAAATAATATACTATTTCATAGGATCGTAATGAAATGAAATGTTATTGCGATTGCTATTGTCATGAAAATATGACAAAATCTCATCTTATCAGACTGCGGGTCGATTTTTAAAATAAGGTCTTAGATGATTCATCTGAAGACGTCTAATATTTAATTTTTTCGGAAATAGAGCGCGTTAAAGGATTTTGACACTAAACAGGACATATTACAGATATCTATGGCTAGTATGGTCATAATTCTAGTCTAGTTGTCTGCAATTTGGATTTTTTTTGTTATTCCACAAAAAAATAATTAGAATTCCAACAATGTTACACTGAAAAAAATGATGTTCTTGGCTCAAAGTAGTCAACACTCTTGGCAGTTATTCCTTTAGCTTAAAAGATGTGTATCTTCAAACAAAAGTATTTATATTGTTCCAAGATGTGTCGCTTTTGAAATATTTTTAAAATTCTCTTGGACCTGGCAAAAACCATCTTGTTTAAAGATTGTTAAAAATTAAATAATTTTAAATACTTTGGCCCAAGAATTTTTCTTTTGAGACAAGGCCACTTGCATTTCACACAAGATCAAAGAATTTTAAGTTAAAGAATCAGAAAGATCTTGGCAAGTGAATTATATTTTCATGTTATGAGGCGCTTTTGGACGTATTCAAGAGTGCGAAGCATTTGGCCAAATTTCATATGCCATTACCGCAAAGGATCCTTTTTTTCAGTGTATGATATCCGAGCGGGTTAGGACATTTAATTCAAATCCTTACTCGCCGGCTAATTCGATTCCCACTGGTGTCGATTGCCTTTTTCAGTTAATTAATAATTTAAATTTCGCGAAGGCGATACACTTCCTATAAACTGGTTCGAAAGTGAGTAAAACGGTGGTTCCCACTACTACTAGTAGTATACTAGCCAACACAAGTCCTGGATATAAGGGATGCTTAATTAAGCTCAAAAATGCCAATAATGGCATTTT
Source organism: Brachypterus glaber (assembly GCA_958510825.1). Taxonomy (NCBI): domain Eukaryota; kingdom Metazoa; phylum Arthropoda; class Insecta; order Coleoptera; family Kateretidae; genus Brachypterus; species Brachypterus glaber. Next base: position 61,257,436 of record OY294044.1, on the reverse strand, counting down.
TTCGTAATTCGTGACACCGCCAGATTTGAATTTAACAATCATAAATTTCTAAACATAATATAAATTTGAAATATTCGATTCCCACTGGTGTCGATTGCCTTTTTCAGTTAATTAATAATTTAAATTTCGCGAAGGCGATACACTTCCTATAAACTGGTTCGAAAGTGAGTAAAACGGTGGTTCCCACTACTACTAGTAGTATACTAGCCAACACAAGTCCTGGATATAAGGGATGCTTAATTAAGCTCAAAAATGCCAATAATGGCAATTTTTCGTAATTCGTGACACCGCCAGATTTGAATTTAACAATCATAAATTTCTAAACCTAATATAAATTTGAAAAACAAAAAAATTCGTCACTTTTTTTATGGACGTCCCATATTCTATACCGACGACAAAGAAATAAACAGGCAAGAAATTTGAACTGTTTATTTGTTAGGAAAAAAGGAAACAAGCGTGCCAATATACCAAAAAATATGTGGCCAAATTTGTCTGGGTTCATACGGGTGGTAACAACATGTTTACACAAAGCTTGCTTCATTTTTTAACCATAAAAGACCAGCGATTCAAAAAATAAAAATAAACTTTTTCAACACAACACATAAAATATATGATTACAAAGAAAAAATAGTCTGGTTGCATCAGTAGTAAAATATGACTCAATAATATGACTCAAGTCCAGTTACTTAATTGTATTATTGGTTATTGAAACCTGAATTTCAGTAAATATTTACTTGTCATGAAGAAACAAACCCGAACGGAAGGTTAATAATTTTTCAGTAGACAGAAAAAATATTAAAACAAAACCTAAAATATAGCTCATAGGGTGAAAGGGCAACTATAATATTTTTTTTGCTAAATTCTTACTTAAAGTCAGAAATTTACTCAAATTCCGAAATAAGATTTTTTTTAATTTTAGAATTTTCAAAAAGTCGGAATATAAGTTAAAATCTAACTTTGAGATTTAAGCAAATTTAATCCGTAATTTGGGATTTAAGTTAAATTTTGAAGTAAAGTCAAAATATTAATAAAATTTTTATATTAGTAAAATTTCTGACATAAAGTAGGAATTTAAGTTAATATCTAATATTACGTTAATTCAAAATTTAGGTAAAGTTCTGTCGGTTCTGTCTTAATCCGAATTCAAATAAAATTCTGAAATTGTGAAAATTTCTGACTGGAAATTAAAGTAAATTGTGACATTAAGACGGAATTTAAGTAAAATTCTGACAGAATTTTGTAATAAAATTATATAGCGGCACTTACAAACCGCTTTCGTATAATTACTTTCTACCTAGACACATATTATATATTTGGGGAGTCGCAGCGTGTTCTTTTGTAAGAGACGGATCTGGCCGCTTAGGCGGATTTACTCTTGCATCAGCCTGCTATCGTAGATATGCACAGGACTTTTTATTTTATGTTGTTTCGTGAAAATATTACTTTAATAGTAAAGTTTTAAGTGAATCGTGAATATTTATGTTTTTTTTTTATTTTGGGATGTTAAATTTTAACGTGGAACTGTTGAACATGTAAAGTCAATTTTTTTATAAATTTTAAAGATAATTTTTTTATAAGTTTGCGTCTGCGCAAACATCGCTACAGAGTGAGACAGTTTAGCGTAGGCCGAAAATTATATTAGATTGAGCTGGCAAACTATCCTATGGAAAATGCCATTATTGGAATTGGAATAATACATAGACAAGGAAAGACCTCCAAAGCCGTTGCGGAATACTGTGATAAATGTGCCTAGAGCATCTGAGATAAACTTGCACATGCGCACTACTATTGTTGTTTTTGACCAGTATTTTTAACCTTAGTTTTGTGTGTCAAATAAAAATTGTAAAAAATTCAGCAAAAAACAATAAATATCTACGAAGAAACGTCGAAATAGTTTTTTAAAATTATTTTATAAAATTTTTCGAGGTGTGTTTGAGTTTCGGGATTTTGTACATCTACTTTGAGTACACCAGGGATTGACCCTTTGCTCTTCATAAAGCAACAATACAGGTTAGGTTTAAAGTTATAAACAAATACAACAAAAAAACAATTAAAACACAATACAATCGACGATCTGACAATATAAACAAACTACTAATAATTCGTCACCCCAGTATTGGTTTGCCATATCTCTATTTTTTGACATTTTAAGATTTTTACTGGGGGATTTTTGGAGATAAGACAAATGAATACTGGGGTGATGAATTGTTATACGACCGACAGCATTTCACAGCTGATAGAGATACGTACTGCGCAAGGTCAGATATATTGCGTTACGTCATTTCGATGCCCCGTTCTGTCACAAAATAATCTTGCGCAGGCTGGACTAATGGTTCTCTTTCCATCTCTATGGAATAATATTATAATATTAGCTTTAAATTTAAGAGCTACTAATATTTTTAGATCAGCTAAGTCAAAATATTAATATACTGAGAAAGAAAAATACGTCAATCAAAAACTAATAACGTTAAACACCTTTTGGCTTTAATAATCCAAAAATCTTCCATACAAAAGCAAAAAACGATTAGCATAATTGGTTGTTTTCACAGCTTCGTCTACAAACATACCGGGGTCAGCTGAAAATAGGTTTAACCGAAAAACGCTTGCACTTAATATTTATTAAATTTTCCTTGGATATCTCATTTTAATTTTATTTGTGAGTACAATAGATTTGCATTTTTATTTTAATTTTTTGGGAGCGTTCAAGTATTACGTAACGCGCTAGGGGGGGGGGGGGTCTCGAAAACGTTACGCCACGTTACAGAGGGGGATGTGTGTCAGTAAAAATGTTACGTAACACTTAAATAATTATAAACTTATAAAATGTTTGAGATTTTTCTCACTATCTCACCTGTCCAGTCCGACACTGCGTTTATTGGATAACGTTTTTAACAATGATCTATGCCTAAAGAGACGGATTCCTTCCAATTTTATTGCACACGGCGTGGTTAACAATTCACTAAATCCTCTAAACAAAAACAAATAAGTGATGGGTAACCATAGCCAATAACCGATTGCGGAAATTACATCAGACCGGTTATAGGTTAAAACACAGAAGCAATAACACGGTTAAAAACCGGTTTAAACCATAAGGCAAAATTTCCTTTCAATTTTTTTACTTTTTGTAAAAAAAATGTTACGTTACAAATAGGGGGTCTCGAAAATGTTACGCCGCGTTACATGGGGGGAGGGGGGGTGGTTAAAATGAGCATATTTTCCGTTACGTAATACTTGAACGTTCCCTTTTGCGTAAATGCAGTTGAAAATAAATAAATCAATTTTTATCACGAATCATTTTTGAATTAATTTTTAAGCATACATGTTGGATGATGCTTAATTAAATAACAAAAATAAAAAAAAAAATAAATAAGAATATTACCCAATTAGATAAATGAGGTCTTTCAAGTTTGGTTATAAATATTGGGGTATCTAAATAACCACTGACAAAAAATACTAAGAAAATAAAATAATTTTTTTCAATCTTTAACCTCTTCAGACCCAGGCGTAAATATTTAAAATTCGGAGTACCAAGTTTGGGCAAAAAAAAAGGTAATTACAATACAGTTTTTTACGTACAATAATAGCTATTTTAAAACTTGTTAAACTCACATCGTTTTTAAAACAATATATAAAAAAATCTTTTGCTATAAAAATTTCGCCACATCTTGGTAAAAAATCGCAAATTGTTCATTTCGCCACCGTTGATGAAATGGTATTGAAGAGAATTAGTTTCATGAAAAAATAAGAAATTATGTTTTTTTTATCCGTCTGCCTGTCCGATGTCACGATTTTTGTAGACTCGATAACTCAAGAATGAATAATCCGACTTTTTAGCAAGCAATAAAGTTATGGGAGGTTAAACTTTTAAAAAAATCCAAAAAAGCTAAAAGAAAATTCCGATTAACGTTAACGTTAATTTTTTTATTATAAGGATCAATTCTACTAATTTTGAAAAAAAAAAGATTAAAAATAAAATTCTTTTTTTATTTTTTTTTTTTTGAAATTTTTTTCTTTTTTTGCTTGGTTAATTATAAAAAAAATTGTTGAATTTTTCTTTTATTAATTTTTTTTTATTTTTGATTTTTTTTTTAGGTATTTGGGAGAATGTAATGTACCATTTCCTGTGAATAGTAGAATGGAATGCTTAGCATTACATATCTTTACGGCTTGTTTAATAATTTATTTTTGGGATGAACCTCATTTCAGACAACCGTGATATTTCAAAGGTTTTGATTCAGGTACAAAACGGCAAACAGGTGAAAAAATATCCATAAATTATTAGGCTTTCAACCCTAAAAATTAACCCAACAAAAGCACTTGGGAATCAACAGTGGTAATAATGGGTTTCTGAAGGTGTTTGTTTTTGCTTTACAATGATTTTACTGAACTGATAAATATTGATTTGGCGTTTGAAGGAAGTCATGGTATATGTTTATTTAAAACTATAGTATACTATGGATGGTTTTTACCGCACCCAAATAGCTTTTTTCGTGCCATCTATGAAAATGACAAATTTTACACGTGCCATATTTCATACGCGTGCGAAATAATATAATACGTGTAAGATAGCAAAGCTATCACGATTTTTTTTTTAAATATTTACCATTTTATTAGATGTTTTTCCATTATATTTCTATGTATCTGTATATGTATATGTTTTCACTTTTACACTTTTTTATTGGTTATTTTAATTCTGAATTGTAAATTTTTTAATTTTGATGAAATAACAATTATTTGAATGAATAAAACGTAACTAATTTTAACTTTCAAAGTCTGATCTGAGAAAACAAACGAAGTCTGCAAGAGACCAAGGTAATTGATTTGTCAAGGTTGACGCATCCAGCTTCCAGAATTTTACTGAAACTGTACCTAGATTATTTACTTTTCTGCGAAGTACTGATATTATTTTAGTAAACTAGGTATTTAGTTTTATTCAATCTAATAATTTTAAATAATTATATTTTTATCTTTATTCAAACAAAATAATATTTATTTAATTTTTTTTTGTCGGGGTCCTAGGAAAGATAGTGTACATAACTTGTGTGAAAGTATCTTTCCTGCATTCGCTAATGGAAGTCACTTTCTGTACCTATTACTTTATGTATTATACTATTAGCTGCCTCACATTCTCATCAAGGCCCGTTCTCCATTACTAAATGCCCTAGCATGCATTTGATACAGGGCTGGGTGGAAAAAACCTTTAGAAAAAGACCTGAAAAAAACATGTATTTTTCAAGTTAAGGAAGTCCAGAAATAGTTATTTGCGCTTCTAGTAGAGGTAAGTGAATTTTTCTGTGTGAGATCATAAACACGACCGAAGACAGAAAAAAACTTACCTACGAGTAGCGCATTCCTTTTCTCACTACCAAGGAGCTAAAATCTTATTTACATCGGCACTTAGTGCTACTAAGAGTGCCGATGTATTGAAATCTTCGCCTAAAAGTCAAAATCTTTGACCACGTTTTTTTTCACATTTTTCGACGTTTTTTTCAGTAAAAAAAATTGTCTGTCCGTCTGTCTGTCTGGGTGTAAACTTTCTAACTCCTTTTCTACATGAGATATCGAATTGCGGTTTTTTGCATATTGTTTCTTATCGTATTCCGAAGACCTGACTAGATTTTGGGGGTAAACGATTGTTACCCCCAATCGTTTAGGGTAAAACTCCTATTTTTAACGTTTTTTGTTTATAATTAAGGCAATTATTATTGTATTTGGTTAATTTAGCACTTATATAAAATATAATTTTAAATTGGTCAAAAAATGTTATAAACAACGTTTTCCTAAAACGCATTGTTTTCGAGATATTGGCGTTTAAAGCAGTAAAAGGTTTTTTTAGCATATCTCACATATTTAAAGATACAGAATTTAAAATCAAACAAAACACCTAGTTTGAAATTTGCAAACTAGATGGCTCTAGTGTACAATGGTGCCGATGTTTTGACAGGGTGCTTGCAACGTTTCATCTAGTTTATTAATAATATTTTTGACATTTATATGTGTGACAGTTCAAAAAATCATTTTTTTATGGAATCACTCTATAAAATTAGGAACAGTAGTCTTGTGTCTAGATGTCCCCCTGCGGTAAATGTAAGCACACTTAGTGTAAATCGTTTTTTCTGTCTTTAGTTACAGTTTTGTTTGTATAGATTTCATCTATCATAAGTGTGCTCGATATAGTACTTTCCATTACTGGCGACATTTTCATTAAGTAATGTCAACTTACCTAGTTGGTAGTGAGAAAAGTACATTTTCTCACTACTAACTACATAAGTTAAGATTACCTAATCAAAAAGTCGACAGTAATGGAAAGTACTATATCGAGCACACTTATTGATAGATCAATACTCGGCGCGTAATATACTATTTCCTACGATCTAGTTAGTTGTTAGTGCCTATTTTCCACCCGTTACCTATGAAAACGGTTGGGAAGTGACAAGTGACAAGCTGACTTTACATATCTGCTGTCAGAAAATTAGTAAACGTCAACACATAACCTCAAATTTACAAATTAATTTTAAGATTTTTTGCGTTTTTTTCGATATTTAGGTATTAGGTCGTAGGAAAAATAGTATACATCGAGTGCTGAAAACTAGGCTCGCGTACTCGGCGCGTAATATACTATTTTATTATTGAACGGCTAATTAACTCCCTTTATGAATCTTTTTAAGTTTATTTCCGGAAAATTATTTTTCTACGACTGCTTTAGAATGTAAGCAAATACACACACTTTTCAAACACAGAATGAATCCATTCTAGCTCTAGATACGGTATGAACATTCCGTATCAAGTGTTAGAATGAGCACATGTAGTGACATCTCTTGTTTATAAAAGTAAAGAAAACTTTAGCAAAAATTAGCAAAAGTATATATATTTTACCATGAAATATTAAATAATTTAATGCAATTTAAAGTTTTGCGTTAAAATTATATAAAGTTTATTAGTTTTTCTTAATATTTGACCAGTTTTTTATCAATTTAAGTCAAAAAATTAAAACTGCTCCATCCATCCATTGTTAAATATTTAAACCTGATATCTGTCACAACAATCTGACATAATCTTCAATTTTGCATTATAATTTGTAAATATATGCTAAAATTAAATAAAAATCTTTTTTGACTACTGATTTGATAAAATTATTTAATAACATTCATTGCTTTATTTAAAAAATTTTTGTTGCATTTACAATGTCGAGTCACAAAAAACATTGTTTTTAACCTTGTCCGCAGTTTAAAGCCATACAGTGTTTCATATTTGCAGTCGAAGAAAAAGTATAGTCTACAACACGTATGGAATAGTGATTCCGCGCTCGCGGGACCGTTATACTTGCCTGCCGGCTCGTATGACAAACTTTCCGCTCGCGCAGAATATTGTATATTCCATACTAGTTATAGAATATACTATTCTCAATAGGTCGTGCAACTTTTTTTCTAGTATTTTTTATTGTATCTTTATGATATGATTTTCGTTCTTCATAGTTTTATCTTATATTTTATAAATCACGAAGAAGATCCTCGAGAAGATCTTACGGCTTAAAAATAAATCAAAAATTCAAAAACTGACGAAAATTACCTACCTACCATTTTCTCAGCTTTCAAAAGTGAATATTTTTTAACACGAAGCCAATTATTAGGTATCAAGTGTTGAACCAAATAAATAACTAATATGGTATAAAATTACTGTCAGGCGAGCCTTCGTAGGTACCCTTAATAACATATTTGTTTTCTGCGCGGAATACCTTTTTCGAAAAAAAGGTGTTGAAATTTTCGACTGAAAATTAAAATTTGGAGCAGGTGCATCTAGGCGCTACCTAATCTAAATTATGTGGCACAGAAAAAATAATACTTTCTCACAAAACATAGTTTATTTTCATTTTCGTTTGTACTCCTATTATTGCTCTAAAATGTTACTCTTTGAAAAAAAAAATGGTATACGTAAATATAATAATATTTACGTATATTATTATAATAGTATAGTTAGATAGATAGATAGATATATTTATTTACCAATATAACATGATACATATGAGTACACAGAGTAGGTACCTAGACTATATAAACTTAGTCATGTTACAAGATACGTCTAGGGCCACTTGCACCAACTCTTAAACTGGGATTATCTCGACTAAACTGAGTTTAAGTTAAAAATGCTGTGTTTTGATTGGTTGACTTACAATTTAAACCAAGTTTAAAGTTAAAACATCGTTGGTGCAAGTGACCCTAAAAGAATAATAATTTAAGAATAAATAGTTTAAACTATATAATAATGTATGCATCATACATTAATAAACATCACAAATAAAATAAGGTTTTAAGTTTGTATTTTTGCTTATTATCATATTAACACTATTCAAAACATACATCCTCAGCTGAGTACGGTACCAGTTCAATTAGGTAATTTTTTAGTGTGGTTTTAAAATGATTTTTACTACTAATGCTTAAAATTGTACGTGGTAGTTTATTATAGAATGTTATACCTTTATTATAGCAGTTATCTCTACTTACATTTATCCT
>OY294044.1:61199828-61248726 GCA_958510825.1 Brachypterus glaber | reverse complement strand
TGGGTGTGGCTACTTCCATTATTGAAATCGGCTGAAAAATATTTAAAAAAATGCATTTTTGGATTAAGAAAGTCATGAAATGAAAATAGTAAGTACTGAAAAAATGTTTTCTGTCTGTCTATTTATTTGTTAACCTTATAAGGTTTGAAAGGAATAACATACCTTATAAAAAAATCTTTTACCTAATGATTTAGGATTTGCGTAGTCACTTCACGTGAAATATTAACATTGATAAGAGGCTGAGGGGTCAAATACCATTATTAGCAATCTTGAGCAAAAAGTTGGGAAAATTGCAATCTTTACTTGTGGAGTTTTTGTTTCTGCCACCCTCACAAACAATTAGAGCGGCATCACTGCTGAAGATGTGTAAAAGATTTTTTTATATTTATTTAATTTTATTTAATTAGGTAATTTATATCTAATTTATTTAATATAGAATAGGTATATAGATTTTCATTAGGAAGGCATACAAGTCATTCACTTTGAAGAATGGTAGTCTTCAAATAAAAATACTTCGCTTCGTGTTTATGGTAGAGCGGAGCACAATTTTTTTGTGCGACAACCTATGTAACGTTATATATGTTTGGTAGTTTATATTCGATGAAATGGTCCATTTAACCTGCCCATAACTTCACATTGCAGCCGATTACTTGTGCATTCCAAGTGTGTAAAAGAAATATCGTTTGTGGGAAGAAAATATGTACGTCCAGAAGAAAATGAACATGTTTGTCAAATTAAATTAAGGAAATATATTAACTTTTCTATTCATTTTTAGATCACTCTATTCCGCATTGATTTCCATTAGCCCTATAAATTTTTCCTAATCTTCTCTTATTCAGAAATTCTTATCTTGTTTTTTTTTTTAATATTTAGTAAATCTTTAAATTCTTTTCTTTCTTTCTTTTTGATTAAATTTCCTTATTCTATTTTCTTTACCTAACTACCAAAAGGAAAGAACCTTTCTAAAAAATAGGGGAGCGCAAGAATCCAGAGGTGCAAAAAACCTCGTTTCCTCCGCCTTCCAGCCATGCAGGGTTTCATAAAGACTGTTGATGTTTATTTTTAAAAGATAGCCCATTAACTTCCTAAATCCGCCACTGGTACTTTTAGATTTTTTCTTCGTTAGTATAGTAATTATATGTACGTCCTTATTTTGGAAGGTAGTCGGTCATTAATATAGCCACCTACCAGAATCAGCGTCTAAACCTACTATAAAATTGAAAAGATTTTCTAAGACTGCTTTAGAATGTAAGCAAATACACACACTTTTCAAACACAGTTTCTATTCTAGCTCTAGATACGGTATGAATATTCTGTATCAAGTGTTAGAATGAGCACATGTAGTGCCATCTCTTGTTTATAAAAGTAAAGAAAACTGTAACAAAATTAGCAAAAATATATATATTTTACCATGAAACATTGAATAATTTAATGCAATTTAAAGTTTTGCGTTAAAATTACATAAAGTTTATTAGTTTTTCTTAATATTTGACCAGTTTTTTATCAATTTAGTTAAAAAAAATGCTTCATCTATTGTGAAATATTTAAACATACAGTGTTTCATATTTGCAGTCGAAGAAAAAGTATACTCTACAACACTTATGGAATATTGTCTATTCCATACTAGTTATAGAATATACTATTCTGTGAATAGAAGTACTTACAATATGAAGAAACAAGAACTGTTTTTAGGGACGGTCAAGAATACGTGATGAAATGAGCTTGTAATGCGGGCAAATTGAAATACTACATGCGCCGCTCTTTCAATTCAATACTTTTTTATTTTTCTTTCTTCTTTTTCTTGGCGGTTTTGTATTGAACGATTTAATTTCTTAAATATCGTTTTTTTTTCGAACCAGACTTTGGAAGATTCAGTTACCACACAAAAATATACCATATGGAAGATGATGGTACATGATGGTATTCTTCATAAATAATTTCGAAAAAAAAAGTTTTTTGGTTTACTCTCTGACATGTTAATAGTTGTTATATTATTAATATTATTATAATATAAAATTCTAATAATAAAAAAGTTACGAAATTACGATTCCAGCAGCCCTTTTCTTCATAAGTGTAACTTAAATAGTTGAAATAACGTCAACCATAGTTATTATTATTGTAAAAGTTATATATTCGTATACGAATATATCAATGAAATTAAAAATAGTACACTAGTGGTATTATAATGGAAGCTCTGAAATATGTTTGATCTGGGGGATCCGAAAGTATGATTGTCACTTTTTTATCCAAGCCTAAAGGTTTATTTATAATGAAAGAAACTACCGGAAATCGAACCTAGGTAGACTTCTTATTGGGAAATGTTCTAACTACAAGGCAGTGGCCGCAGCGATTAAGGCATATAGTACTTAATTTATCTGGGCTAAAGCGTAAGTTCGAGTCCCCGTGGCAGAAGAAAATTTTTCATTTATGCGATGTGGTAGCATCGAGACTTGTGACCGACTATACACTGTAAAAAATGATAGTAAATTTAAAGCAGTTATCCTTGGTAGAAAATACTAAATTATACTATCTCATATAAGAAAATTTACAAAAAACTGTAATAATGCTTGTCATGTTATTTGTAAGTTTTAAGTTAAATCACAGGTTAGGTTGTAATATCCCTTAAAAAATACAGGAAGTACTTGTAAAGATAAGTCGAATTCACAGTAACATTAAAAAACACAGAACAACTGTAACAAAAGAGCTGTAAAAACACGATGGTAATACAGACAAACTTTAAATTTACTTTAAAAATAAGGTAATTTTACAATCCCTATTTCAAAATACAGTTAGGCTTTAAATTTACTATAACAATTGCTGGCAATAAATCGCCTAAAATAATTATTATAATTGCTGGACATGTTTTTAGAGTGTACAGTATGGCTGCTCTCTTTGTGACATGGAGTTTTGTAGCTGATTTTTTTGCGGTATTATCATGAATTGTTAAATTTAATTCTACTTATCTTAGATTCAGCTAGGTAGCAGAAACAGTTTGTTCAATTTATATAAAATGAGGAAACCTATCAGTTGAGGTGAGAAGGCACCACTTTAAAAATAGTTGGACAAAAATTGTATCTGTGTCTTACAAACAGGAAGTTATTTTATGAACAGTAATGTATTCCAATTTTTTAATGAGTTTTAAATGTCCTGCATGTTCTATAACAAATAACGTTATAGTTCCTTCGTTTCTTCCAACAACAAATTTTATTTTTTAAATTAAAAAAATTAAAAAGCTATGGTTTGTAAATAAATAGGTTTTTTGCTTTTTACTCGAAAAGAACCTTTGTGATCATATAATAACCCTCTTTTAAAACTCAACGATTCATTTTAAGATTACCGATCACAAGATTAAGTTCCACTTGCACCAAAGATGGTTTAACTTTAAACTTGGATTAAATGGACGGTCAACCAATCAGAAAGCAGTATTTTTAACTTAAACTCAGTTTAGCTGAGATAATCCCAGTTTAAGAGTTGGTGCAAGTGGCCCTAATTCCATTAAAAATCGGTATCACACTAGTGAGTTGATTTATGCCTCAATTCATTTTGTATATTCTTCTCGATAAATTGTTGACCGTAAAATAATTAATGCACGCCTAACCTATATTTAATGTGTTGTTTTTGTTAAAAATATGATAGTTTTCTGTGTTTCTTGAGTGTTTACTAATAATAGAGCCGGGATCAGAGCAGGTGTAAATTTCAAGTTTGAATAGATATTTTTTTTACAGCAGCGTAGGTAAAACATGTTAAAATTAAACCATTTTTTACGTGTAGTTTTGTTAAAAATCTTCGAAAAACTGCAATGTTCTTAATATTGAACTAAGGGATTGCAATCCCGCACGAGTTTGAATCCCGCGGGATCCTACGGAATTGAAGTAAATCCCGCATGCGGGATTGTAATTTTTTACTTAGCGATATATATATTTTTTTGTTTGACATTGTTTTTTTTTATAATTTATAATTTATAGATATTCAGCTATGATAGGTGCATTTGGATTTTTGGACTATTGTTTTATAAAAAAATAAAATAAAAACAGTAACAGTAACTTAATATCAAAATCATTACTTACGTTTAATTTTTTTGCTGTCTCTGTATATTGTAATTTTATTTCTATTTCTTTTATAAAGATAAAATATGAGTGAACAACAACTAAGTTGTTGCTTTCGGACTCATTTTCAGTTATTTCGGTTATTTCAGTTATTTGAAAAAATGGCGCGGGATCCCGCGGGATTGCGGGATCACACATTGCGGTGCAATCCATAATTGAACTATGTGAAATATTTGCAATAAACTGAATTGGATCAATTATGCTGCAGCAGTTCTGCAGTTCCAAACCAATCCGTTTAAAACAGCGCAAGATTAGAAAATATCATTCTTTGGCTTAAGCCAGGTAATGTTTTTAATAAAAACTTGTTATAAAAAAATTACAGCAAATGTTCATTTATCTGCAATTAAGTGTACATCCTATTTGGCTAAACTTTTTCATATAACATTTTTAGTTTTGTTGATTTCTAACATAACATAGTGACGTAATATTATTATTAATTTCAATTCTCAACAATGTTAGAAGATTTTTTGTTATTATATGAAATTACCAGTACAGTTTTTTATAAAATTTAACCTTTTCCCTTGATATATTTTTACTTATACCTAAAAAAAAATCGAATTAAAACTTATTCCATTCTATTATAATAAAATTGAGAAAATGAACGTGAAAAGAAATCGTTAGTAAAAAATTTAAACAGCAATGCTCCCTATATTGAACCTTCTGGAATACCGTACCAATTATAATTTAGGTTTTCTACAGGACGCCACTGGTTGTTCTTAAACACATATCCTAAAGTGTGTAAACGCGCTTAAAACAGGGCATCTTTAGAAAAATATAACATATAATTAAGCGGCATCTTTAACAAACAAAAGCTATAAAGATGGAAATAGCCATACATTGAAAAACTGGTGCCTATAACCAAACACATAAATTACTATTAAAACTAACACTATAATTGCACACTAATTACACTGGTTCTACAAACTCCTTGGCATTGTTCACACGGGGTAAATAAATAAAATAAACATCTTTAAAGCATACAATTTTAATTATCTGTCACATATTTCAAGAAGTTATTTTGATTGTAATTTTAAAGGATTTTAATCAAATACGTACATAGATACTTGTTCTGAGGTCAGTTTAGTTTTCCATTTTTTGTAACTACACAAAATTTCAAACAAAAAAAGTAAGTACTTTTGGTAATACCACCATGTTATATTTAAGAAAGAGCCTCTCCATAATTTATCAGTATTTAAATTTGAAAACTACCTTCGTATAATAACAGGTCTTGTTTGGTCTTCAGTACAATCCAATATACTGTTTATTAAGAATTAATGGTGGCTATGTGCTTACAGGATGTTCGAAAAATGCAAATAACTTTTTAAAATATTTTCGACTTCATTTCACTAAGGCCCAAATTTATTCTTATAAGAATAAATTTTGGTATTTTTACGCTTTGAAAGTAGGTATACTTCCGTAAAGGAAGTATACTTCCAAAATTAAAGTTTTGTGTAAAAGTTAATTAATTTATGCACATTTTTTGCTACATGGTAAGAAAGTTGACAAATTCTGTAAGTATCCTTAACATATCCTGTCATCTGAAGCTTATTTGGAATTTGACTATTCTTTTAGATGAAAATGGTTTTACTATTAATATAATGCTTACTTTGATGATGATGTTATGGTGCACCATAGTTTTGGAATTTTTAAACTTCTGATATTTTTCGTTAAGAATTGTACTTTGTTTATCTATCTTCTCTCTTTTAATGAACATACTGTCCAAAGATTTTAAAGTCATGCGAAAGAGTGAACAAACATTTTTTAGTCACTAGTGGAAAAAACTTAACTTTTTATATTTATAATAGTGCTCCTCTACGCAAAAGAATGAACAAAACATTTCTTAGCGAGAGGCTGACCGCGTCTGAAATTTGTACAGATAAGTTCCTTTTTGCAAAGAGTTCCTCGGAGTTCCTCTGAGTTCCTTCGGAGTTCCTTCGGAGTTCCTCGGAGTTCTTTGAGAGTTCCTCGAGAGTTCCTTAGAGTTCCTGGAAGTTCCTCCAGAGTTCTTCAGAGTTCCTCGAGAGTTCCTCCGGAGTTCCTTTGGCTTGTACAAAGAGTTCCTCGCGGTCAGCCCCTCGTTTCTTAGTCATTAGTGAAAAAAACTTAACTTTTGATATTGATATAGTGCTAGAAACGAGGCTAAAAACAAGTGTTTCTATGAAGGTGTTGGATGATATGAGGAATAAATATTAAAAAAAAAAATATATATCTTGATCTGTTTGACTATAAACAATTTGGTAAAAAAGTAGTAGGTTACCTATATATGTTTTCGTTATTTTTTCTTGGCCAGTTTAACCAAGGCCATGAAAAGTTTTTTTGGCATTATTGGCATAATACCATAATACCACTTTCAGCATAAGACATTGTTAATATTTTGAGACAGTCCGTATATCTGGTTAAATAAACTGTTGGAACATCCGCTGATGATGGAATGCCCATTTCGGCCACAGCAAAGCCTCGAGAGCCGAGAAAGAAAGGTGATAACCTGTTAGAGTTGGCACGGCAGGTCTGATATTCATCACTTCGGCCGTGGTCGAGACGTGTCTCTAATTATAGAGCGTACTTTGCCTGTCTGCCGCTTACCGCCTTATATTTTCAGTTACAGTGAATCTCTTCTTGCCTGCTCATCGAAGGTCTTTAAAGAACCTCTTCGAGCAATACTATAGACCTTAAAAACGGATAGATCTTCCAATTAATTTAATGTACAAGGGTTTATTAACACTTTAATAAAAAAGTTAATTCAGGCTAGTTAGAATTTTTGGATGCATGGGATGAAAAGTTAAAAATGAAAATTAAAAGTTTAAAATTCAAATTATCCTAATATGTAATTTACTATATCTTTTTCAAATATTTATATTTTCGCAAAAAATAGCATTACCACATAACCACCCAGCTGCAGAAGAAAACAAAAAATGTACATTTAAAATATACCTAATCACCGAGTAGCAGAAGAAAACAAAAAATGTACATTTCTGTAAGCCGGATGCGGTAGCTTTTCGTCCTAAAACTATGGCTTACAGATAAATGAATATTTTTTTGCTCCACGGACGCGTCCATCCAGTCACCACTGATTGTTAAAACCCGTTCGCCCTGAGAGGGTTAATTAATAGTTAAGTACTTAAAATATCAATAAATATCTATGCCTATCTATGACTGTAAAAATATTATTAAAATCTTTTTTAGAAACCTGAGTTCCTAAACTTAAATTATATCCAAAATTAGTTAATTTATGAAAATATATTTACAAAAGTCTATAAAGCAACAAACACATTATAATATATATTTTAATATTAAAAAAAGAACCGACTTCTGTCTCTAAAAAGTAAAAAATAAAAAATAAGCCGGTGCCAATTTCAACACTCCCTAAATTAAATACTAACAATTATTTTTGTTGTTAAATTGTTTGCTGTGATATTGGCACCGACTTATTTTTTACTTATTAGAGACAGAAGTCGGTTCATTTTTTTTTGCAAAAAGTTTTTATTTTTTACTTTTTAGAGACACAGAACTTGTAGATTTGTAACATGATCTAAGCTAAATTATAGTTGTCTTTCCATCTCGGCAAGCTGTTGACGTCACAACGCAGTATTAGTGCGTTCTGACGTCATCATCTTAAAGATAAATTTCTAAAAAATAAATTTAATAGTATTTTTATTTTAGCTCCCAAGAGTCCAACCAACCTTATTCTAAACGAAATACTAATAAAAATCTTTTTTAAACTTCAAGCGTTAAGTAATAATGAAATAACGCCTTATGGTATAATCACAAATTTTATAATTTTTTCTTGGTATTTTAATATACAGGTCCACAGAATCAAGTTTAGCGGCATTTAAAAGATGCCGTAATATTTGAATGACCCCTTAATCAAGTTATCCGGCTAATCCGAGTTATCCGATCGTTTTCTAAAAAATTGGTTGGTATTAGAACCAAATTAAGCCCGTTTTAAGTGAAATTTCGTTAAAACGATTAGATTTATCTCAATTATCCGGATTGCCCGGCATTATCCGAGCGTCAAATTAAAACAATACCACCTCATGAATGTCCTGTTTAAGTTGCAAAAGGTTTTATCAAATTCCGTTCATCCGTTCCAAAGTTATGCGGGAACAAAAACAAAACAAAGGCACATGTCGAATTGATAACCTCCTCCTTTTTTGGAAGTCGGTTAATGAGTCATGATCTACTACCTTACATAAGGTAGCACACTAGAAAAAAAAAGGGATTGGGCTTAGATAAATCCAGATGGTTCTCAATTCTCGAAAATTAGAGGTTGCGAATCTTTTTACAAGAACTCTAGATTTAAGGTCGATGGTTTAAATCCTTGGGAAACTGCAATTCTGATTCGAAAACTAAGCGTATTATAATCACAGGTTCTTATGCAGGGTCTCGTTAGTGTTCATTTCTGCCTAGCGCAATTCTTCATTATCCTTAAAACACCTGCTAAATTATCTCGGTTAAAAACGGTTCGACTTTCGCATAATAATTACCAAGAACCACTACTAGTATTTGTTTTTGGGATAATTGACAGTTTAAGAACTGATTTTATCGGAAATATCGCAAAAGGTGATATGCCACCACGCCTTCTACAACATCTGAAAATGACAAACTGATTTTAGTTAGATTATATGATAAAACATCGAAAAATTGCAGAGTGTTTGTTTAAAAAACGTTTTTAGATAATCACTAGTTTCTGTTTTAGAGTAGGGTTTTTAAGATATATCGTATCATGACATATGATCAAAAAGTACAGGGTAGAGATCTAAAACTAGTCATTACCTTTTTTTTAGTTATCACTTTCCTAGATAGGATAAAAAAGTTGGGAATTCTCCAGTCCAAAAGTTGACATTTTTGTGCTTTCTCCGCTTTCCCTAATAAACTGCCTTCGGTGCGGCTCTAGTCATGAGGCTGGTTCCTACTCAAAAAAAAACTTTACTAGTTTTTATTGGAGTTCGGAGTTTTCAATTTGAAAATATGGCATAAGTTATTATCGACTGGTTTAAGTGAAAAGCTCGTAAGTAGTACCTCCAAACCATTTTATTTATATTTTCCTTAAATAAACGAAATAAAATCACCTAAGCTCGGTTTATCATTAAAATTATTTACTTTTTAAGTTAATGAGATAAGAGCTTTTTACACAGACCAGCCGATATGCTCTTATAGCAACTTAAAACTATAAACCGATATTAGATAGTAAGCAGAAAAGTATTTTTTTTTATGGCATTATCAGATTCTGATAAAATATCGAAAAATTGCTGTGATGTTTTTGTTTGAAAAACGTTTTGAGATAATGACTAGATTCTGTTTTGGAGTAGGGTACTGCAGATTTATCCTGTCAAAAAGGCAAACAATCATGACACGATAGAGATCTGAAACAGAATGCTTTTTGCTTGTAATTTTGTTTTTTATAAATAGGTAATTGGTTTGAATTTCAGATCTTAAAATTTTATTCAATTCATTTAGTTTATTTTTATATATTTAGAAAATATGAGTTCTTGGTCATAGCTCTGCAGAGCGACATGCTGTCTTAAGTAGAAAACAGTAGGTAACTGAGCTGATTCAGGCATAATTTTCATAAATAATAAATATTGCAGTTAAAAAGCTTAAAAACAACAAAATTTAGTTAGCGGGCCGAAAAAACTTTTTGGCCACAAAGTCTAACTTTTCGCCTGCAAAATTTCAACAAAAAATATCTCTTTTAGAATGAATCGAATACAAATAAGTATTATTAAAAATGAAAATGATAAAAAAGTACCTTTTGTTCTTTTCTATTTCGTGTCTTTTATATCCCAATATTTATAATCTGTAAATAGTGACTATCACATTTAACCCCTTAATAGCATTTAAATTATTTTTTATAAAAAGTAATCTTCCTTGATTAAGTAATTTTTTTTTGCCAAGAAAATGGAAGGAAATAAAAAATAATCAATCTAAGGCAAAAAAAAACCAAAAAGACCAATTTAAATTGCATTTCAAGCATGTTTTCACCGAAAATCCTGGCAAAATTAGTCATGGTCTTAATTATAAATGGTCAGCCTTTTGACAAAATACCAAGAAGGAAACGTTTAAACGGAAAAAGTCCTTAATTCGTCACAGAAAGGAGAAAGAATTAAATTTATTGCTTCTGTATGTGGACTGTGGTTCAAATTCCATAAGAAATGTGGCCACTGCAATGGCATGCCAACTTTTGTTATAATAGATACTTCTGCGAAAAGTATCCTTAATACTTTTTATTACTACTGTATAGTATGTTATAAATTATTCTTTATGTTATGTACTTAACCAATTGGTTTTAGAGTATTTACCACAATTGTTTGATTTGCTAATCGTCTAAAATCTTGTTATTTTTAGGAAATAAAATTAATTATTATAATTTGAAAAGGCATAATTTTCTAATAGCTACCTCATTCTAATTTAGTTGCAGTAGGTGAGTATTACTCTTTAAGTAATACTCCTGAGCACTGCACTTACAAAAAAATTAAATTAAAAAAAAACAACTTTTTTAGTAAATAAACATTTAAAACTATATTTCACTAATGGTCTGTCATGTCTGCGCTGTTATTACAAGGTGGGTCACTTATAAAATGAAATAAAAAATGTTGAATTTTTTTTTTCAAAAAATATTAATTTTCTCACTACCAACTAAAATTTATTTTTTAAGGTATAGTTATTTTAAACCTTCCCCTTGTAAACAATCTCGAAATTATCATAGCAACGTAAGATACGCATGCATTGTAAGCGAAATGACTAGGCCCAATTTACACAACCGTAAAACGTTGAGGTGCTATTAACGAGAACAAAACACTGGTTTATTCCTCTAAATTATTGGAATAAAAGCGATTTTATAAGCAAATTTTGTTTCTACAGGAATACAAAAATGTTTTTAGCAACAGCTTTATCAATTCTCTTTTTTTTACATTAAAACATCATAAAAACAAAGTAAGTAAACAAAAATTATAAATTTTAGTTATGTTGACATTCGAAACAAGCCATATGCTTCAGTGTAAATCGGACTTTGTATTTAGCGGTAAATTTAAAATAACTATACCTTAAAAAAATAAACTTTAGCTAAGTTGACATTACTTAATCAAAAAGTCGACAGTAATGGGAAGTACTATATCGAGCACACTTAGTGATAGATGAAATTTATACAAACAAAACCGTTACAGAAAAAACGATTTACCGCACAAGGACACTAAGTGTGCTTACATTTACAGCAGGGGGACATCTAGACACAATACTACTATTTCTAATTTTATAGTGATTTCATAAAAAATTATTTCTTGAATTGTCACACATATAAATGTCAAAAATATTATTAATAAACCAAGATTTTAACTCCTTGATAGTGAGAAAAACGTAATGCGCTACTCGTAGGTAAGGTTTTTCTGTCTTCGGTCGTGTTTATGGACCTCAAATTCACTTACCTATACTAGAAATAACTATTTTTTCAACCCACTTGGGACCCACTATGTAAAAACAGCGTCGACCCTAAAAGTCCAGTTAGTAAAATAAGAGTGTCTATTTACTTTAAAAATTAGTTTTTAAAATTCTAATTTTTGCTAGCCCCAGGTAAGTGAATACCTCAATTTCAGCTCTGCTCGTAAGTATTAAAAATACTAGGGTATTTAGAAAGTATGTTGTTTGAAAACTTTAAAAACTAGGTGTTGGTGTTGTAAAAAATTCAAAATAGTATATTCTATATTCCGCGCGAGCGGAAAGTTTGTCATACGAGCCGGCAGGCGAGTATGTCGGTCCCGCGAGCGCGGAATGAATAATCCATACGTGTTGTAGACTATACTTTTTCTTCGACTGCAAATATGAAACACTGTATGGCTTTAAACTGCGGACAAGGTTAAACATATTTACAAATTATAATGCAAAAATTGAGGGTTATGTCAGGTTGTTGTGACAGATATCAGGTTTAAATATTTCACAATAGATAGAGCAGTTTTTAATTTTTGAACTAAATTGATAAAAAACTGGTCAAATATTAAGAAAAACTAATAAACTTTACGTAATTTTAACTCACAACTTTAAATTGCATTAAATTATTCAATATTTCATGGTAAAATAAATATATTTTTGCTAATTTTGCTACAGTTTTATTTACTTTTATAAACAAGAGATGGCACTACATGTGCTCATTCTAACACTTAATACGGAATATTCATACCGTATCTAGAGCTAGAATTTATTCATTCTGTGTTTGAAAAGTGTGTGTATTTGCTTACATTCTAAAGCAGTCGTAGAAAAATATAATTCTGTGCCAAATATCAGGTCAATAAAATTAAAACGATTGAAAATTGGAAAAAAATAAAAAATATTTTTTTTTCAAAATATGTAAAGTAGTCTATGCTTAAAGTGCAGGTAAACATATATAGGTTTTATATATGTATATGTATATTTGGTTATATTTGTTTTATAAAGCACGACTTTTAAAATTAAATGTGTCCGGTATACCATGTCATGTAAAACGCATACATTTTAATTTGTGTACCTACACAGTTTTTGTATATTAAAACGACAAATACAAATTTAATATTTTCATTTTATAACATTCTTAAATTACGCAAACTTACCCAAAAACGTTATATTCTTGAAACCTATCTCCAATAAAAGTCCAAACGCCGTAACATTTATTATTTTAACTGTACTTTACTTCCCTGTTTAATTTTTACTGTATTTTATGTAAATATTTCTTTAAAATAATAAATTATGGGATTATGTATGCATCCTTAATGGTAAGGAAAATGCTACTTGGTGGTTCTTTTTTGAAGATTATATAACAGTTAGCCAATTATTATGCAATGAAATACCAATAAAAATAGTAAAATTCAGGTACCATGTAAATAATAAAGTTGTACCTACAATATTTATGCCAGACTTTTAAACTGTAAATATTTTTTTGGAGACATTAACATTAAAATGTAGGACTTATTATTATACTATTCACAGCGCCTGCGCTAAAATAGTATCATACGGTAGTTTCGAATTTTCAAAAATTTTCAAAAATAGTCTTAGACAAAAGATTCTTTTATATAAATTTGTTTCATGATTTTTTTTCAAATGTCCGTCTGTCGGTCCGTCTGATGTCACGATGTCACGATAAGAACGAACAATTATCGGATTATAATCTGATCGACTTGAAATTTTCAGGAAAATTCAAGTTCTATGATCACTTTTGTTTTTGAAAGTAATCCCACCAAGAACAAAAAAGTTATGGGGGGTTAAACTTTTAAAAATCGAAAAAAGCTAAATTTCTTTAAGAAAATTCCGATTAACTTTTTTAGGAAAAAACACCTTCATTATAAGGATCAATTCTACGAATTTTGAATGTAATCCCCCCAAAAACAAAAATGTTGTGGGGGATTAACCATTAAAAAAAAAACAAAACTATCAAAGCTATGTTTTTGGAGATATCGACTTGTAACAGTTTAAATGGCCCACCCGGTATGCAGTGTGCCCCTTAATTATGATTTTTTACCAAGGTAGCAACCATTTTCAAAAAAAAGGAATTGAAATCATTTAGAGGACACTAGAAGGTTTATAAATATTCAACATTCGACGCTTCATGATTTTTTTCCATTTTTTGGGTTTTTATCCTGTGTGTGAGTATGTGGTGAGTTGTGTTATTAAATATTTATATAATTTTAATAAATCTTATTCTGTTGCCATTCTAGTGATTGTAAAATGAGTAACCTTATATTATTTCAAAAAATTTGCCCGCTTGGAAAATTGTATAGGGGAGAGTTGGCCAAAACGGGATAGCTAACGATATTTGGTCTGAAATTCTGAAATTATGCTATTGATGTCTACTATTTTTTAACTGTAACTTCCCCATTGACCCATTTCTATGTTTAGGTATAGTTATTGCTGAATATCTTGACGATAACATAGGAAAGTCATATAGAAGAAAAAAACTTAAAGTATCCCGTTTTACCCACCTGGTCGGGTAAAATGGGATGGTGTTTGAATGTGAATAAAAAAGATACTAAAGTGAGATATATTCATTATATTTGAAAATGAAACATTGTATTAGTCTTTAATAAAAATACAAATTAACATCAACACCGACAAAAATCGCATGAGTATGGCTCACCATCATTCTTTACCCCGGCGCAAGCTTCGTGAGCCCAAAGTCGACAGTCATGGAACATTACCCATCCGTCGTCCGTCTTCGATTTAGAATACAGTTCTGTACAATAAATGCAACTTTTGTCGTTGTTCTCTTCTTCTTCTGAACTGCTGTCTAGTGTCCAGTTTTACCCGACCGCTTAGTATCCCATTTTGCCAGACTGCACATGTCCAAATGTTTTTCAGAGTTTTCCCCAAAAAAAAAAAGATGCCATATTGACAAATGCCACAAAATACAGTCAATTAGTTACAGAATCATAAAAAATACTTACCGTTAATTAATTTGCTGGTTGAAACTGAAAAATTCTTGCTTAGTCACTAATGAAAACAAATAGCACAACCTCACTTTTTGAAGTTTCACTTGTTACTCACCACAGATCAAAAATTTATCAAAAGATTCACCTGCTACATTTAAAGAAACCTAATTTATATCGATTAACACTACCAGTCGTCAGATGGCGCTGCTTACTTTGAAATATTGGCGGGTATCCCGTTTTATCCGATTATCCCGTTTTGGCCAACTCTCCCCTACATAGCAAAAAATTGTCTAAATTTTGATGTTGAAAATTTATGTTCACTGACTAGTAGCACGAAATTTTTATAACGTAATTTTTCCATTTAGGCAGGTAAATATTTTACACAGACCTCCTTTGAATGATCATGACCCCCTCGAATATGCGATATGACAGTTTTTACAACATATTTACAACGTTAGAACTTTGTGATGTTGTAAACAATGTTATTTCAACAAAAAATTATCAATGTTGTTGTAAAAATGTCTTTTTACGCTGGGTATAAACAATGTTTGTAATTAGTTTATCAAACATGCATTTTTATGTGGTTAAAAATATTTTTCTCTTAGTGTAGGTAAACATTTTAAATTATTTGCCCATACTTTGTTCATGTAAAAAAAAAGAAAGTAGAAAAAAAATGAACAGCGATCGAGTTAAAAGATAAAAAAAATCTAGTAGGGCCCAAGAAAGACTCCGCGGGAGTTCGACAAGTTATCCGAAGATGCTCCGAGAGGCCCCTTGTCATCTCTATCAGATAAACCGCCGGATGCTGACAAACACATATAATATATAACCACCATTATAGTACAAAGAAATCTAGCAGGCATTTTTAAACCGTAATTTAGATTTATATTATTACATATTTTTATGTGTATACAAATATATTCGTATTTTTTTAAGTGTTGTTTATTCCTAAAACGTGTACTGCATGCAGTGTTTCTTACTGCATGCAGTAAGAAACACTGCTGCGAAGAAAGGTATAAACATGTTTAAATATAAGAAAAAAAAAGAAAAAAAAAATAATAAAAATTAAAAAAAAAAACAAAAAAATAAACTTATTTATCCAATACATACATGAGACAATTACCAGCTTTATTTTAAATAGATAAATTCAATAATAACCCCCGCGTGGCTTTTACTTTATTGAGTGTATAATTATTTATTTTACTCACTCAGCTGTCACTTGTCAAATTATTAATTCTTGTAAATGTCATTAAAATTTTTAATAAAAATATGAATTTCTAAGCTATTTATTAGATAAAACCTTGTATGGCACACATGGGTAAACCGATATTGCCCTCTCGAAAATAAACCTGCTTGGCTGACGCCTCGCAGGTTAATTTTCTCATGGGCAATATCTTACTTTACCCACTAGTACCATAAATAACTATTATTTTGATAACTTTAATATTAAGCAAGCAAGTAATAGTAATAAAAATAATAAAAGTGTTTTTTACCCCTGCAGGGGTAAAAAATGTACACCTGAATTCCTTCTAGGGGGTAATCCCATAAGATTTCCTCTCGATTTCCTTTAAGGTTACCTTGAAAATTCTTAAAAATTACATAAAAAAAGGTCCCAAGTTTGGTAAAGGTAATATTTCCCCGAATTTCCTCGAAAGATTACCTCCAAGATTTCCTCCATTTGTACACCAGAATTCCTCAGCGATTTAACCCTTGTTTTTACCCTTTTTGACAATTCCATCTGGAACCTTCAAAAAAGAAACGTATAGCCTAAATTTTAAGTCTTTACCTCAAAGCGTTCTAGAGTTATTATAGTCAAAACTTTTCCTGAACCGATCGACAGACAGATTTATTGATAATTTATCAATGATAAGTAAGCGTAAAAAATATATATATATATTTATATATATATATATTTTTTTTGAAAAATTATATAATTTTTTTTTGGAAAAAGGAACAAAAAAATGTTAAAAAATATTTTAAAGTTTTTTTTAATTTTTTCTAAAAAAACATTTTTTTTTAAGTATTTGGGAATATGCAATATACCATTTACTGTCAATAATATACATAATATACATACGTATAATAGCATTATACAGGGTTATTCACGGAAGTGGCCTATTAAACGTTTATGGAGAACCAATAACTTTAAAAGTCTGCTAATTTGCACTTTGGGGTTTTTGAATATGGCCTATCGATTAAAAATATTTTCATGCTTGTGCCACTTCCGGTTGTACCGGAAGTGGCACTTAACTTTGAGTTTTTAAATGGAACACCTCATATATTTTTTAATTTTTAAAATTTGCATTAAATTTGCTTTATTTTGATGTATAATACTTCATGTCTATCTTCAGTAGTTTTTGTGTTATTCAAGTTTTTAGCGAAAAATAAGTAAATTCAAGCACCCCTAAAAACAATAATTTCTCCTTGATTTTTTCAATTGGAGAAAAGATGTTTTGTGTTTTGCTCAATGATGCTTAAACGAATTATCCTATGCTAAAATGGAACCCAAAAATTATACAGG
This sequence comes from Brachypterus glaber, assembly GCA_958510825.1. Lineage (NCBI taxonomy): Eukaryota > Metazoa > Arthropoda > Insecta > Coleoptera > Kateretidae > Brachypterus > Brachypterus glaber. The sequence goes on along the minus strand of OY294044.1, from coordinate 61,231,711 downwards.
GTGTCTGAAAAAGCAGGTCAAATCTAACAAATTTAATATAGCCATAACTCATTTTTTTTAAATGGCACCCTACATTTTTTTTTATTTGGTTAAATAGAGAATTCAATTTGCTTTAAAATAAGTATAGGATACCCTATACCTAACTTTAACCGTTTTTGAGCTATTTGCAAATTATTGTGAAACAGCCGTATTTCTGTTAAAATTTGTTATATTTTATAAAATAGGCCAGAAAAATTAATCGATTTTTATTTATTTACCTCAAAGATCATTATATTTACCTTAAAACTGGATTTTCATGCGCCCAGTAGTGTACATTTCTTCTGTTAAAAATACCCTGTTGAGAAAATTTAGCCTCGTCCGTCCAAATTATTCTTTTTAAAAAGTTTGGTTTTTCTTGAATATTTATCAAAAGATTTTCACAAAAGTCCACTCTATTTTGAAAATCATTAGGTTTTAAGGCCTGTATTTTTTGCTTTTTGTAATCGTGCATCTTGTGGTTTTTTAAAATTCTTTGGATGCTTGAATAGGAAATTCCCAAGTCGTAACTAGCTGCAGGAATTGAGGCAAGTGGATATGCATAAAAGTAACCCAAAACATTGACTTCGTTATTTTCGTTGTTTGTAATTGGTTTCGTAAGAGATTTCAATGCATTTTCTTTTTCAAATTGCGAAAATTTTTTGTGTATTCTTCTAAATTTTTTACATGACATTCTTGGTAAATCAGGATATTTTGTATTAAAGTTTCTGCAGGTTCTACTAATTATTTTATCATTTTCACCAAAAATAGCAAATAAATCCAAAATAACAGGGTAAGAATAAGCCTCTGCCATTATTTTACACTAATTTATCACGATAAGAACGATAACATTTAGGTTAAAAGAAATAAAAACACAATACAATTTTAAAAATTTACGTAATTGCAGAAATACTGCAAAATACTTCTTTTTCACATTAATTTGCAAATAGCTCGAAAACGGTTAAAGTTAGGTATAGGGTATCCTATACTTATTTTAAAGAAAATTGAATTCTCTATTTAAAAAAATAAAAAAAAATGTAGGGTGTCATTTAAAAAAAAAGAGTTATGGCTATTTTAATTTTGTTAAGTTTGACCTGCTTTTTCAGACACCCTGTATAAATTTTGGATTCCATTTTAGCTTAGAATGATTCGCTTAACCATCATTGAGCAAAATACAAAACAACTTTTCTTCAATTTAAAAAATCAAGGAGAAATTATTGTTTTTAGGGGTGCTTGAATTTGCTTATTTTTCGCTAAAAACTTGAATAACTCAAAAACTACTGGAGATAGACATAACGTGTTATACATTAAAATAAAGCAAATTTTATGCAAATTTTAAAAATTAAAAGATATATGGGGTGTTCCATTTAAAAAATTAAAGTTGAGTGCCACTTCCGGTACAACCGGAAGTGGCACAAGCATGAAAACATTTTTAATCGATTGCCCATATTCAAAAACCCCAAAGTGCAAATTAGCAGACTTTCAAAGTTATTGGTTCTCCATAAACGTTTAATAGGCCACTTCCGTGAATAACCCTGTATAGAGCGGTCCAAAAGTCACCCCTCCCTCTTAACTTTTGAACCAGTTGAGATATCGACTTCAAATTTGGAACTTTTAAATAAGACAACTTAAACTATTTTTTAGCATATATTTAATACTTTCAGCTCTTAAAATGTGGGCAGGGGGGCATGGGGGCACATTTTTTTAAATAGAAAGGGGGGTCGTGTAATAAATTATTTTAAAGCTTATAAAATTCTCCATTTAACTCCATATTTTTAAATTAAAAAATGTTAATGTTAATTATACTTTTAAACTAATTTTAGTTGACATAAATAAAAATTTATATAAAAAAACTTAAAAAATCGAATGTTTTACCAAAAAAATTGAAAAATCAAAACCTTGAAAAACATTTTTAAAAAATTTAAAAATGTTAGTTTAAATAGAGAATTTTATAAGCTTTAAAATGATGTATCACACGACTCCCCTTTCCATTTAAAAAATGTCCCACCATGCCCCCCTGCCCACACTTTAAGAGCTGTAAATATTAAATATATGCTAAAAGATAGTTTAAGTTGTCTTATTAAGGAGTTCTAAATTTGAAGTCGATATCTCAACTCGTTCAAAAGTTAAAAGGGGAGGGGGGTGACTTTTGGACCGCACTGTATATCTTCACGGCTTGTTTTTTTAATATTGACTAACATTAGAAATTGAACAGACAGTAAACCTACCTTTTTCATTTTTATTATCCTTCTTCGCTTTGCTGTAGTCGGGTTAGTCTTGTTTTTCTTTATACAAAGTTGCTCCTTTATCAATAAATTGTATCCTCGTTTACATAACTGATTTTTTATGTAATAAAATTGTAATAAAAAAATGTGCATTTAAAATCAATTATAATTTATAAATGTATTTTCAATTTCATATTTTGTAACACCAAGCGCACACGTGCACATTTATTGGTCATTAAAAAATTACGAATAATAAAAATAAAAAAATTAAATTTAATTATTTATGATTCTACCTCTACCTTATTGTGACAATAAAAATTAATATTTCTTTTGCCTGACCTGAGATTCTTTATTGTTGCCGTAATGACTATTAAATTCTATCATCAGGGCCGTAACTAGGGAGGGGGGACAGGGGGCCTTGGTTTGAGCCCCCCCTGGCGTTTTCGCGCGCCAATTTATTTTTGCAGAGGCGCCAAGTTTAGCAGAAACTGTCAGGGACAAAGCTTTTTTTCTTGTAGGTAATTTTTGGGGCGACATTTTTTTTGCAGCGGCGCCAAGTTTGGTAAAAACCGTCAGGGACAAAACTTTTTCTTCTTGAAGGTAATTTTTGGGGGGTCAATTTTTTTTTGTAGTTTTGTAGGCGCGCAAAGTTTTGGTTGAAACCGTCAGGGAAAAAGCTTTTTTTTTTGAGGGTGCCACCCTGGGGGCTGGGCCCCCACAAGATTTTTTCTGGTTACGGCCCTGAATTCTATAGTTATAGCCTAAAAGTTTGCCAGCGCTATTTTTAATATCAGTGTTAATTTTAATTATTAAATAAACTGCCAGTTCTTACTGAATTTCGTAACCTAGGTGCGTGGTTTAATGAAAATTTAGTATAACCACAACAGCACACTTTGCTTCTAAGAATATTCTAAGAAGGAAAGAATATTTTAAGAAATATCTAAGAATATTCTTAGAATATTTGTGCTGTCAGGAAAAGGGCACGGTACTCTTGAATGATCAATGGGTTGAACTAACGTGGCAAAAAAATCTGACCATGGAACATGGTAGTAGAAAGTTCACTTGTTATAGAACCATCGACAGCCAAATCCCAAAAACTTGTTTTTGGAAAATAATGTTAAATAACCGTCTGCAGAGTTCATGGTCAATACAAACTTAAAGTGTACATTATGTTGCTTGATTTTGGTAGTATTTCTCGTGCTGATTCCGAATATGTTTTAAGTTACTCTCTATCTTTTTCCGTTTTTGAGAAAAAAGCTTATAAAAATTCAAAAAATATTTTTTCGCATGTTTTAATGTAGCCTAGACATTTTGTTATAAGACGATAAAATAACTTTCTTGGCTTAAATTGTAGTCCGATTCTCGTTCTGTATAGTTCCAAAGGAATATCTTGGATTTTTTTTTCTTTTGGTAAATCTAAATACATATTTAAACACCCTTGAAATCGCGTTTTTATTAAAATACTTTTTTTTGTTAATCAGTGTCATTACAGATGTTTAAGATTTGATGGATTTGTCCAACACAGAGGCGCGTTAATAATTTTTACCGAATACTTGAGAATGTTAATAATACTATTAACCTACCTATTACTAGCTTGTTATAAATTGACTTATTTGTCAGAAATAATGTTATAACAATAAATGTTGAATTTTGATGAAGGCTTTTTTTTACCTTCAGTATTATTTACATATATGTAAGTATTTAGAACTTAATAACTATATATTTGATTTAAGAGTGATATTTTGCCAAAAAGAATTTATATTACGGTTATATAAAATAAATAATTGCTTCTATACTGATAACTTTTAAATTTATCTTAGATAATGAGAGACCACGAAAATAATAGGAAAAGAGTTTGTGCTGCCTGCGGCGTGAAAATTTCATTTAAAAAATGTAAAGAAGTCCATTTTAGGATAACTAAAAGACCTTATGAAAATACATATTAATGAACACTATGATGTTAACAATTGGAGGTTCCCAGTATCAATTTGTGTTTCTTGTCGTCATTTCCTAAATGATTGTGAAAAACATGTTTACAAGAGAACCATACCTGTAATGCCAGATTTTGTTAACGAAGATGTAAAAGTTCATAAAATTCATAAGCATATAAATCTAATTCCTTTAATTTTTACTTATTTTTTATACAGAAAATGAAAGAAGGTAGTTCAGAATTTAATAAAAAAACGTGTATATTGTAAAAAACTTTTGATCTGAGGTAAATTGTTGATGAGTTTTTAATTTAATTTAAAAACCATCGTTCAATACTTCACACTGTGAAGTCTATAATAATAAATGTTTTTTGGGCAAAATATAGAAAATAACTTTAGGAACGTCTATGTACACATCTGACAATTACTTTTCAAAGTGAAAGATATATTATGAACACTATGTAACAAAATAATTAATTTTTTAATTTAAACACGTTTATAATAAAATTTTAAAAATTTTCACAAAAATGTTAGACGAGATGTTCCTTTATAATAATACAGAACGAGAATCGGACAATAATTTAGGCTAAGAAAGTTATTTTATTGTCTTATAGCAAAATGTCTAGGCTACATTAAAACATGCGAAAAAATAATTTTTGTGATTTTTATACGCTTTTCTCTCAAAAACGGAAAAAGATAGAGAGTAACTTAAAACATATTCGGAATCAGCACGAGAATTACTACCAAAATCAAGCAACATAATGTACACTTTAAGTTTGTATTGACCATGAACTCTGCAGATGGTTATTTAACATTATTTTCCAAAAACAAGTTTTTGGGATTTGGCTGTCGGTGATTCTATAACAAGTGAACCTTCTACTACCATGTTCCATGGTCAGATTTTTTTGCCACGTTAGTTCAACCTATTGATCATTCAAGAGTACCGTGAGGGGATGCTTGCTGAATACAATAGTGGCAAAAAACAAAAAAATAAATAACTGACAAGATATGTCTGTTATTTCAACCATTAATTATATTAAAAGTACTCGCTGAAGAGGCATATGTTCCGCCATCTACTGGACATATTAGAAAATTAGTTTGTCATTATTACATTAAATATTTACAGGATTTGAGATAAAAGTATAATTATTATTTTAGATTATATTTTAAATTACATTAAGGTAAGATATTTGTTTTTTTTTTAAGTAAAAAACTATTTTTTTTTTAAATTTTTACACAGTTATGTGTACAGTAGGTCTACAGTTTCCTAGGGAACTTACGACCTACTCCTTAATTTGACTTGTTTGACAGTCATTGATAATAAATACCCCGTTGTGTGTAAAGATTTTGTACTTTTGTGTTTAATAAGCTGTTTTATGTATTCTTTATTAATTTTGCATATAATGCACATTTTTTGTTGCACTGTGATAAAATCCAAATATAATATTATTAGGGAATTTTCTTTTTGGGTTGGTATTGAAGACCTAAATTTATGTTGCCTAACGTATTGGACTGCTATCCAATGGACAGCAACTAACAGTTGACGCTTTAATCAATGTCCTAAAATATTTGTAACTACAGTTGCTGGTACTTATTCAGATACACTGATATTTGATAGAAAAAAGTTGTAGTTAGAAAATTTTAAGGCAAAAAGCACACAATACATATATACAGGGTGATCTGTCTGCCAACCCAAGGCAAGCCAAAGTTTAAGAGGTGATTCTACATCCAAAAATATAAAAAAAAGTTTCTATAAAGGTTGGTCAGGAAATGAGCCCTAATGGAGCTACGCCCTTCGAAGAAGACATATTGAATGGGGAACAAAAAAAAAGCATCAATAAAATTTTAATACTGCAGGGTGGGTCTTCATTTAAAACTGAACAAAAAGTATTCTTCACCAAAACACCTAATTAGTATATTAAAGTACTGGTTTCATACTTCAGTTTCAAACTTGTACTCGTGCGCTAAAAACATGTTATGAAACGAGTGCTTTATACAATTTTATCTATTTTGCTCTAAAATTAAAAAAAACTTACATTTAAATTGATCACTGATTTAGGGATTTTTGTTTTGGATTGGCATTACAGTTTATACCATGTTTAAAATTCTAAGAAATGATATTTTCATATATTTTATAGTAATCTCTTCTAATAGCCTATTAAAAAGTAACGTTTTTTGTGGCAAAAAATGTTACTTCCTCTTAATTGCATTTTTTTTTTTGAAAACGGTTGCTCCTACAGTGTTACACAATTAAACCCCACATATTTTGTCGTTTCCCTCCCCATCCCCCTCCCACCCACTCCACAGCGCCAAATTATGACAGATGCAACTCGCATCAGTGAGCAGAGACTCACTCCCCCCAAATTATGACAGATGCAACTCGCATCAGTGAGCATAGACTCACTGCCCCAACGTTCAATTCAGATTAAATATTTTTTTAGATAAATGAGCCATAGGCTGCGCCTGTCTCTTAAAGACCCAAACAAACTATTGATGATGACATATTTTGTCCATCTAGGCATGCCTTAATTCAAAAAAATAAATTAACATAAACTTATTGCCCTTATTAATACGAGTATACAATGTATACTATACATGCAAAGGCTTATCGCTCTAGCTTAAAGGGTACCAAAGTTATTAATTAAAAACCTTATTTTTATAACAATTTTAAGGGCCGTAGCTTCCTTAGGGATCATTTCCGGACAAATCTTTATGATGATATTTTTGGATGTAGAATCACCTCTTAAATTTTGGCATGCCAGTTATTGATCACCCTGTATGAACGTGTTTCCTTTTAAATTCAGAAAGTGTGGTAATTTTAAAAGTTGGGTTAGTCGGTCTGTTTGTATGACCAGAATAATAACTCGAGAATGCTTTGATATACCGGGTGTTTTTTTTAACCTGAAACTTTCAAATATCTCGAATACTATTTTGGAAAAAAAATAATCGGACAAAATTTGTTTATTTTAATGGTGGAAACAAAATGGCGTATTCATTTTTACGGATATTTACGTTTTCAAGGTCATTTCAAGGTCAACTTTGAAGTACAAACATATATTTTTTTACCCCCCAAAAAAATAAAAATCTTTTGTAAAAAACTTTTTGATCGGAGTTTTAGTTGCAGAGATAACACAACCACACAAAATAAAAAAATTTGCATCTCCGACGAACTTGACTAGTCAATTCCTCTGTATTTTGAGCCGCTGAATTCGAATCTGAGGTCGGAATTTGAATGAATGATTCGGATTCAAAATACATAGGAATTGACTAGTCAAGTCCGTCGGAGATGCAACTTTTTTAATTTTGTGTGGCTGTGTTATCTCTGCAACTAAAAGTCCGATCAAAAAAAGTTTTTTACAAAAGATTTTAATTTTTTTGAGGGGAATTAAATAACAGTAAAAAATATATGTTTGTACTTAAAAAAACAAAGTAGACCTTGAAATGACCTTGAAAACGTAAATATCCGTAAAAAATAAATACGCCATTTTGTTTCCACCATTAAAATAAACAAATTTTGTTCGACATTTTTTTTTAAATGCATAGTATTCGAGATATTTAAAAGTTTCAGGTTAAAAAAACACCCGGTATAAAAGGCAAATTTGGACCTTTGAGCATTTTTTGCTGGAAAAGCTTTTTTAAAAGTCAAAATCTTTTTCAACTTGATCGTTTTTTTCTTTATTCTTTTTTTGTGTTTTTGTTGAAAAGTATTTTGTTGGTAGCGATATTTTATGGTAAAATATTGGAGAATTTTACCATAAAATTATTTATTTAATAAGCATAATTACTATAATTATGACCTATTTCTAAGTATTTATGAATATAAAATTGTGCAAAAATATTTTATAATCCACATAAAATATTTAAAACGTTTCTAAATCTCGAATTTCTACGAACCGACAAAAATAATATTTTACTGTTATGTAATTTTGCAGAATTAAGTAAAGTAATCCGATTTAAAGATTGTAAAAATAAAATTGCATAATGGATGCAACTGTACTCCTCAGGATTTCTTAAAATTCATTTTTATTACGCAATATAAGAATTATTTTTTAGGTTGTAAACTTAAAAATTGCACAATGTTACCGTTAAAAGCGCACTTCTTAGAATATGCAGGTATTTTTTTAAATTATGCAGTTTATTTGCATAATTTTAGTCCATTTATGAGCAAGAACCAACGGACTATTACCTATTTAAATTAATATAATAAAATATGCCGGCCTCAGTGGAGTAGGACGCACGTTCGCTTTGTAACACCGAGGTCGCGGGTTCGAATTCCGCCAGGGGCATGGATGTATAGTGGTTTCTTTAAACTGCTATTATTTACTGCTTTAAAAACTACATATAAATAGGCTATAACCGATACGGTTAAATGTCGGGTGTATCTACCGAAGGGTAGGTACAACCTTTAAAAAAAATTATTTTTATATAATTCAACTTTTTAGTTTTTGGAGAATAGGGCTTTGGATCTGACTAAAATTGTTATCTAATTTTGCTGTGACGTTTCGACGATGGATTTTCGTTGTTTTCGAACAAAGAATTAAAGCCAAAGATTAGTCATTGTCACTAACAGTAAGCACTCACATAAACAAAACATTATTTAAACAAATAAATAACAGTTAAAAAATAAAATTAAGACAGTGTACTTTCCTATACGCAGCAACCAAACCTACTGCGTATTGTGGTGGTTAGTAACCACTGGTTACCAGAAACAAAACAGATCTTAAGTATCTGGTTAGCACAACTATTTTTCTTGTTGGCTTATAGTTCTTACCTCCTCACCCCACCTTAATTTTTACCAAAAATAATCTAGGTAGAGAACTTTGGGTAAATTGAGGTAAATTACGGCCCAAATAAACAAAAGAATTCGCCGCATACACTAAAATTGCAAATAGTTCAAAGTATTTTTTTTTCTTTCGTTTAATGAATCAAATACACCGCAGGCAAAATTTTTAAGTATTTCAGGGTGAAACAGCTCTAAAATAAGCATTTAACGAATAAAAACCTACAAAAAAGCGCAACAAGATTTTTTTTTGCATTTTTGAGGTAAAAAGCTACATGAACGAGCCGCAGCATAATATGTCTGTCCGTCTGTTTGTCTGTCTGTCTGCGAGAAGTATACTATAGAATACTTGTTGTTGCTTGCTACCTAATATAAAAAACAGCCAGTGCGAAGAACGGACACCGCGGCTAGTCCCTTAATAAATAAAAACACTTTGGCAAATATTGGTATAATAAAATTACCCAAGGAGAATGAATGGTAGTTAACAATAGATAATAATTTCGAAATGTTTTAAAAGCAAACATTTATTTTATATTTTATGCACCTAATAAAATATTTAATAAATATTTGTAAATTACTAAAAAGTAGTAAGCTATAAATTTTTAGTTAAAAATCAGGAATCTCCAATCTAGGTATTTTATTTTATTCTATGACATTTATGAATACATATTTTTGTTTTACAATGTCAACATAAACGTATACGTAAGGGAACGTTCAAGTATTACGTAACGCAAAATGTACCAAAATTCATACACTTCATACCTCCGTGCTCGCGTTATTCAAGGCTGTAGATATTTCATATTTTGGCTACGACCCTAACACACCCCCTATTAGAGGGGGTAGCCAAAATATGAAATCTCTATAATCTATAATAACGTGAGAACCGGGGTATCAAGTGTATGAATTTTGGTACAATTTGCGTTACGTAATACTTGAACGTTCTCTAAGAGCTCTAATGATAACGCTTAAATTTTTAATTTCTCGTTATAAAGTATTATTATAGGAAAAAACTTTCCTTCTCCCCAAAATGTAAAAATTGTTTATGGACATAACTTGTTTAGTATTCACAATAGAAGAAATATTTAAAAACCATTTAAAGATAACAAAAAATATATATATATGACTCACCTCCCCCAAAATATTAGATTGTTTATGGACAAAACTTTTTTTTTTAAGAGACGAGTTTTTTACGTTTATGTTGACTTTGTAGATAGGCCTTTTAGCCAGTACCTACATCAATGCTACACTGAACTCAGGTTCTGATTTCTCATTAGGCAATTAGCCAGCCCGGAAAATTTTAGGGGGCAGACATTTTTAGCTAATGACCTTTTTTTGTTTGCACATGACCACAATTTTTTTTTTCTGTTCAGTGGATCAGAATTGGTTTTTTAGGTGTAGTTTTGGTCGCTAAAGACGAATCCGTCCTCCGTTTTGGCCCATCATGCCAGGATTTTTTTAAATACGAAAAAACAATTTTTTTTTCTACCAAACCTACCAAATATCCATTTTTAACCCATCAAAATTATAATAGGTAGAATTCTACAATATAAATGTCTTCCTCTCTTTCTCTCTTCTGAAACATGGTGCTTAACAATAAAGGAAAAGGAAACGTCGGATACATACCCAGATAGCAAAATTTAGTCCCGATGCGCGCACTTGGAAGGCACGTGTGCGACTTGAAGTCGCGTATGGCCTTGCATATATGTCCACATATGCTTTGCATTTGAGGCGCACGGGTGTGACTTGGTGCGACTTGAGTGCGACTTGGTGCTACTTGTGTGCGACTTGCATGAAGATCGCACTTAGGTCTCATCCCGTGCGCCCAAAAATGACACATGACTTCATATTAAATGCGTAATAACGCGCATGCGTAGGTAAGTCTGCAGGTCATGCGACTTTTGTGCGACGCACCATTGCTATCTGGGTAAAGTTTTAAGGAGAATATATGGACCCATGTAGGAGAATGAAATCTGGAGAATAAGAAGAAAGGACGAACTAAGGGAGCTGTTTAAAGAGAGTTGTTTATCGACACAACTAAATAGTTGCTGATATTGAGGGTAAATTTTAATCAGTCTAGATATAGATATTATTGTTACAAAAGAAAGTTTATACATAATTAATTTATTTATGTAAATTATTTTAATATAATTTTAAAAAAAATTCATTACATTTTGCCTGCGTAATTACTTAAGTACAACTCGAGCCACGACTATATTTTTTTTAATTATAAACAAAGCCATAATTGTTATATTTATCAGTCATTGTAGAAAATTTACACATTTAGTCACCTCGGTAGTTGTACATTTTTATAGATAAAATTAATTTTAATGTTAAACATATAATATAAAAAAAACATTTTAACACCTTTCTGAAAAATTTAAAATTTTCGCATGTTGACTAATTAGTTTTTCTAATATTTTAAGTAATATTTTGCCAAAAAAAAATTACTACTGAGAATTCTCATAAACTAGCCAAAACACGTTTGATTTTTTTAATTGGATATATCAAATTTCAGTATGCAAAAAAATTGCTAAAACATTAGGCTTAAATTAGTAATGTGTAAAGTGCTTCACAAATCAAAGTAAACCCTTTAAAAAGTCAAAAAATTTCCCGGAAATTATCTTTTTGGTATAAAATGCCAATAAAAGTGAAAAAGTAGAAAAATAGGAAAATGACCCATGCGCATAAGACTGGCAATTGGGAATTGTTGAGTATCTGTCTGGAAGAAGACTTTTTTATATAAATCGATTCTGGGTCACTTATTGATCATCTACACGAAAAAGTAAAAAAATATATCCAGCCTTTTGTGCTTTATTGGCAAAAAAGGGTCACGTGACTGGCATTTATGCTTTAAAATTTTTGATTAAATGAACCAATTCAAAATGGTGTTTATTATTTCATGTGCGAAAACAGAAAACCATTTAATTATTATTAATTAATTAAATTTAAAAAACTTAATTTTTTTAAATTTAAAAATATATATAGATATTTTTATTTTTTTTCGGAAAATATGTATACTTTTTTTAATAAAACCGTCTTTTGTTTATTACATTAAGTATTATTATACAAAATTCATTTCACTTGGATTATTTAATCAAAAGTTAAGCAGGCCACGTGACCCTGCTCACAGTTCACTGCTCGATAGATTTTTTTAATTTCCATAAAAGATTCTTAGTGGCAATAGTTTTTAAACTAAATCAGTTCAAATAGGCACTGTGCAAAAAAACAGCAGAACGCAAAACTTTTCTTGACGTTTTTATACAAAAAAAAATCCGGGAAATTTGTGACCACGATAACTCGAGAACGATTTGAGCTAAATATTTAAAATTTAGAAGATAGGTTTCTCACACAAAGTTCTCGGATGGGATTATTTTTGGTTTGGCGGGCGGGGCAAAATAAATATTAAAATATTGTGTTTTTTTTTAATTATTCATTTTAAAAAAGAAACAATTTTCAAAAAAAAAAAAAAATCAAACTCTTTCTCCATGAGTCATGGACCATGACCACTCACTGAGTAATAACAGCGTCGACATGGTCTTCCGCTTGGTGAACAATAGTTTAAAGTGTGTAATGACCCATTTTTATCTAAGAATTTGAAGTAAAAGTACGACCCGGCTGAAGTACGGGTATTCCCCGGTGGGACAGTTGATGGATGGTGAACGTGATTGTGTACCGTGTATTATTTTTATCTTTATGCTAACTGTTTTTGATAAATATAATCCTTAAAAACCGGTATTGTTGTTGTTATTTAATCTTAGATTGTAATTATTTAATCAGATTGTGAGTATTTAATCTTACAAGTGTCTATTTACTTGAAAAAAAGAGTTTTTTTTAATTCTAATTTTTGCATGCCCCCGGTAATGGCTACTTCGCTCCGACCCGTGATGATAACTAAAGTAACTGCGAAGAGTATCATTAGTAGAGATCGGATTTTAGCGAGTCGTGACGTCAAAATCCATAGCCGGGTACAACAAATTAATAATATTATAAAAATGTTTTATAAGCTATCAAAATACTACTTTTACAAAGAAAAGTATATAAATATTATGAAAATCCCCTAACGTTTTTATTTAAGTAAAGAAAAATAAAAAAAAAACATAGCAGATCCGAAAATTATGATTTAGTTGGACTTTAAATAATCCAAATTTTATTTAATAGTATTGTAACATTGTGGCTGGGTATTACTTTTATCAAGTAAAAAAAATCTGCCTGGCCAATACTTTTCTATTCGAAATAACGTTTATAACTTTCTTCGAAATTATTATTTTTACTTAAATATTTTGTTTTTCATATGATATTATAAATAAAATATAATTAAAATACAAAATTACACAACTACAACATAGAGTGTTTGTAGAAAAAACAAACTATAGTTTGTATACCGACGAAATCTTTTTGTGTTTTATTCAGTTTGTAAAGAGGTGACTGGAAGGTGAAAACTCGTTATGAACATGTACTCTGCAGAGATCTAAAAGCTCTAAACTTGTTTCCGTATGCGTGCGACGAAATAAGTGAGATGTAAGATCAAGCGTGGTGTACCATGTACGTTATTTTATTGGTTAGAATCACGCGCATGCGGAAACAATGTTTTTATTGCAAGTAAACTGAGTCATTTCGTTTGACTTATCTTAGCAATGCGAATTAATTTCTTTTTCGTTTTTAATATACCTATTGGGCCTAATTTAATATTCATTTGTCACCGTTCATTTCATTAGTTAAATCCCTTAATAAAATATTCGTAAAACCATTACTTACTAAGGTTAAATCGTGTATTGAAGATTATCCAGAACTAGATTTCAACGGCAATATTTTACACTGCACATTTTCTAAAAAAACCTGGGAAAGAAAATTTTCTTTTTTAAACTAGTATTTTAAGACGTATGAATACAAAAACCCATAAAGGAGATCAGGAGCAAGGACAATTTAATTTTTAAAGTAAGTAAAAAAATAGAAAATTCATTTTAATCACAAGTTATAAAAGTCACGTGACCTTTTATTGCGAATAAAAAACGATTGGCCAGGCAGATTTTTTTTTAACTTGGTAAAAGTAATACCCAGTCACCATGCCACAATACTATAAAATTAAATTAGGATTATTAAAGAGCCCAACTAAATCGTAATTTTCAGAATTGCTATTTTTTTTATTTTCTTTTATAATTTTAATATTTATATAATTTTCTTTGGTAATGTAATAGTTTGGCAACATATTAAACATTTTAATAAAATTAATATGAATTTGTTAACTTATTGTACCCGGCTATGCATTATGACATCACGACTCCCTAAAATCCGATGTCTAATCATTAGAGGTCACAGGTCTCATCCCTGATGAAAGTTCAAAAGACACCGACTCAGCGGTCGGTCTTTTTGCGACGTTAAACCCAAAACCCAAAATTCGGAATAACGTGCTTGACACACTCATAAATATGTTCAGGTCTTTAATTTTTGTTTTTATTTTCGCATTTCGTCTTTTCTTTATGGTATTTGTCTGACACGTGCTTCCCAGATTTAAAATGGTCGCTTTCTGGTAATTTAACTTATAGTATGCCCGCACACGAAATTCAGTGTTATTGTCAATGTTTGCTCTGTTAAGTTAAACAAGTCCAAACGGGTAGATAAAATAATAATCTTATGAAAAAAATGTTAAATGGTTTTGTAGGAAATGTTTTTTATTTTATGATCAATAATAACTTATTATTAATAAGCGAGTTATAAATAAAAATAATAATTTTTTCCCCTTTGGCCCCCTTTCTGCATCTTTGACTTGATTTAAAGTACAACATTCCGTTTAAAAGTTATGAGACCTACTCATCATTTTCACATATTTTTGACGTTTCATCACTCATCATTCGAATATTAAAATGATTTTTTTTTTACTGTTTAGCGTCGTTTTTTGCTGCTATGGCCTAATTGACCGGACCGCATCAGATGTAGATTCTACCCTGAAATGTGTTTACAGTCTACCTGCAACCCACATTAGAGTTAGTCATCGTAGTTCTTCGGAGTGGTAACACTAGCGAAGGAAGAGTTGAGCCTCCTAGCCTGGTCAGATGTTATGAACTTCATCAGAAGGTCTGGCAGATTTAGGAAGAGGGAGGATAGGTAGCAGGTTGGGTAGGTAATCTTGGGGCAGACAAAAAGGGCCATTGGGCCTACTTGTCAGGCGTCGGAGCCTACCCACCTTTTACTACTACTACTACTAGTCATCGTAGTTCTATCTACTGACTATAGACACCACAATACATCCATGCTCTATGTGGGGCTCGAACTCACAACAACCCCGGGATCCGTAATCACACGCGCTATCAACTGCGCCACCGGGATCGGCTACTAAAATGTTTTATGGACTAATAACAGGGGGCCGCCCACTTGGTATATTGTCTATACTTTAAAATATTATTAAATTTTAAAATTTTTAAATATATTTTTAGTCTTTTTTTTTATTTAATAAAAATGTATGTTTATGTATTTTTTTTACTTAAAAAATTTTGGGCCCCCATTGGAATTTTAAAAAGTCGGCGCCTATTTAAGTTTCACATAAGGCTCTTTAACCGTATAGTATAAATTGTCAAAAACTAAATTGCGTAATATGTTTCGATTGTTTATAATTTGAAATTTTATGAGCCACGTGTAACACATTTGGTAAATAGGTTATTGTTTTTAGGCATGTGCGATTTTAGCTACTATCATCAAACTTGATAATAATATACATGATAATTAAAATGATTAAAACACGTGCGACACGTTTCAATGAACGGAGCCATACGATAATACAGATCACAGAACAACAAACTTTAAAAATGTTCTACAAACTTTTTTAGTTATAGCTATTGCAAATTGGAATATTACACAGGAACTTTGGGCTTATATTCCAAACTTTTATATGATTAGTGTGCAAATTGGAATATTACACAGGAACTTTGGGCTTATATTCCAAACTTTTATATGATTTATCCAGGAATAGCGCATTATATCAGATATATGAAGGATTAATCTTGAGAAATAAATTCATCACGCGCTAAAATTCCTGAAAGGATTAAATTCTCAGGCTTTTAAGCAAGACCTTTCTCAGAACTTGAGCAAAACCAAATTCGACTCCTGGCTCTTCTATTCTCGTAGCGAAAATACAAAAAAAAAGTCAAAAACCAAAAGAATGACTTAAGCCTTTGAGTCTTGTTCATTTTTGTTATTGCTTTACGATTTAGAAAATTTTCAAAATTTTGGGAAAGCCTTTTTTTGCTGCAAAAATCAATATTAAGGCAAACATCACATTTCGACTTATTTGCATTACTACAGACGAGTAAAAAAGCAGTTTCCTCTGGGCGAAACATAATATTTTTTCTTCAAACGTCCCAAATATTATTTTTTTATATTAATTTTTCATTTAATTTATTCAATAATAAGGTATGTGTTTTTATTAAAATAGGCCAATAAAACACTTTCGGAATAAACTTAAAGCTTCCTTAGCCCATTTTAATATTTTTTCGTAGACTGAATCGTACACTTTTCGAGATTTTGATGGTAACTTGTTAATGGACCACTTGCAATTTCGGAGAGATTTGTAGTTGTTTAATCCATATATTCCTCTTCAATAATTTTTAATCAATTTCACACAATGTTTTTGAACAGAATCTCGAGTCAACGACCTGTTTACACAATAAACAAACAACTGTGAAACTGTCAAAGAGTGCTGCATCCAGTGGCGGTTTTGCCAACTAACTTTTTTATGGCGTACAACAATGAACTCATTTTTTTACTGTAAAAAATAGATCAGCTCTATCTAGTGTGTTCAGTTACCAAATATGAACATTTTAGTACACTCGAAGAAAAAATATTTGATTGTACCCAAGGTTATGTCAAATAGAAAAATATTAGGCTAGCCTGACTTGCAAGCATATTCTCTCCCAACATTGAGCCCGAAGGCTCCTTCAATTATTTGGGGTTATGTGACTTTTTCTAGATACAGTGATGTCAGATTGTAAAAACCAGTGATTGTTCGCAAGCTTGTGTATACTATTCTAGCGCTTATGCGCTGCGAATAGTAGATATAATAAGCGCGATATACGCGAGGTCGGTGTGCAATCGGTCCTGACCTCTGACTCCCCGAGTTCGGCACGCGTTTGATACCGCGGCCTGTGTCTGCTGCCCCAGGAAATCGTTGCCATTGAAGAAGGTCGTCGCGTTTAAAAAGGAGGACGTTTACATTTACTACAAGGTTGTATTTTTTTTGTTTTGTTATTCAGTACGATAAAAACTGCAATAACAATTAATCATGCAGAACAGTTCCAGCTATTGCTTTCACATTTAATTTTTTTAAAAATACGGGAAAGCCGCATCCTTACAAAAAAATATCCGTTAAAGGTCCTTATATATGAAAAAACGATTATTGCATGTTTGTCCTTTCCTTTTGTTAATTTTTGAACGCACAGAAAAAAGGCTTTCTTGAACCAAAGTCAAAGTCTTTGAATGAAGAGCATGGGTTTTTGAATGAAGATTCGCGCTCTTCGTTCAAGGACCTGCGCTCTTTGTTCAAAGACTTTGGTTCAAAGAATCCTTTTTTTCTGTGCGTCCAAATTTTTTAAAATTGAGATTTTTATACAATTAAATCTAAATTTCAAATAAGAAATATATAGCATGTATCTATATCTGCATATTTAGGAGAGAATAAATCCTAGAACTAGTAAAAATGGAAATAAATTTTAAAAAAGCCGTGAAGATATGTAATGCTACGCATTCCATGATATATTATTCACAGTAAATGGTATACTGCATTTCCCAAATAATTTTCAAAAAACTAGCAAAAAAATCCTTTTTTTTTTTAAATAAGATCTTTTTTGAAAAACGAAAAATTATTGAAAAAAAAAATTCAAAAAAAGTTATCAAAAAATTAAAAAAAATTAAAAAAAAAAATTGATCTTTAATTAAAGTAATTTTTCCTAAAAAAATTACGTTAATCGAAATTTTCTTTCAGCTTTTTTCGATTTTTCTAAAAGCAACTTTTTTGTTTTTGGGGGGATTACTTTTAAAAACAATAGGGATCTTCCCTTCGAAGAACTTGATTTTTCCTAAAAATTTCAAGTCGATCGTATTATTCGTTCTTGAGTTATCGTGTTCACAAAAATCGTGACATCAGACGGACAGACTGACAGACGGACATTCGAAAAAAAAAGTTGCTTATTTTTTTATGTATCAAATTTATATCCAAGAATTTTTTGTCTAGGACGATTTTTGATTTTTTTTTTGAAAATTCGAAACTATATGGATACCGCTTATCTAAAAGGAACCAAGCGACATTTTTAACGAAATTTTGTTAGGCATGGAGATAGGTTCTTTAGTCTTAGTACAACCTATTTTGTGAAGATTTAAGAATAGTGGAGATTTTGCGGAGATTCCAGGTATCTAGTGAAATAAAAAAATAAATTGCATAATATAAGCAAAAAGTAATTGGTGAATCACGAATCGTGATGATGTTTCCTATAGATGAGATTTTATGCTGTTTTAGAATTTCCACATCAAAAAGGGGCACAGCTCTAGATTTTTGAGGTTTTTTTTTATAATCAAGTCAAATTTTGCAGGGGTAAAGCTTTTTTTTTCAGACTCAAAATAGTTATCAAAATTTTTGTCAGGGGTAAAGCGTTTTAGAATTTGGTGGTGACGGGACTTTTTTTTACCCTTCAAAATGTTTGCAGGGGCAGGAATGTGCTGAGGGGGGCGCACCCCCCCACGAAACGACCGAGTCGGCAAAATCCATAGAAAAAATGCATGTCTATGGCAAAATCGCAGGTAAGTCGGCAAATATTTTTGGGGCAGGCGGAGATTTTGCTGAGATTTTACCGATATCTTGTGGAGATTTTGGAGATTTTAAGCAAAAATTTTGGAGATTTTGATCTTTTTGGTTGGCCAGCACTATTCGCCATGGTAATAGTCCGATTTCAAATCACTCTCAATAATTTTGACATCAGACTATAATAGTAATTACCGATTTTTTTTTGTGGGCCGGTAAAATTGTTTGCCTATCATTAATGCCTTCTATTTATTGCCAAAGTTACGACTCTTTAATTACTGACGGTAAAGTTAATATACTTTTTAATTAAATAAAGTTTATCTTTTATGTTCTTTGTAGGTAATAAAGAAATTCAGTATTTTCTGTTTTCATTTTAAATTGCTTAACACATTAAACAAATTAAAAACGAATATAAATGTAAAGGTCGGACACTTCAAAGTTGTTTTCATTAGTTAGTAAAACATATTAACTATTAATGATTGGAAGTTATAGCAAACAACTGGCGAACATTAAAATTCACGTATTTATGTGTCCATACTTGAAAATATCCCACTTTGAGAAGGTTTATTTTCTCTTCCTTCTTTCCTTTAATTCCTTACTATTCTTCTTCTTTTTTTTACTTACTGCTGCTGTTTGTCTTCTTCCACTTTTTCGGTTTTGATAAAAGGGCGTAAGTCATTAAAGTAAAACTTTTGGAAAATTAAAAAAAAAATCCTATTTTTTTTTATTTAAAAAAAAATACAAAAACACTTTTTGTTGAAAGTAAACCTAGTGTTTAATATATAGTAAAATTTTCACATAAGTTGGAAGAGCCGTTTTTATGTAATGAAATCTCTAAATTTATAAAAAAACGTTCTTTTAACAAAAATCGAAGGAAATGAGAACATTATAAAACGCCAACAACAGCTAATTTTCTTCGCCGTTCGACTCAGGTTTGACTCAGTCACTGTCAGGATATTTAACATCTGTTGTAGGCCAGTTTGTTTCCTAAGGATTTTTCTCTTCCTCTTTCTTTTCTTCCGTATATTTCTCTTCTTCTTCTTTTTTATTTTCTTCTTCTAACATTCAGTGTTACTTTTGTAATCTTCTGTTTTTGTCGCTTATCATCTTAACTATTTTAACTTTATTCTTTATAAGTAGGTACAAAATTATTGATGAACTTAATATAACTTATATAACCTAAACTAAACTAAATTACAATATTTATTTAAATATAACAAATTTCTTTCAAACCCGACTCAGCGTTAAACGTCCCCAATTAAATTTTTAGCTTCATCACCAAAAGGACGAAAGGTCTCAACAGCGAAGGCTACAAAAACAAAGCGGTCTTCCAGCTCCTGTGTTTTAGTTTTTCCTCAATACTTTTAGCATCCCAGATGTCTGTTTAACATATGAGTAATCTAAAGTGTGCTTGCAAGTCACATCCCATAATAAAGCCTTGCAATCTCTACAAGGAATCAAAGTGATTCCATCCACACTCTTTCCATCGCCCCGACAAATACCAGGAGAACGACTAATAATATTATTGATCATCCTGTGCCTTGACAAACGACCTGCACTTTTTACGCAGCTGAGCCCGTGAAGGCCATAAACATCGATAGTTTCGCTACAAATGCAGACGTGTTGTTTACATACAGGAAGACCAAGACGAAGGGCAACGGAAATGCGGAAGGAGGAATCATCTAATTGATTTCCCAAGGAAAAACAGGGCAAGGCATCTAACCACGCGTTACTTTCAGGAGCTTGAAAAGCTAGGAGACGCGCCTTGCCTTTAGAATCATTACACCTCAGCATCAGACCATTGATGAGAACTTGACCATATGTAGAAGTAATCAATTTTTTTTTGCTTTTTGGGGAAATTATCAGGAAGAGTATTTAATTTACAAAGAGAAGTCCATTTATTTAAAGCAAAATCTAAATCAAAGTCAGAAAATTTGTAAATATTTTGAGAAAGAATTTGTTCAAGTAAAGAGAATACATCGTTAACAGAACCGAGAAAAGCATGCTAGCAGGGAAACAAAGGGAAGAAGAATCGCGAATACCCAGGCCACCAAGTTTGGCAGACAATATGCTCTGTAACCAAGAATCTGATTCAATATTACAATTTAAAATATCTTTTAGTGTATTATTTAAAACAGAATCATATTTAGCGAGTGACTCAGGGGCGTTCCAACAAGGGGCACAACGAAGCAAATAGGAGACGCGAGGTATAGCAAAAGAGTGTTTTAGTAAAAAGTAAGCAATTAATCAATTTTAAATTAACAGAAAACCGATCAAGAATGTCAATTTTTAAATTGATGTATTCAGAGATTTTGTTTTCAGAAGTAAATTAAAGGAATTATTATTATTATTTAGAAAAAATTAAAGAAATATCGTTGTTTTTAGAAATAACAGAAAATTCACACTTTTTAAAGTTTAATTTTAAGCCTGACTCTGAACATAAAGAGATTATTTTAATAAAATCATTTAAAACAATATCTGGATCTCCAGCTAAAGTTCCATCATCTAAATACCAAAGATTAATTTCTGAAAAAAACGAAGTAATAATTGATTGAATTACATGGCAGAACAGGGGAGGGCCAAGGGGACCTTGCTGAACACCACGAAGAGAAGGTATGTGATTACCAAATGATACAATTGAAGGATCTCTACAACACTGGAAAATGAATTTAAAAAAATCTGGAAAATTTTCTTTAATATTTAAAAGAATTACGTCTCTATTAACGGTATTAAAAGCGTTTATAAAATCTTAATTTAGTATAACTTTTAGAATGATTTAAATTTATGAACCGACGAATTGCATGTGTAGCAACCTCGGCACCACATTTGGTACCGAACCCAAGTAGATGAGGTTTTAATTGTTTTATTTTTTATTTAGTTCATCATGTATTGTGCCAGTACCTAAGGTAATAAACTCCAAGTTAAGTGAGGAACATCGTCCAATAAACATGGTGCCCATATATGAAAAAATTTTAACAGAAGTAAAGGACCAGTTAAAACAGTTCTGTGATAAAAACAATTTAATTTTTCCAAACCAATCTGGCTTTACAAGATTCCACTCATGTGAGTCGGTAATTTTGGACTGCTGTAGTGAGTGGATAAAGTCCATAGATGAAAATGAAATAACTCTTGCAGTATTTTTAGACTTTAAACGTGCCTTCGAAACCATAAATAGGAATAGAAAAATGGGTGTTAGTAATGCGGTGATAAAGTGGTTTGAAGACTATTTAAGAGAAAGAAAACAAAAAGTTAAATTTGAAAATAGCAGAAGTGAAGAACTGTTTACCAAATATGGTGTGTCGCAAGGGACGGTTCTGGGACCTGACATTTTTGCTCTTTACATAAACGACATCGTAAGTTACCTAACTCACTGTAAAATCAAAATGTTTGCAGATGATACGATGATTTATATTTCGGGAACGGACATTAAAGATTTGTTTCAAAAACTAAATAGTGATCTAGAAAATTTTTTTAAGAGGTTGTGTAATAACAGTTTAAGTTTAAACATAAAAAAATCTAAGTACATTATTTTCGGCAAAAAACATATTTTAAACGGTAAAGACTTAACTAACTTAAATGTTTACATAAATAATAAAATTTTGGACAGGGTAAATGAAATTAAATATCTGGGTGTAATTTTAGATGAAAACTTAAGTTTTGAAAGCCACTTTAACTATATAATGAAAAAAATGTCCCAATAAGTTTTTTTTAAGAAGAATATCACGCAGCATGTGTATGTCAACTAAAGTTTTATTGTATAAATCTATAATAAGTCCTCATTTAGAATTTTGCTCTACCATTTTTCTCACTATGAATAAAACAACCACTGGAGAATTTCAAAAGATTTAAAATAAGGCAATGAGAATTCTATTAGTATGTAGTATACACACTCCAATAAAAACTATGTTAGATGTTCTAAATTTTATGTCTGTTGAACAAAGAATAAGGTATAAGGCTTTGGATATGGTTTACAAAATTAAAAATCAAATGGCTCCAAATTATTTACACAATAAACTTACTTTTGTAAACGAAGTACACGAACATAATACAAGATGAAGAAATGATTTTTATGTAGAAACACCTTCATCAACAAAAATATATAATACTTTTTTCTGTAAAGGCATAATATACTACAATGAACTACCTGTGATGTTAAAAAACTGTGATAACTACAACAAATTTAAACATTTATTAGCTGCTTATATAAAAAGAAATGTTATATCATAAGTTAAATTATAATTTTTTATCTTTATGTAATTATTTTATGTACCATTATTTTAGAATGTAAAAATAGCAATTTGCTAATAAACGTTTACTTACTTACTTACTTACTTACAGTTTATGGTATATTTTTAATAATTTTCTGTTTTCTTTCTAAAATGTATTTATTTTAGCCAATTCTTTCTTAAAGAAAACCACTTTTTGGTTGTCTAACTTTTTCTATTAATTTAGTTTTTAATATTATTTATTTTGTGTTCTAAATGTTTGCTAATCAATGCATCATGAGATCACCAGAAAAAACGGGACTTTTGTACGTGGATATGTCACATATAAAATTCTTGGGAAGTATATACTTATTTAAATAGTTTATAATAAAGTCAACTAAAAATTATACAAGTTTTAGCTTTTACTTCACCAACCTCATTTAAAAGAACTAATTACTTATAAAAGTTTTCAAGAAAATAACAAGTAACATTTTTGTACAAATAGGAATATATTAATAGCAAACACATATCGTCACACAAAGTGCAAAAGGTGATAATATTATGCCTACAAACTGTATATTTAAGGAGAGCAAAAAACCTATTTTTTTCTTTATGTTTTGATTCTATTATTATACATTTTTTTGACTTAGTTTAGCATAAATAATTGCGTAAAACACAAATCGGAATGACAGAATGCCACTACAAAATGCTACTCATAGAATAATAAAAGAAACAAGCCGTGAAGATATGTAATGCTACACATTGCATTATATATTATTCACAGTAAATGCATTTCACAAATACTTTAAAAAAAATAATAAAAACAGTAACAAAAAAAAAAAAATACATAAAAAAAAATATATTTTTTGAAAAATTAAAAATTATACTTAATGAATTTTTTTTTTCAAAAAAAAAAGTTCCTAAAAAAACTTATTTTTTTTTATTTTTTAATTTTTTTTCGTCAAATTTTCTTTTTCTGAAAAACGAAAAATTAAAAAAAAATATATATTTTTTTTTTAAATTCAAAAACTAAAAAAAAATACACTGCCCAGTAAAAGAGCTTTCCCATTTTTCACCTACGCCCGTGAAATGGATTTTTTATTATCAGATTCACTTTCAGCAACCTTAAGAACCCCAATAAACCAATTTTTACGAAAACTACATCCCGCCCCCCCTCAGGGGGTGGATTTAGAAAAAAAATATTTTAAGATTTATTTGGAACATCAAAAACACCAATACATTAATTTCCAAGAAAACTTCCCCTCGTCCCTCAGGGGGTGGAGTAAGAATGTTTTTATTATCAGATTCACTTTCAGCAACATCAAAAACCCCAATATACCAATTTTCACAAAAACTAGAATCATATTCGTCGACCCCAAAAACTCCTATACACCAATTTTTACGAAAATATTAAAAGCATTTAAAAATTATTAACCCCCTCACCCCGGCGCGGGTGGAGTTAGATAATTTTTATTATTAGATTTAATTTCAGCAACCTTTAGAACCCCTATGTAGCAATTTTCAAATTTTTGTAAAAAAATGCATTTTCCCCATTTGCCCCCCTTGCACTCCTATGTTCACCAAAAACAATCCGGAGCGAGAACTTTTGATTGCCAAATTTCAAGTCTCTAGCTTAAGGGAACGTTCAAGTATTACGAAACGCAAATTTTGATCATTTTGGACCCCCCCCATAAACGCTATTTTCCTATACCATTAACATGGGCGTAACACTCCAAAATGACCCCCACCCCCCCTAGGAGAGTTACGTAATACTTGAACGTTCCCTAAAGCGTTATTAAGTTTGGACTTCGAATATCGAAAATTCCTGAAACACCATATTTTCGATTTCGATAATGAACATTTTTTCCAAATATGAAGATTCTAGATTAAGAGGTCTTTGATAAACGCACAGTTTTCAAAAAAGGGTAATATTTACATAATTGACCACTTTCGACTTAAATATGACGATTTTTACCGCCTTAGAGGTCGAATATCGAAAAATCCTGAAATACGTATCTTTTCGATTTCGATAAAGAACTTTTTTGCCAAATATGAATATTCTAGAGATATCTGAGATACGCACACTTTTAAAAAATCTTTCAACCCCCGTTTCACCCCCTTGAGGGTTGAATTTTGAAAAATCATTTCTTAGTGGGTGCTTGCATGATAAAAGGAACAAACTGTCCAAATTTTAAGTTTATAGGTCCAGGGGTTTGGACTGGGTGTTGTCTCCTGAAGTCAGTTAGGATTTTATATAATAGACTTTTTCATAAAAATTATGCATGTTCTAATCTTTTTTTAATAGATTTGTGACAATATGTCTTACTTAACAAATCTTAAATCTCATGATGTTTTTCTTTTCCTTTTTATCTAACGAAAAGAAAGTCTATTGTTTTTTGTTTTGACCGTCGTTCTATCATTACTGATGATCCTACATATTAAATTGTAAAAATTTTAATAATTTGTTTTAGTTTAAAATGTAGAATTTTTGAAAATAAGGCATTACTTTTCTATACAGTGTATTCTTTAAAAATTCTTGCTAGGTCTTAAAACTCTTTATTTAACCCTTCGTGAAGGCCATCTTTGGTTCCATAATTAATAAAAGGTGCGTTACCCTCCAAGTTTATGATAGCAATAAAGGCATTACCATAAAGATATGGTTTTATTAGGGTTTTTAAAAAATCAAACTTTTAATAACTCATCATTATTTTGGTACCTAATAAATGGATATTCTAGAAATTTGCAAATACCTAGGTAAATTGTATATTTTGTATATTTTCTATAAATTACGGAGAATTTAAAGTGTTTTATTGATGCCTATATTGCAAATTATTGGTGGTAAAGTCATCATTGAAGTAAAAATATTTTGTAAAAAGTTGATTATTTTGTTATTGACTAGTTTTTAGAAAAAGGAACAATATATCAGCTCAAATTATTTTTAGGGTTGATACAGCTTATTTTAAAAAGTTAGATATAACTAGTATTGTTAAAGAATGCTACACCGTTACTTACTTAAAAAAGATGTGGTTAGGTCAACCAGATCAATAGTTTAATACGGAACAAATATTTTTATGGTTGCAACCAGAAATCTGGTAAGGGCAGCAACACATTTTGTTGTAGTTACCAGAATCAACACTTATATTTTAGGGATCTAATAAACACAACGAACTAAAAACTTTTCTCTCTAGAATAGACATTTCATTCGTTAAAACTGACAAAAACGTCGACAACATAAACATTCGTCTGTCTTACTCGCACATCTTTGTTCTAACAGAGACAACAATACCAGTTACTGGTAATTGTTATTGTTCAAGCCTGAATATACCTATTATTTATTTACAAACAAACCGAGATGTTGGCGATACTTTATTTTAACGGTATGCGTATTCTAGAAAGAAAAGTTATTAGTTCGTTGGATAAACACCACAATTTTTCTTGTTTCTCTTACCAGATTTATGGTTGCAGCAACCAGAAAAATAGTTGTTACATAACTATTGAAATAGCTGCCCCAACCAGATTTTTTTTCAGTGATAAATAATCGAGTAGTACTAGTACGATATAAACAGAATTTTCGTAGCACGCAAAAGGCTTTTTCTTTTATTAACCGACTTCCAAACAGGAGGAGGTTATCAATGGAGATTTCTCCCGTTAGATTAGACAGGGACAAAAGTTCTATCCAAAAAGGATAGAAGACATACATACACTCCCACTTCCACCCAACCAAACAAATTCTGTATTTGTTCTTTGTTGAACAAATACAATATTTACTTGGCCGGGCGAAGAGTATTATTTTTATTAAAGAAATTACTGGCGCCATCTAAATTTTAGTAGAATTATCTTATTCTACAGATTCACATTAGCTATTTTCGTTCGTGCCGCTCACTGCTACACTTTCCGGCCAACACAATAAATACTATATTTGTTGTATGAAAAACAAATACAGTATTTATTTGGTTTGCTGGAAAGTGTAGCACTAATGAGATAGAGATAGGGTAGACGTCTTTTGTTTCATAATTCTAGTGGTAGAGACCTCCATTGGACGTTAATTTTTTTTTTTATGTTTGTTGGTTCCCGCATAACTTTCGAACGGATGAACGGAATTTGATGAAACCGTTTGCAACATAAAGAGGATATTCATGAGGTGGTCCCGTTTTAATTTGATGCTAGGATAATTCCGGGTAAGCCGGATAATTAACATCATTCTAATTGTTTTAACGCAATTTCACTTAAAACCGGCTTAATTTGGATCTAATACCAATCAAATTTTTATCAAATGATCGGATAACTCGGATAAGCCGGATTACTTGATTAAGAGGTCACTCAAATATTACCGCGGGGTAAAAATCTTTTAAATGTAGCTAAACTTGATTCTGTGGACTTGTAATAATTAAATACCAAGAGAAAATTATAAAATTTGTGATTATACCATAAGGCGTTATTTGACGCTTAAAGTTTAACAAGGATTTTCTTTAGTATGACGTTACAAATCTACAAGTACTGTGTCTCTAAAAAGTAAAAAATAACTTGATTAAGAGGTCACTCAAATATTACCGCAGGCTAAAAATCTTCTAAATGCAGCTAAACTTGATTCTGTGGACCTGTAATATTAAAATACCAAGAGAAAATTATAAAATTTGTGATTATACCATAAGGCGTTTTTTTTAACGTTTTAAGTTTAACAAGGATTTTCTTTAGTATGACGTTACAAATCTACAAGTACTGCGTCTCTAAAAAGTAAAAAATAAAAACTTTTCGCAAAAAAAATGAATCGACTTCTGTCTCTAAAAAGTAAAAAATAAAAAATAAGTCGGTGCCAATTTCATAACAAACAATTTAACAACAAAAATAATTGTTAGTATTTAATTTAGAGAGTGGTGAAATTGGCACCGGTTTATTTTTTATTTTTTACTTTTTAGAGACAGAAGTCGGTTCATTTTTTTTTGCGAAAAGTTTTTATTATTTAACATGAGATTCCGAGACTTTTGTACCTATATAAAATGTCGTATTGAAACGTATTAAAACACATTCAGACGATTCCAAATAGGTTGAAAATTACTTTTTAATACGTATTTGGAATCGTCTCTATGTGTTTCAATACGTTTTAATATGACACTTTTTATAGTGTAGGCATATATTTAAGGAAAAACAAATGGTTATATTAACAACCCCTCTAAGCACTTGCGTTACGTATTTTAAGTATGACCTCTAATCATAAAATTATCGAAAATTATAGATTTTTGTTTGAATTTGACAGATAAAGTTCTATTCAATTGTTGTTATTCTTTATTTTTAAATTGTTGTTAAGGGGCATGCATGGCTACTTGATTGTTAAACAAAAATGTATTTTTCTTGGTTATTTGGCCAATTGGGAGTCGATTTTAATTTTAAAATAGCGCATTGAATACAGAATTTAAAACTATATCTAAAAATGTAAAAACATATTCAGGGCACTATTTAACTTTTTAAGGTTGGTGGTAGTATACTTCGGAGTGGTTAATTTGGGGGCAGTATTTTTTTATTATTTATTAAAGAGATTTAAAACATGCTTTGTTCGACTTGATTATATTAATCCGTCTGTGAGATATAGCCTGAGTAAATATATCTGAACGACCCTGTATATCATTAAAAAGGGAATTATAAGTAAGTATACAAAAAAACTAGAGTAAGTCATCTGAAATTTTAAAACAGTTATTAAAAATAAACCCACGTTACATTAACATGGGGTTCTATTATAACGATTTCCTGTTCACCCGATATTATATTAAAATTAATATTTGTAATATTTTAACCAAAAATATATTACTTCCAAAAACTCAGACAAAGACTCTAAATAGTGGTAACCCAAATCTTACCGAAAGAAATTAGTTTTATATTTTTAACTATCGTAAAACCATTAAGCCTTACTTTTAAAATTTTAATGTTTCTTAGTAAAAAGGACGGTCTTTCATATTTTTAAAAATAAGTTTCCAAAATATCTAATATCATGATAATCGGTTTTTGGTCGTAAAATATTTTTTTACAGTCCTTAAAAAATATTAATTTTAATATTACACTTTGCCGACAATGAAACAATAAAAAAGTTAATATATTTTTTTAAACACCATGCTTTAGTCCAGGGATATGAAACTTTTGCCATGACACTGGCTCATCCAGAGGTCTGCCAAGTTTTTCAGGTAATACAGGTGTATAGAAGCAAAACCTATGTATTTGGTGCGGTTTTTAAGATATCCTTTGAAAGGGGAAGAGTTGTTTTATCAAAACACATTTTTAATGAAAAAAAAACAAATTTTTAGCATTGCAAAATCTCGTTACAAAAACACTGTCATTTTTAGCATAAACAATTTGAATAACTTTGTTGCAATTACTTTTAGCAGAATGATTTTTTTCTTATTCAAAAAGCAGGTATTTTTACAAGAATTTAGAAAAAAAAAGATTGTTCTAGGTTAACTTTTTTACTGGTATGCAAAAATGTGCAAAAAATAGAGATTTTCTGACTTTTAATTGTTAATATCTTAAAAACAACACCAAATCTACCGCAGCAAATACATAGGTTTTGCTTCTATATACCTGTATTATCTGAAAAACTTGACAGACCTCTGGATGAGCCAGTGTCGCCAACAGGGTATTTTTTTTTGCTCTAATCCCTGAACTATTGGCTATGTTTGTATTTAACCTAGTACTATTCTACGTAATTAAGCATCCCTTAAGTCCAGGGGCGTGTAGGTTAGTAGCAGAGGGCTTACTAAAAATTAAGAAATATATTTTTCTACGACACACACTTTTCAAAGACAGAATGAATCCATTCTAGCTCTAGATACGGTATGAATATTCCGTATTAAGTGTTAGAATGAGCACATGTAGTGCCATCTCTTGTTTATAAAAGTAAAGAAAACTGTGGCAAAATTAGCAAAAATATATTTATTTTACCATGAAATATTGAATAATTTAATGCAATTTAAAGTTTTGCGTTAAAATTACATAAAGTTTATTAGTTTTTCTTAATATTTGACCAGTTTTTCATCAATTTAGTTCAAAAAAATTAAAACTGCTCCATCTATTGTTAAATATTTAAACCTGATATCTGTCACAACAATCTGACATAACCTTCAATGTTTGCATTATAATTTGTAAATATGTGCTAAAATTAAATAAAAATCTTTTTTAAGTACTGATTTGATAAAATTATTCAATAACATTAAATGCTTTATTTAAAAATATGTGTTTTTTGCATTTGCAATGTCGAGTCACAAAAAACATTGTTTTTAACCTTGTCCTTAACCTTAAAGCCATACAGTGTTTCATATTTGCAGTCGAAGAAAAAGTATAGTCTACAACGCGTATGGAATAGTCATTCCGCGCTCGCGGGACCGTCATACTCGCCTGCCGGCTCGTATGACAAACTTTCCCCTCGCGCGGAATATTGTCTTTTCCATACTAGTTATAGAATATACTATTCCCAAATGAAAACAGAAGCATTACTCGTAACGAAAAATTTTGATGAAAAAAACAAGGTCTTCGCCTCTACCAGTTTCTCAACTCTGAAAATCAATTTTCCCAACTATTCTACCAATTTCCCAACCCAACTTTTTCCAACTATTTCCCAGTTCGACAGTTAACTTTCCCAACTCGAGCGTGGTTGGATGTGGCACAATTACGTATTTCCAGAGACAATACAATACTATATAAAATATCCACAATCCCACCCCAGGGTGGCCAAATTCCCTTATCATGTATTTCTTAATATTTTCATGTTGTTATGATAGGTATACCTACCTATCTAAGTTAAAGTGACGGCATTACCCCGAAGCGTTAGGAAATACAGCTATTTGCAGAGTTTTGTTTCTTACTTTTTTTATGAAAATATTATAGCCTAATCTACAAAGTTTAATTAAAATCTAACAAGTTTATTTTAGAATAATATAAAAAAGTTATAGCGATTCATGCTTAGGGTGGCGCCATTACCCCCATATCCCCCTATAACTCTTTAGTATCTAAACCAGACTTCAAATACTCATTTTTTGAAGATAAAGGCATTTTTTTAGCTATTCTCCTTAGTTTCATTTAGAAATATTTTATAAATTCTATTTGCATAAATCCATAGTAAGTGGGTAACTGAGTTCAAAAAATCACTACCACATTTTTTTTTGCTTATTTTGCATCTGTTTAACTAATATTAAGGTTTCAGCAAGGTGTTTTGTAAATATTCATTAAATTTTCGTCCAAGGTTCCCTTCAACGTCAATCAAGTCACCTTAGGTGATTCACCGATTCACCGCGGTGTTATTAAAAGAAAGAAAATCAACTTTGCTACCTGCTGAATGTAAGGTCTATTCATATGAAGTAGGTATATTTTGCATACATTTTTTCTTAAGTGAGACGATTTTTGTCGAACTTAGATACCCTTTTCACCAAATGCGGAGTACAAAAGATAACCAGAGTCACCACTAAATAATTCTCTCACCCATAACGGCCTTAAGAGTGAGATAGCAGCTATAAATCGAGAATGTGAAATATAGGCAACCAACATGAATATTTCGACATTTTGATTCCCCGGCAGCGTAAATTTAAATTTATAATCTTTAGAACATACCATTATTTATCATGTTTTCAGACTGTGAAATAAATTTTCTTCACCTCTAGCAATAATTTTTTCTCTCCTAGTAGGAGTAAATTTTATAAACAATTGATTTCTGTCACCTTAAATATTTCAGTTCTTTGTGCAATTTTTACTAATTAAACCCAAGAAAATAGCTTTAAATAATTTTTTATTTATTAAATATAATTAATTATAATTATTGCCAATTAACACAATCAATAATTAGCTAAATATTAGTCAATTTTTTTTGGTAACGCCGGTTAATCAGTATGTTACTCTTTCTCTGTTTAATTAATGAGTTAAAAAGAGAGAAAAATACATATTCCCCTAACTGGGTTAGTAACTGCTGCT